>JARFJB010002006.1:125000-697500 GCA_036346205.1 Vesta saturnalis | reverse complement strand
AGATAACTGTAAGTGTTATCGAAACGTTTAGATTGTATAATTTAAAGTACACCATTAAAGATCCCAAAAAAGATAAGTATTTTATTATGAGTGTTAATGGTGAAAGTTTACATTTTCATATTTTTATTAAATGTTGATTAAGCCATGATTTGTCCGATTTGTTCGATAATCTGTTGCTATTTATTATTTTAAATGTTAAGTTAAAGTAATGTTTAAAAATATTGTAAAAAATACCAAAGCTTCCGTTAACCCCACTGTTAGAATTATGCACATCAATCCAACTTTCATTCGTTAAAACACTTTTTAACGTTCCTATGTTTTTTTTGAGAAAAGGATCTACCTCTGTAATAATTCCTTTGAGTCTGGTATGATGAGAGAAGGTCAAACTGTTGAAATGTATCATTTCAAAATCCATTTTCATTAATCTCTTTATTTAATATAAGATTTTCAAAATTTGTAAAAACATAATCTTTTGAAGTGCCGCTATTCTTAGTAATTCTTTAGACAGTAAGAATCGATTAGATCAATTAGAGCTATCTTTTCCCCACTGTCCTTAAAAAAGTCAATATTAAAATCACCGCAGAGTAATATATAGTATTTAGGATATGTATTAACAATACAGTTTAAAATTACTTCTAACCTAACTTACTTAAAAAAATATTTATATTACCGTTTGGGCTACGATATACACATAAAATACACAGATTAAAATTATTACTACAAAATTTAGTTTCGACATTGATTATAAATCAATGGTTCCGACATACTCGAATTCTTTATCAATACAGAATTCCGTAAATTTTGACATTTTAATTAGATTTCAGTCTGATTTACATAATATTAGTACTTCGCCGTGCAGGAAACGTGTTCCATTATAACAAGACACCTATTTGTAACCAGGAATATTGAACAAGTAGTTATTATTGCCATTACACGAACTCTCTGTGACACACATAACATCAATGTTCTGAATTGATCATAATAGTTAAAAATTATTATTAATTTTATTAAATACATAAATAAACAGTTTACCTCGAGTAAGATTTGAACCTACGACCTGTACTTTGCTAGAGCACCGGGCTAACCAACTGCGCCATCAAGGTTCAAGCCCAAATCGATGTAAACTTTGTCTTTATGTATGTAGAACTGATGTAAATTCTAAATATAATGAGATTACAATCACATTACTTTATTAATGGAATGTGAGCCTGCAAAATCGCAAGGATTCACACATACCAAAGCAACTTGGCTAATATTAAATTATTATAAGTTTCTGTTATGAACGAATAAGTTCATAACAAAAACTTACAATAATTTGATAAAAATAGTTGTTTTGTTGCAAATGCTTTATTTGCACATTTTGATGAGTAATGCTTAATTTATATAAGCTTTGATTAACATCTAAATTAGAATTTAAATTATTATTTCTAGTATCACTAAGCTTAGTATAATTGTTTTTTCTGCTGGGAAATACCTCACTTATCTTGCACCCTTCTGTTTCTGAATGTGCCAAAAAAACCGGTTGGACGGTCGATATACTACTCATTGCACACTAAACAAAAATATTCAGTGGATTCCTCTTGATTACTTGAATTTTCTAATTTGCTGAAATTTCTAACGCCCTTCTTTTTCTTAACAATATCTCTTTTTGTACATTTCTTTACTTGGAAATTCTTATTTTTCTTTCTTCCTTTTTTTTTCTCGAGATAACTTTCATAGGGGTGTTAGTTATTATTTGTGAGTGCTTTTTTGTATTCCTTTTTTTTTAACTCGCTTCCGGTTATGACAGGAAAATTAACAATATTAGATAATGGAATAGACACATTTGTACTACTGATGTTAATTGGTTGGTCAGGTGGAGTCATTTGTTCGGGAAGAGGTATTGTTTGAGATGGTAGCAATTCTAAAGCAGATGTTTCATTAATCAGGTCTTGATACTGTTTGATACTGTTTCATTAGAAGTTGACTCAAAATTAGAAGAAGAGTAAGTGTTATGAGCTTCCATTGGAGCAGAACTACTCTCCACTAATGATACATACAAATGTGTAAACTTATCAGGGTTAATGGGAAAAATTCCAGCCGTTTTAAAAGTGTTTGAAGCTTTTCGATATTTCCTGTGCGATTATAAGAAGATTTTGTGAACAATTCAATAACATCAAACTGAGTAATCTTTCCTCCTGGATTATTGACCATAAACAGCTCACATTGTCTATTGTACGCAGCTTTCAACGGACCCAAAAAATGTTAAGTTCAAAGTTTGCATCCGGCGGAAGGTATGCCGGTGCAAAGATAGCACATAAACTCCGTGTTTGCGACATATATTGCACGATTCCAAAGCTAATGTGACTTTCATGATTGTCGAGAATTAATGGCTTCAACATTTTGTTTCATTTGTGTAACCATCAAACGACTGTCCAGTTTTATTAAAAACTGGACAGTCGTTTGATGGTTACACAAATGAAACAAAATGTTGAAGCCATTGGGAAAGAGATTCATTAATCTATCCAGAATCCGATACAGAAGCTACCATATTCCTATTTGCACCTTTCATTAGTAGACCATTCATATGGAAAACGTATTTTTAGCACTGTACGCAAAACCCTGCAATAGTGTTACAAACTAATTTGATGATTGTATTAGACATTAATGCCGAAGACTATCTCATGTATTTTTGAAATATAGTTGGTCTTAGTAAGCTGTAAGTTAAGCCAAACCAGTATTTTTGAATTGTAAACTGATTTTTGCAAGCTGTAAGCTATTATTAGATTGATTGGGATTGAATTGATTGAGATTGATTTACTGATGATCGACTGTTTTCCCACGCTGGTGCCCTCACGTTTAGGGAGAGTACCAGCTCTGAGTGTCGGTTAGCCTTATCTACAAAGTAAGCGGTCGCTCATAGGAGCTAGGTATGTACAGTGGGAGAATTGTTACCTAAAGATTATGAAGAATTATTAGTTCAGCTTCTTGTTTGATTTGATTGATTTGCCTGATTTGATTAATTACTTTGATTGATTGTGTTTGATCTGATTGTTTGGTTTGGTGCTAGATTGATTTTTTGATTTGATCGAGGTTGATTGCTTTGGTAATCTCAAAATAGCATTACTTATAATAGCTGATTAAAACCATTTAGCTTTTTATTTATAAATTTAACTATGAATCATAATTAAAACCAGAATAAGTGGTGCGTAACAGTGGACTAAGCCCCAAAAGCTTGTGTAGACGTATTATACTGACCTCACAAGTTAGAACTAGGGTCTCTGATTTCCAATTTCACCCCCATAAACATTACAGTGATCTGTATGAATTGTTAAAATATACCGCTAGGTGAGCCTCTTTTATTACCGAATACAATCATTAGTCCATACACTACTAGATGGCGCCACTAACAAATTCAAATTTTGAATTCCGGGGGCCATGACAAGGGGACCAAGCCCCGAGAGCAAGTTACGAAGCCCTGTATCTGTATTAAAAGTTAGCAATAGGGGCCACTTATTAGAATATAAATTCAAATTTCTCGTCAAATATGTCACGACAATGTACGAAGGTCCAGTCCTTATTAGAATACAATTTCAAATTTCCTTCAAAAACAAAATTCCCGAGGCTCTTGATTATGACTCACCTTCCCCTCACACAACACCTGCAATTTAATTATGACTCATAATTAAAAACAATTGGAATACAAATTCATATTTCCCGGCATAACCGATCAGAATGCAGAGACTTAGTCCTCCAATCACAAACTTCCACTATTCATCTACGCTCCTAACGTCGGGGGAAACCCCAGTGATTATGACTCATAATTAAAATAATTGGACTATGACCTGCCATGCTCCTTCCCCACGCTGCTACCTCCACAATTTAGTTATGACTCATAATTAAAACAAAATGGCGGAGGGTTTTGATTATGACGTCATAATTAAAAACAAAATGACTGCGGTGTTTGATTATGACTCATAATTAAAAGCAAAATGACTGCGGAATTTGATTATGACCTCATAATTAAAAATAAAATTCCGCGGAGTGTGATTATAAATCATAATTAAAATAATTGGACTTTGATCTCATCCCCAGGGTCACGTGACTACCCCAACCGGCCCTCTTTGCGCGCATTTGCCTAACCTCTAGGGGCTGAACCGCCAAAAAGACCCTAATTACGCGTGGAAATGTCGTCAAGGTGCTGAAAATTCCATCAAGGGTTGAAAAACTCCCCGGAAAAGAAGCCGACCTCACCCCAGACCCCTACTCTGCCCCCCGCCAATTTTAATTAATGATGACGTCACATTCTCAGCTGCACTCCTTCTACGAATAAGTCCCAGTCCAAAAGGATATTTACTTGTGAAAACGGTTTCACTCTGTACAGTTATAATTATAGTAAATAGGTTAATATGATTAATACCGTTTTAACGGGATAATCAACTTCTTTCTAATACTGATTTATTATTTTTTAATATAAACCAGATATTGTGCTTTAACGGAAACAGTCAATTTGAAAAATGTATTATTTTCTTTCTGTTGTTTCTGAATGATCTTCCGTTCATTCTGTTCATATCCTTTTAATATACAATTTAATAAAATAGTCCTTTTAGCTTTTATTTAAAAATTGTGTATTTAACGAATGATTTTTTGTACTTATACATACATATAATATTGTCATACTAGAATATGAATTATTTTGTTAACTTTGTTCCTATTGCTGCGTTTTGTCAAGTGCTACTGTTGATATATGAATAATTAAATTACAAATAAAATGTATTCATGCAAACTTAATTGGTCTCAAAGAGGCAAACATTTTAATAGAATCCTTGAATTAATATTGTAGTTTAGTATACATGCTTTAAAGCTCTCAATTATCTTGTAAATGCCATCAACATTTACACAGCGTTAATTATATTTACTGTCGCTTATAGTTGTTGTGCTGTGACGCACATCATTTCTGGAAATAATTCTATACCTTTACCTTTACTATATTAATGGCTTTATACATCAAGCAGAACAGTTTTTACATATTTAAAAGTTTCATAGCGATTTTACGTTATGCCTACGGTAACTTTTAGGACTTTACTTAAGATATTTAGTTTAATCTGTAAGACTTGTTCATTTTCATACCCAAAATAGATAACATAGATAAAATACATTTAAAAAATCTTACAGTACTTTTTTGATTTTTTAGGGCTATAAAAAATTTTATTAAGGAAATTTGTTTAATATTTAATACCTTTCACAATGGTCTTTTCGATGATTTGTTCAATAAGTTAGCAATTTTCACAAAATATACTTTAGCGCCATCGATAATGTACCTTAAATAGATTTTAAACAAAAATTGACAGAAACCCGCCGATGCACACGGCCATGCTCACGTACGCGCACGTATCTTTGTATTAAAAGCTTTTACAAATAATATTTATCTAAAATTGAATTACATTACTCCGATACAGACAAAAGTTATTTTAAGAACTTTTTTGAATTTTAGGGCTTATTTATTACTTTACAAAAATTTTCCTTAAGGAAACTTGTTTAACATTTAATCATTTTCTTCCATAAAGTACACGAACACACACACACACACACACACACACACACACACACACACTCTCGACTCCCCCCCCCCCCCCAAAGTATGAAGTATGTGTTACAGATGAAGCATGTTTAACCGCCAGGCTACTGATTGCCGGGAAAAACTTATGTGTCCGAAATGTATTAAAAATAACAATTTAAAAAATGTAAAGTACAAAGCCAGAATTTCAAATGTATAAATTGCATAAATCATAATAATTACTATAGGCCGTGTTTTGACGAAGGCATTTTTATAGTTAGATTGAAAAATGGAAATAAAAAAGAAAACTAAAACCTGATTGAGGTTAGAAATACCGCACACCTTCCTCTAGTTACCGCCTCCTATTAAATACATGGCACAATTTAAAGTGAGTCAGAGTGTCTCTTCTACACATTGTAAGCGTACATTGTTGAAAGCTAAGCCGTTCGCTTTGTTGCACTACCTGTGTTGTTTTCAAGACAATCCAAGAAGAACAAGAGGGAAAAGAAGAGAGAAGTCAGGAAAATGGAAGAAGACATTGCTACTACACCGCTTCCAGCAGAAACACTGACCGACAGTACAGTAGACGCGTCGCCATCGTCCGACGGGTTCCGGCTGCAGAAGAAGCCGAAGTAACCATCGAGTGATCGCCCGACTATGTCCACAACTGTGATCAACGCGTTCGAGATCCTTGTTGATACTAGGGACCTCCCGGACGTAAAAGAGTTTTCCGCCGCCAGGGAGAGGGTCCCGCCAGTAATCCTACTTGAGAAGGAGAACTGGATTACCTTCTCCCACAAATTAGACCACAGAGGGATCGTCTTCACACGTGTGAAGACAATCACCAGGAGATATCGGATTCATCCTGCCACTGCCAAGGACCGTGACAGGCTAATGCGGTATATGGATAGGCATGGTACGCCGTACTATACCTATCAGGAAAAGAGGGAACGTTCGTTCGGGGAATAGCCACAGAAATATTCAAGGCCGACGTTAGCTCTGAATTAAGAGACCATGACATTGATATAAGCTCGTGTTTCAGAATGAAGAAGCAAGGCAGACCGATCCCGCTTCTGCTGGTCCATCTGCCAACCGAAGAGGACCTTAAAAACATCCGGCAGGTGGAGTACGTGGCTCGCCTACGTAGATATGGTGAAGATCCTACGTGTCACAACGGGTGGTAGCCGCCTTAGCTACGGCACAAACTGCGACTGACCTGTCTTGAGTAACCCACACACACGGTCAGGAGGTGTTTGCCTTTTTCGTGAAAATACCTCCGGAACGGTAATGCGTCGGACTCAGTATAGCTAACAGTATCGATAAATGTATCTTTTACATATTAACACAATTTTCCACACGTAAAATTTCACATCAAGACAACACCTACTCAACACAATACGACTCAACACACAAATTTAAACAAAAAAATACTAACAATCTTTCTATCGTTACAAGTAACACCCTCAAGAAGCTATACCGATGTCCAGGATCCCAATCCATTTTGGTGCTCCGAGGGATCAGCCCACCTGCTTGTAAGAAAGCACCACCCACCCACCCACAAGTTCCATCCACAACGAACCTTCCTTATTAAATGAAATTAATAATATACTACTCAATTAAGTAAAGTAAATACCAAATTAAACATGTCCTTTTTTTCTTTTTTTTTTTGCTTTAGACACTAAGTAATAACACACATAAAGAAATGAAATGTAATTATATCACAAAATTATGTATTCAACCGGCTGAACAGGCTACCTCGCCTGGGCAGTCGACTGAAATTGTCAATGTCTATAATTAATAATTGTAAACCCTAATAATGAACAAACTGTATTGAATCTTGAATTTTGAGTCTTGTTTTGTGGTCGAGACTTGTCGGCCATTTTGTGGGTGTGGCTTGTCGGCCATGTTGTGGACATAGGTTGTCGACCATTTGTGTGGACGTTGCTTGTCGCCCGTTTTAGTTTTGGAGGCTATTTTATATCTTGACGGCCATTTTGACTTATCGGCCATTATAGCTTATTGCTTGGTGCACCCGTAAGCTAGTGCCATTTTGAGTGTATCACGTGAGACGAGTGGGGCGTTATGGCTGTGCCCACTACTTACCGCTGTTATGTGGGTTGCCTGAGGCGTTCGACTTGTATGTCGAAGCTGAAAATAAAAATTTGTTGAATGTGGGAGTAGAACCGCTGTCGCTGTATATCGAAAATAGAAGACAGGGTGTTCTACAGCTATGATACCGAGTCGCTGAATAGAATGTAAGTTAATGTCTATAAAAGACATCATATTAAAAAATGTAACTGTAGAAATCAAACAAGAATAAATAATATACTTTATTAATCTAAAGAGTCTTTTCATCATATACAGTGCTGTAAATAGATTTATAAGGGTAGCCACACATTCCCTACGGCTACGTAACATTTTTGAATTTTTATGGCGCGGGATTTGAAATTTGAAATAGGGGATTCTGATTAGTTGTCGTGGCAAGGGGTTCGGTTGTTTTCGGTTTATCCAAAATCAGTGATCGGTAATTTATGGCGATTGGTCTACATACAGGGTGATGTATGTTTAATCCTATGTACAAAGTTTTTGAAAAGATTTTTTAACCGCCATCTTGAATATAAAAGAGCCTTAGCGTCCTAACCTGACTCTAAAATATTAAAATGGCGTCATTTTTGACCGAGTGCTGCCATCTTATGATTTAATTTGAGCTAATAAAAGTAGTTAAAAAGAAGAAATACTAAAAAAAAAGAGTTCTTTTATTTATTTACAAGAGTAACGCAGACTTGAGTTTTTATGGAGCCATAATTCAGATTGTTGAACATTTATGGCGGAAAATTTTAAATGCTGTGTTCTGGTTTGATTGAAAAATTAAGTACATTTATAACATTTAATTCGACAGAGAATTTTTAATATCACAAACACTCATTTACTTCTTCTTCTCCTTCAACTTTAGGTGTTATGTCGTAATTAATTACATATTTACTTTTGAACTTATTCGTTCATAACCAAATCTTATAATAACTTAATATTAGTCCAGTTGCTTTGGTATGTGTGAATCCTTGCGATATTGCAGGCTCACATTCCATTAATGTAAGTAATTTGATTGTCACCTCATTATATTTAGAATTTACATCAGTTCTACATACATAAAGACAAAATTTACATCGGGGCTTATACTTCGATAGCGCAGTTGGTTAGTGCGGTACTCTATCAAAGTACAGGTCGTAGGTTCAAAACCTATTCGAGGTAAACTTTTTATTTATGTATTTCATAAAATTAGTAATAATTTTTAAAATGGAAGTCTCTTTGCAGTCAGTTGTATATGACAAACCAGCTATGAGGCGCATAGGCTTTCCTTGTAGAGCAATTTTTCTGCATTTGAGACATGTCCTCAGATACAAAATAAGGGATTGACAAAAAGAAAAATATGCTATCTTTAAAATATCTGTGAAGACATATTTCGTTAAATTATGTAACGAAAAAATGTTACTTGCTAATTTATGCAAAACATGATTAACATGATTAATCCAGTTTAGTTTAGCGTCCATAGTGATACCCAGGAAAGTACTCGCAGGATCGATGTGAGGTCTCAAGACAAATATAGCGTTTTGAGTGTTAGCTCCGTTTAAATGGAGATCATTAGAAATAAACCATGTCTCAAGCGTTATTGAATGCAATATTACATTTATTAATAGCATAGCAACTTTAAGTTTATAGTGATTGCAATCGTAGTATCGTCAATGAAAAAGAGTTGTAATACATTACTTAATACTTTTAGATAATAAAGCATATCATTAATATATACCAGCAATAGCAAGGGTGCTAGAATAGAACCTTACGGCACTCCTTCATTCATGTGAAGTTGATTAGAACGTTTATTGCTAATCTTGGCATTTGCACTCTATTAGAGAGGTAGAATTGTATTATTTATACCGAGATGGTCTAAACCGTATCTCACTAGTTTTTGTAGCAGGATGTTGTAAAGAATTAAAATCTTTTGCGCATAATACTTAAATAAACTATTTACGAATTAATATATATTTTTTAATTTTCCAGACTGGAAATAACTAATAATTAAGCTTATCCCATTTTTAATATCACACACACTCATTTACTTCTCCTTCAACTTTAGGTGTTATGTCGTAATAGTCCAATATTCAATCTACAAGATCTCGAACACCATCATCTGTAGGCTCATAATGTGGTGGAGAAATGACGTATTGCTACCACCAAGTAATACGTTAACAGAATAAAAACAACAAACCAACATCAACAAACACATCTAGCATTTTATTTACAAAATATTTTATATATAGCTCACGAAAACTCGAGATTGATAGTTTTCCAAAATCGCAACTACGTGAGACGAAGACCTCTCGCGCTTTCACTTCTTCGTTAAAACATTCAAGCTGTCCAGGTACTTTAAAGTGCTCAAAGTATCGTAGGGGAAGAATACTTTTAAAATCTTCGCATCCCAAAAACACCCGCTCACCATACTTAGTGTTGTTAGAATCAACGCACACGCACACGCACACGCACACGCACACACACACACGCACACGCACACGCACACGCACACGCACACACACACACGCACACGTACACGCAAACGCACACGCATACGCACACGCACACGCACATGCACACGCACACCCACGCGCACACGCACGCGCACACGCACACGCAAACGCACACGCACACGCACACACACACACACATATACACACACACACACACACACACACACACACACACACACACACACACACACACACACACACACACACACACACAAACACAGGCACACATCCAGACACCGTGGCATATCTTAGCGAAACTTGGGCAAAAGTTGTAAAATGAGCTAATAAGTAGCACACTTACATGCATGTGCGTTGATTTAGTGATAGTAAAAAAAAGTAACCTTCTATACCTCCAGTGGCTGATTTAACGGTGGGCGTAGTAGGTCATTGCATACGGGGGTGTACCTATGTCTATGTGTAGTAGCAATTTAGCTGTTTGGCTGTTGCTATTACTGAATGTACCAAGAAAATTAGCATTACGCTAATTCGTAGAATATACAACTATTTTGTCCACTCACAACGACGTTGGAATAACTTATTAGACGTCACACAGAAGACACCAAATTTGGTTGGTAAGATTCTCAAGGATTTGGAAACACACATATTTCAAACACTTAACGAGGATGAGAACGAGAAAAATGAAGCAGAGCTCTCAAACCGAGATTTTAAACTGAAAAGTTTAAGTACTACGCGATGGGCATCGCACCACAAAGCCGTGGAGGCAGTTTTATTCCATCTTGAAAAAAATGTCCAATGTTCAGCTGAAGGTTCAGAAAGAGCTACCTCAGCAGGGGATGACATTCTCGCGTTGAAGACAATATTATCTTTGATGGATTGGACCTTCTACCTAAATTTATTATGGTGGAATTATGTCCTTAAAATTATCAATACGTCTCAATTGATATTACAAAGTACAAAAACCGATAGTTTCGTCGCCCAGAAAACACTCGAAACATCTTTGGAAAATTTAAAACAAATGAGACACGAGGAATCATACAATTCATTTGTTGAGAAAGCAAACTTATTTTGGATGGAACTAGGCTATGATGCGGCAGGTTTTCCGGTACAGCAAGAAAAACGCATCAAATGGATGCCCGGCGAGAAATAGCAACCCACGCCGCTCTAGCCGCTGCCGATAAGCGTAGAGTTGGATACTTTGAGGCTATAGACAGAATGTGTAGCGAGCAATAACAACGGATTGAACGATTTACTGAATTTAATGATATATTTGGATTTTTGCACCAGACAGATTGAAATACATTAAAAGACATTGAACTCTATAATGCAGTAAAAAAGCTAAATGAAAATACAAATTCGTAACTGATAATTTGAGAAGTGAAATCCAATGCTTCCAAGGTGTGTTTTTCACAACTGGGACCGTCGCCCAGAACTGGTGCGTATCACATTACTTAGAATTCATATTGTAGATAAATCTCGAAGAATGATTCCCAGAATTTGTGGCCGTTCTGAGAATATTTGCTTCCACTCAGCACAGCCAGTGTGGAACGAGTATGAGTTCTTTAAAACACATCAAGCAGCTTCGAAGAAGTACATTAACCGATGAGAGCCAACGATTTCAGCATATTGTATGTCGAGAAAAAAGTAGCAGAAACATTGATTTAGAATCAATCATAGACTATTTTGCAAATGTTAAAGGTTAAAAGGGGCGCCAAATTCTGTTGAAATATATTTATACATATTGTATTTTAGCATTTATTGTATCTTAAATATTTTTATTTTTTATATATGTATACCTGTTTTTACTTACACTTTTACATTTTTTTATATTATTAAATATTTTTCTGTAATTATACACTGTTCGAGCTGTTTACTTAATTTCTGTTTTCATTCCTCTGCAACAGTGTAAGTAATAATGTAATATATAGAATAATTATTATCAATCATCACCAATTAATTCTATAATATTACCCATATCAACATGATTTTAAAAATTACAGGGTGATAGTTGGAGGGGCAGGGGCAGTTTGGGCGCCCTACTGCTACTCAACGTTGCCCTTTGCCCATGGGGCCTGTTTCCTTAGATCCGCAACTGTATACCTACATATGTATAACGTAGGTTTGAAGGTAAAAAGGACCAAAGACATAATTTTGCATTAAAGTTACTAACAACACACACTGTCGATTTTTACCAAGCGTGATTACATAAAAGAAAAAGAAAAATCAAATTAATGATGCATATAAATAATAAATTACAATAAATTTATATTATTATAAAGGCATATCTAAGACATTTACAAAAATTTAGTGGTATATTGGTAATTTTTACGAAACGGGTTTTAATCATATGTAAGTGGATTAAATATAAAGTATACATGCGTGCAATTTGCAATGTTCAGCACTGTAAAGCTTTACATAATTTATCGCTTAAAAAAATTGAACGATGAGGTAACCACCATCACGTAAATTTAGAGTATGAGTCTTAAATTCATAAAACAACCTTTGTTGAGAATACGTAAGTAGGCAAAATTTAAATAAATATTAGTCTATATGTAATTTTTGACGATTGCTTCAGATAATTGTACATAAATTGTAACAAAATAAAGATTTACTTATCACAGTGTAATTTATCATTCTCCAATGGGTTGTTACAGTAATTTAAATTTAAAACAACTCACCGCTTTTATCCATGGCGACCAACCCTTGCCCTTTGCGAAGATGGACCCGCAATTGGAAAAACGAATGTTGGCGTAGAGCAGTTTCTCGTCGCCTAGATACATCGTCGGTAGACGTTAACTGAAAATTAATGAAGAAAACGTTATTTTGAAGTTATCTAATTTTTTTCGACATTGAGAGAATATTATAGGATCACAACTAAGTCTCTTCATTACGTATTAGCAGAATAATATTTAAATTTGATTTTCTACTCTATTAAGTACTTACACGGAAGGTTAAATATAATCTGCCCTAAACATAAGTATGAATGGAAACTATTAACTGAATGTTTTATAAACAATCAATTGCAGTCATACATTTTTGGCTGATGTACAGGGGGATTCAAACTGGATGCTTTGGCGTTTACTGTGCGAAAAAGGGAGAGATAATTAAAATCTGATTGAGGGATCTTAAATGATTTGGCAAAAATTTTAGAAATTTTGGTTATATTGTCCAAAACAGTTATTTTCCTAACTAGTGCGGAAAGTGGTGTTTTCCCGCACGCGACTGCCGTTGCCCGAACGACGCGAAGTGGAGTTCGGGCAAGCAGTCAAGTGCGGGAAGACACTTTTTGCACGTGTTAGGAACATGGTTTTTTCTACGACCGTATATGCAACTAAAAAAAAAATTGTATAGATAACAGATTTAATTTTAACAATACGCAATATATAAACAAACAAGATATCAAGTTTTATTACTTATTATTAATATTAATTGTGAAGATGCAATTTGTAGCATTTGTTAAATTAATGGTCGTTGCTAACTGTTGTTTTAATATGGAAGAACTAGCTGTGTTAGTTGACGCTAACTGACTATCTACAATTACATCAGTTGCATTATTTTGTTCTTTCTGATGTAAAGTTGTTACAGTACCAATTGTTAGAATTTTATTGCACATATCTGTTTTTTGTCTTTCGGATTCCTCAAGGTAACCTTCGGCGACGGAGGTCGATTTCCATCCTCCTAACCGCTTTATATTAGTAATTCCTTCGCTGGAATCTGCAAGAAATGTTGCAGAAGATCGCCGAACGCTGTGTCCTGTGTACAGTTTTGGGTTTGGTAATTGCAAAAAGGCTGCGATTTCAGATGGTATTTTTCCAAATTTGTTAATTCCCACGCATTGTGTTGAACACTTTCCGTTTTGGTATTTTATGAATAATCGCCTATGTGGGGTATTGACGGGACACAAATTTCTATATTTTTTATAGAGTTTTAAATAATTTACCCTTGTTTATTTCTTCGGAAATAATAAATGATCTCGAAGAGTAATTTTTGGAATCGTTAATTTTGATAATGATTAGGTTTCCCTTATCTTCAATGTCATCAAGAGTAATGTTCGTAAGTTCTGCTCTGCGACAAGCTCCAGCCAAACCAAAGATGGTAGCCACTTTTACCATAAGATATACCTCGTCTGGTGCTACCATAAATTACTACTACTACTACTACTACTACTACTAATGATGCACATAATTTAGTCGAATGCACGTAAATTTGAATAGTTGCAAAGTAATTAAACACAGATATTATAACTGTAACTCAGTTGATTTTATTCTTGTATTTAAAATAATGTGAGGAACAAAACAAGATTTATTTTCCCGCACTAGTGCGGGGAAGTAGTGTGGGAAAGTAAGTTTCCCGCACTAGTGCGTGAAAGTGATACTTTCGGAAATAAAATGCGTGCGGGAAAGTGACCAATTAAGCACGGTCGTAGAAAAATAAATTTTTGGCAGGAAATTTGATTTTTTCTTATATATTTCGAATGTTACCATTTTTCTGAATTCAAGCTGCCCAGAAATGTTTTCTGCCTTCTTGGGTTCAAAAGTTACAGGGACAAATATATTTGATAAAACGAGCTGTAAAATCGTGTTAACCGGATGCAAATACGTAAATTTACGAAGTTATTTATGACTACATAAACAAAAACAACCAATTATCTCATAAAAATAAATGACAGAGAACTCAATAAGGTTATTAATATACGAATATTTATGTAATGGATATCAATTTCATTTTAGTAAAAAATCTTTTTGGTGTGATTGATGGTACACGTCAGAAACAATATATTTTTTAAAACTAATTGCAGATAAACAAAAATATAAATAAAGATATTAATAAAAATTTTCTATGTGACCACCTTCCACTTCAAGACATTTACTTAATCTACAGTTTCTGTTATTTTTTTTAAATTTCCCTAAATATATTTCTGAAAGCTATTCTAATTTTCTGTTTCAAATGGTTTTAACATTTTGAGGAAATTCATTTTTTAAAGTTCCCCAAAGGAAAAAAATCTAAAGGCGTAAGGTCCGGTGATTTTGCAGGCCATATTAACAGTCCATTTACACTTATCCACCTATTTCCATATAAATCATCTAAATAATCTTTGAGAATTGTGGCTTTATCCGGGGAAGCTCCATCATGTTGAAACATCACATTTTGACGTAACTGAAGATAAAGCAGGAAGTTCCTCTTGTAGAAATTTTACATGGTTTCTGCCTTCAAGATTATGATTATAAAAATGTGCACCAATTATACCACACCAAACGTCCATACCAATATGTCCCTGGTTTTGAATTTCGTTTATTGCGTGGGGATTTTCTGCCGACCAATATTGAGAGTTTTTATGATTAGGTTTGCAATTATTGTTAAATCGACTCTCATCAGTCCATAAATATTCGTTAATCCCTTACTTCACGATCTACCATTACATTAAAAATGAAATTTACTCGTTTTCCTTCATGGGTTTCAGTTACAAGTTCCAAATTGTGTAATTTGTTATCGTGATGTTTATATTTTTCAAAACTCTCGGAATAATAGAATACTTAAAATTTAGTTCTCGGCTTGTTTGCCTTATGAAATTTCCTTTTGAAACAGATGACCGAGCTGGTAGTGTAATGGTGACACAACCTGCTTAGCATTCGGGAGGTAATGGGTTCGATTCTCGTTACCATTTACTTTGTATGAGGTTTTTTCAGAGGGTTTTCCTCATACACATGCAGCGCCATGGTCACTGCGTATATGCACACCATGTGCGGCTACTTAGGCGAATGCTGGGGTAGTATTTCCCCCATCAGAACCCTAACTCCGTTCCTTCCGATCCTATCCTGACCACACCCATCCTTAATCCCACCATTCATATATACGTAATGTATGTATGCTGGGAATCCGTGACTGTAGCTGAAGGAGCTAGGAAAGCTCGAGCAGCCCGCCCTCCCCCTTGGGGAGGGAATGAAATACGTAACATTTTCCTTTTTTCCTTTTTTTTTTAATAGATTTTCCCTTTTCTACTTGAAATTTGCGTCTTCATTATTTCGTAAAATTCTTCAAAAGACTAAACGTGTTTGGATAAGATTGATGTCGTTCTTGATAGCTTTCACGATATATCCAGGCTGCTCGCACTAAATTCTTGATGGATTCACCGTAAATTAATAACATGAGCACTTTTCCATTGTGAGAAAACATAGTTAATAACAAAATAAAAACTTAATATTATAACCAGTCAATTCAATTGTATTAACAGCGAAATCTGAACTTTGACAAGAATAAATTGTAGGTTTACCAATTTGCAACTGGCTAACATGATTTTATCGCCCATTTTATTAAATATATATTTTTTCTGTAACTTTGGAGCACAATAAGGTAGAAAAGTGGTTTTGGGCAGATTGAATTCAAAAAAATGGTAAGATATGAAATGTATTTCAAAAAATAAGATTTCCTGAGAAAAATTTATTTCTGGACCACATAACCTCAATTTATAACATTTTTACATATAACTTTTTAGTGAAAATTATAGAGCAATGCAAACCATTTAAGATCCCTCAATCAGATTTTAATTATCTTCTGCGGTTTTTGCAAAATAAGGCCAAGCCGTCGAGTTTGAATCATCCGGTACAACCCTTTCTTGTACCTTTTTTACACTGCAGAATAATGCTTAAGATTTGCAATGTAAAATGAAACATTTATAATTTGTTTAAAATCAATATACATAACTAGACAACTGTCACATGGAATCTTAAGCTTACAGAAAAATTTATGTTCCATTGAAACGCAATAAATAATATACGACGCGTGTGCACTTGGCCAAACCTCCAACTCTAAAATGGTTGTATCTAAAAATAGGCGATGGCGTACTCATATCGTAATATTATTTTAGTCACACGAAATTTCACAGGGATCCGTGGGGTGCATAATATAGACATAATTATATACAGTGTGATTTCTTGACCGTGTATTAGAAGTTTACGGAGGAAAAAAAATATATGCGATACTGGAAACTTGGGGATCGACATGATGTCAAAAGACCTACTAAATAAAAATATTTGCAAAAAAGTAACATACCGGAAGTAGACACCATCTTTCTTTTTTTTTACGTTTAATTTGTTCCAGATACCTAAAATTTATATGTTTAAAGATTTAATTATTTAATGAAAAATTTGACAGTAACCGCTTGATATTAAAATCCAAATATGTTTGGTATTTATTAAATTTATATTTTGAAATTTTGCATAGATAATAAACAGTTAGATTTGCTATACAAGATAGTACGATCAATTATTAATTTTTATGCACAGGGTTTTTGTAAACATGCGTCCATCTTATAAAACTTTAAATGTAAATAAGTCAATATTTTTAAATAGAACATACTGTATGTTATTAATGCAGTCGCTGTAGATTTGAATTTTATTTCAATTGGTATTTAGGTTTCCTATACTTTAAGTTAAGCGTTTTCTAAATAATTAGAAATTTTGTTGAATTTTTGATATTAAAATGTTAAAGCAGGTAGGTTTCTTATACTTAAAGTTAAGCATTTTCTAAATAATTAGAAATGTTGTTAAATTTTTTGGTATTAAAATGTTAAATCAAGTAAAGTAGATAGCTGTGGTATTAAAAACCCAACGTACTAGTTTAAACAAACAATTAAAATATTGAGCTACGCATGTTTGTCAATTAATTAATTAAGTTGTGTTATAACATTGGATAGTGGTAAATTGTTGTCTTGGTTATTAAGTTAGTATAAAGAAGATAAAAAAAAATTACTCAAATTCGGGTATAATAAATTTATTTGCCACTTATAGACAGTGCAACAAAATATTAAGCAGAACATTAAGCCGCTAATTAACAATACTAAATTTATAAAGACATACAACAACAATAATAAATAATAACAATGTAACAAGTACAAACAAAGTAATTGAACATATTTAAAACAAATTTATCATCTAAAGTAATTGTTCAAAATGTTCTCCATTAACTCTAAGGCACATATTTATTCTTTTAAAATAAGAAAAATGTTATAGCGCCGATCTATATCAGACTTAGATGTGCATCGAATAAAAATAGTTTCATCCCTATAGGGTGTTCCATAATTGCAGGACCGGACCCAGCTTTGTTTTGTTAAATAGAACCCTATATTTATTTAATTTTATTATAATTTGTCTTGTTGAATGGTAAAAACGGTGCTTAGTTTTAAATTTATTTTGTGGCGTTGCCAAGTTAGAGCATTTTTCTTTAAAAAGTGAAAATTTATACCTTTACTTAAATTGTTCTGAAGACTTTAATATTAATAGTAGAACTGTAAGGTTTGGCACACGGTAAACAAGACCTTGCTCTATCTTTTGACCTTCATACTATCTGATTATACTATGCTGGGTGTTTACAAAATATGGTCAATTTTGCAAATTTGAAATAACCATAGCTTCTGTTTTTAAATGGAACACCCTATATTTTATCATGTCATCGTGCTCTGTTTTAATTCTCTTACTTTTTATTAAGCATGTAATATACCTAACGTTACGCGTTCTCGAAATATTTAAGATTTGTTGCAAAATTAATAAAATAATCATGACCTTTGCTTTGAATATTTACAAATCGTAAATGTCTTGTTGACAACATGGTCCAATAAACACTAATGTACAAAGGTATACTTCTTATTCGCGTTTTAAAATCATAATTTTATAATATGGCAATAAGTGTAAAAAAGGCATCCAGTAGGCCTGCGATTTATAATTCCTAACGTTTGGCTTAAACGTCATTCACTAGTTCCTCAGTTTAGTGTGAAAAATGAAATTTTCACAAGATGAATGTATTGACACGCTTTGGGCGAAGGTGAAAGAAATTCATTCCTTGCTTCCAGAATTTATCAACAACGATTTCCTGAGCGCAGGCATCCTGATCCAAGGATATTTGAAAAACTCAAAGAAAGATTTGAAAGAACAGGACATGTACAATACGAAAGAAAAGAACGAGAAAAAGGGTTATAAAGGAAGAAAACGTATTTTAACCAGTGTAGTGGCAAATCCAAACGGTAGCACAAGAAACCTCAGTACTGATTTAGGTATTAGTCAAACTAGTGTTTCCAAGATTATTCGAAAAATAAATTTCATCCATACGATTTTCAACTAGTCCAAGAGCTGAATGCAAATGATTTTCAAAGACGCTTGGAATTCTCCCAGTGGGCACTGGAACGATTAGGACAGGACAATGATTTCTTTAAACACATTTTGATGACCGACGAAGCAACCTTTCACAAAAATGGTTTTGTGAACAGGCATAATTTCCATTATTATGACAATACAAATCCCACGCTATTAGAAGAATAGATCATTAGCATCGCTGGTCTTTGAATGTGTGGGCGGGATAGTAGGGACCATATAGTTGGACCTTACTTTTGGAAAGAAATATTAATGGTCAAACCTATCTTGAATTTCTTTAAAATGAGTTACCTCCGCTCCTTGAAGAATTGCCGTTAGACATACGTCAAAGGATGTGGTATCAGCAGGATGGTGCGCTTCCCACTATAGTCGCATTGTTAGAGAACATCTAGACAGAACGTTTCCCAATAAATGGATTGGGAGAGGAAGGCCAGTAGGATGGCCAGCTCGGACTCCTGATCTGACAAAATTAGATTTTTCCTGTGGGGTTATATTAAAAGCTTAATATACCAAGAATCTCCTACCACCAAAGAAGATATGAAAATTAGAATACGGAATGCATTTCAAATGGTTACCAAAAATATGCTGCGAAATGTTGAAATGTTTTTGAGGAGAATTCACACCTGTTTGCAAGAAAATGGTGGACACATCGAGCATTTGATTTAGTTATAACTTATTATAATTTTCTCAATAATTTATGAATTTTCAAATACAAATTCTTTTGTTTGCTTTATTACTTTTGTATAGACCGTCCAGTTTGTCACAATTGTCATTAATTTTGCAACATGCTTAATAAAAAAGTAAGAGAATTGAAAACAGAACACGATGACATGATAAAATACAGGGTGTTTCATTTAAAAAACAAAAGTTATGGTCATTTCAAATTTGCAAAAATTGACCATATTTTGTAAACATCCAGTATAGTATAATCAGGAAGTATGAATGCAAAAAGATATAGCAAGGTTTTGTTTACTCGTCTGCCAAACCTTACAGTTCTACTGTCAATATTAAGGTCTTCAGAACAATTTAAGTAAAGGTATAAATTTTCACTTTTTCAAAGAGAAAATGCTTTAACTTGGCAACGCCACAAAATAAATTTAAAAACGAAGTACCGTTTTTTAGCATTCAACAAGACAAATTATAATAAAATTAAATAAATATAGGGTTCCATTTAACAAAACAAAGCTGAGTCCGGTCCTGCAATTATGGAACACCCTATAGGGATGAAACTATTTTATTCGATGCACATCTAAGTCTGATATAGATCGGCGCTATAACATTTTTTAATTTTTAATAATAAAGCCAGGATCTTCCGACGGCGCACTAATGACTCACCTGCATATATATATATATATATATATATATATATATATATATATATATATATATATATATATATATTGTAGAATTAAATGTATCTACTAGTTTGCAACTTTTATCTAAATTAGTAAATTACCTTATAATTGTGAATTATTAAAACCACCAACGTACACACAGTAAATATAAATTATAAGGTTATGACTTAGCACTCAGATACGTTTAGTTTATAGGTTTTCTTTATTTAGTAAATTACTTAATGTTGTGAAATAATATTTTATGGCGTCGTAGAATTAATAAAAGTAGGTTGAAACAGAAATCCACACCTACTGCAGATCTATCTTTAGATCAGTCTAAATAAATTTAAGTTATTGTTCATGATTTATTGCAGTGTATCTTCCTGACCAATAGTGTAATAAAAAGTAATTTTGGTTTGAATTTATATTAAAGTCAATATCTGCGAAATGTTGAAATGTTTTTGAGGAGAATTCACACCTGCTTGCAAGAAAATGGTGGACACATCGAGCATTTGATTTAGTTATAACTTATTATAATTTTCTCAATAATTTATGATTTTCAAATACAAATTCTTTTGTTTGCTTTATTACTTTTGTATAGACCGTCCAGTTTGTCACAATTGTCATTAATTTTGCAACATGCTTAATAAAAAAGTAAGAGAATTGAAAACAGAACACGATGACATGATAAAATACAGGGTGTTTCATTTAAAAAACAAAAGTTATGGTCATTTCAAATTTGCAAAAATTGACCATATTTTGTAAACATCCAGTATAGTATAATCAGGAAGTATGAATGCAAAAAGATATAGCAAGGTTTTGTTTACTCGTCTGCCAAACCTTACAGTTCTACTGTCAATATTAAGGTCTTCAGAACAATTTAAGTAAAGGTATAAATTTTCACTTTTTCAAAGAGAAAATGCTTTAACTTGGCAACGCCACAAAATAAATTTAAAAACGAAGTACCGTTTTTTAGCATTCAACAAGACAAATTATAATAAAATTAAATAAATATAGTGTTCCATTTAACAAAACAAAGCAGAGCCCGGTCCTGCAATTATGGAACACCCTATAGGGATGAAACTATTTTTATTCGATGCACATCTAAGTCTGATATAGATCGGCGCTATAACATTTTTTTAATTTTTAATAATAAAGCCAGAATCTTCCGACGGCGCACTAATGACTCACCCTGTATATATATATATATATATATATATATATATATATATATATATATATATATATATATATTATGTAGAATTAAGTGCATCTACTAGTTTGGAACTTTTATCTAAATTAGTAAATTACCTTATAATTGTGAATTATTAAAACCACCAACGTACACACAGTAAATATAAATTATAAGGTTATGACTTAGCACTCAGATACGTTTAGTTTATAGGTTTTCTTTACTTAGTAAATTACTTAATGTTGTGAAATAATATTTTATGGCGTCGTAGAATTAATAAAAGTAGGTTGAAACAGAAATCCACACCTACTGCAGATCTATCTTTAGATCAGTCTAAATAAATTTAAGTTATTGTTCATGATTTATTGCAGAGTATCTTCCTGACAATAGTGTAATACAAAAAGTAATTTTTGGTTTGAATTTATATTAAAGTCAATATCATTCCTGATTTTAAAAATTCTGGTTCAAAGTAAAGCTTTCTTATATGGTAAAGATACTTAATAGCAATTACATAAATTGGTACAATATTTACACGTTTTAACAGCAACTGCAACTGTCGTCCTCAGTAAATATAAAAGGATACTGGTAAATGGTAATGTTAAAATACAACAAAAAGATAATTTCAACTTGAATTATTAAATTTATCTGAGTTACTGTTCACTTATGACAAATGAAATGTAGTAGGTAGAATCTAAACACTAATTTACAGATTTAACAAATTTTATTCCACCTGGAACTCACACCTGATTATCAATTTTTGCATATAGGAAAGGAAGATTTTTTTGTTTGTATATTTAAATCAAACCTCATCGAAGAGCTTTTCTAGTAACATTATTTCAGAAAACTTAAAACCATTGCTGTGGCTGAAGGAGCATGGAAAGCTTGAGCAGCTCACCCACTCCTACGGAGAGGGAATAAAACACGCTGCTTTGTGAAAACCTAACTATATTTGAAGTTTTAAACAGTACAAGTTGAAACGATCTAACAACACAATTTTTTTAAGTAAAAGTTAATTTTACATAACTTTTCTTTGTAAAGTTTCTTAATGCAAAGCCCAATAAGATATAATATTAACCATTACCTGACATGAAGGGTTAAACGTCCATCTGACAGATTATTGTTAACAAATTATTACCATTAGAATTATTTCATTTCTTCTAATTTCCACTTTGTAAGTTTGAAGGTCGTATGTTGTTCCCGACCAGATATTTTAATAGCGCAGTTACAATTCAACTGGACAATTAATATCCACGTAGTACCAAGGGTATCAAACCATCCCCCGGATTAAGGGATCGGCTACCCACGGTACACGTCCATTTGACTGTACCCTTGATAATTGGTTGCTATAGTTGTTAAAAGTAAACGTGACGGGTAATTGATTACTTACCGTTTTAATTGACGGCAAGTAAAAAATATCTGGTGTGGAACACCCTACGACCTTCCAACTTACAAAGTGAATAACTTTTTTAGTATAACTATGCAACATCTTTTACAAGAAGCTCATTACAAAATGGGCAATACTGTAAACGCAAAGCAGACGTTTAAAACTTCATGACAGACAGAGGTTAATAGACATCAAGATGCTAACTTAAATTAAAAGAAAGCAAATAATTTTAATTCCAATTTTTTAGGATAACTATGCAACCTCTTTTTGTACGTTCATAACGAAAACAGGCAACATTGTAGAAACAAAAACAATAATCTATGTCAGAATGACGTTTAAAACTTCATGTCAGATAGAGATTCATAGACATAAATACATGTTAACGTAAAAGAAATTCCAACGCATTTTCAATCATATTTATTTAATTTTTACATTTATTACGAATTAGATTAAAAAACTTTGTAAAATTTAATTTTCTGTAAAAAATACTTCCACACTTTTTCTTATAAAATTAATCGTTATTCAGATAATAAAAAAATTTGAACTAACACTTAAATTCTACCTTAGAAATTTTTTTGCTGCTAAATTACGCGGCACATCCAAAAATTGCATAGAACATAATTAATTAACATGTTTAAGGTCTACATCCAGGTATTTTTATATCTATAAAATACGCAGCTGTTTTAGAAATATTTGATAAAAAACTAAAAACTACCTTTAATAAACCCCTCCTCTCCGCTGCTGGATTTCTCCCAAAACCTAGTCAGCTCTAAGCCAAATGAAAACAACACATGCACGCACACACCCGCGAACGTGCACGCACACGAACACCGACACCGACTCCGACGCCAACGCCGACGCCTACGAACCCGCGCAAGCACACACCCAACCACCTATACCCACACGCTGCACGCACCTACCCACCCATCCAGCCGCGCAATGACTCTTTGGACACGCTAAGATAAGTTGGTAAGCTTGAGAACCGTTGGTTGTTATTGGTATCTCTATTAAAGATACGATATAATTTCGTAATTCAAAAGCATATTACCCATTTCTTACCAGTTGATGTCAATTATCAATAGCTGTTTAAAATTACAGGAAAGATGACTCATATTTTTGTAATTTGTTTTCAATAAATGATAGCACGTCATTTAAAGATGTATATCACCGATTTTTACTTCGACCTCTACTAACTCAAAGATGAAGTTTAGCAAACTTTTCATCGAATATACTACTACCGTACAAGTACCATTTAAAAGCACTTTTATAAAGATTTCAAAAATTGTATTTCGTTGTCAACACATGCTTCCTCTCAAATTGAGGTCAAAGGTCAATGTACAAGTTTGCGATCACAGTAAATTAACGATATGCACATATTTTCACCTCGATTAAGTGACTCCCTACTCGATCTAGAGTCAAGGATAACCAAATTTTTAACGGGCACAGTATAGTAATATGAGCGTCATTAGAGCGGATTTTTGAGAAGATTCTACATATATATTTCACTCTCGTTACTCGTATGTAACAGTTCCATACGAGTAAAGAGTGAAGCAGTGGCCGAACGAGACTACTACATCATCAACACCACCGCGGACCAGTACGCGGAACATCGATATAATATATATATATATATATATATATATATATATATATATATATATATATATATATATATATATATATATCACCGTGTCCGAGATAAGGATGCCCACTATGGGGATCTCAGAAACGGTAAGAGATGGAAGGTCGGTTAAGTGGTACAAAAGTTACGCATTTGAGAGGACGTATTTATGGTCTTTGTAGAACTCGAATATCTCTTTTAGTTTTTGAGATATTTGAACAAAATTGAATTTTCTGATTTTCGTTTTATTTTTTCTGACCTTATTTGAAGAGCTATCAAGAAAAGAAGAACACCTTTTATTGCCACTTTTCTAGCTCTACTTAATGCTGTTATTCAATTTTGATACAACGTTTCGTCTGTTAGCAACCATCATCAACTTTATTTTTTAAATAGACAAAAAATTATTTGTGCTATATTTAAATTCTCTCCTTGATTCTGAATTGAACGATATGTCACACTTTATATTTTTGATACGTTTCGGATGAGAAAATTCATATTCAATGTAAAACATCGAAAACGTATAGTTAAAACTAATACTAGAAACATTAGAAAACTGTAAAATTATTATAAAATAATGTTTTCTCATTTTCTAATGCCTGTTGCGAATAAAATAATTCACAAGTATGTATTTAGTGAAAATACTATTAAATAAACAGTTAAAATACATCTTCCGTCGTACTGATGCATTAGATAAAATAAGTTGGCTTTGCATTTTGTTTACCTACCTGTCATAATTGATTGTTGTCCGTATTACGTTTGTTTGGTGGTCTTTGAGTTAATTACATTTTGTGTTTACCTAAAAACAATATGGTAGGAGTACATTTTCAAATAATGAAAAATTCGATATACTGACGTGTTACATTTTGTGTCAACGTAATTGTTCTGAAGCCGAAATAATGTATTTAAACAAATATCCAGAAAGGCGTCAACCTCACAAAAGAACCTTTCGCATATTAGCAGTTAATCTAAAAGAATATGATGCGTTCAAAAACCTGTAACATCTCGCAAAAACCTTGCAATGAAGAAAAGCCAATAGTGTTTTATTAGCTGTAACGGAAAATCCAGAGGTTTCTACCAAAAATTGAATAGACAACTGGCATAACCCATTCCAAAGCTCATTATGTTCTAAAGAAGGAGAAATTACATCCATATAAATTTAGAATTTGCCAAGGACTTCAACCAGGTGACCCAGAAAGACGTAGAATATTTCGCGAACGTCAATCTCAAGACAACGAATATTTTCCGAATAAAATAATATGGTCCGATGAAAGTATGGTTAATAATAATGGAATTTTTAATCGTAGAAATGCTCATTATTGGGCAATAGTAAATCCACGTCTGTACAAAACGGCTAAACACCCACACCGTATCGGATTAATATGTGGGCTGCTATATTCGGCACTCGAATTATAGGCCCTTTCATTTACCACGAGTCCTTAAATTGTGAACGTTACCAAATTTTACTCCAAAATGAATTAGAGATAGCTTTGAATGATTTGCTTTTCCAAGAAGTTGAAGGTTGTTGGTTTATGCAGGACGGTGCACTAGCACATAATTCCAGAGTTGTCAGCGAATACCTGTCAGTTAGATTTCCAGAAAGATGTATTGGCACTCATGCAAATGTACTGTGGCCAGCCCGTTCTCCAGATATAACACCTTTGGATTTTTTCTTTGGGGATACATTAAAAATTACATTTATGGAAACGATATTGAAAACAAAGAAATTTTACAAAGACTAGTTCTCGAAGCGTTTGCTAGTATTACTCCTCAAATGTTGAAGAATGTTTTAGACGCTACAGTTAGAAAATGCTATTTATGTTTAGAGAATAACGGGAATCTTTTAAACACCTTTTGTGAGTTTATTAAAATAAATTTATTTTCATTTGTCAATTACAAAATATAATTTTATAATAATTTTACGGTTTTCTAATGTTTCTAGTATTAGTTTTAATTGTACGTTTTCGATTTTTACATTAAATATGAATTTTCTCATCCGAAACGTATCAAAAATATAAACTGTGATGTATCGTTGAATTCAGAATCAAGGAGAGAATTTAAATATGGCAAATATAATTTTTCGTGTATTTAAAAAATTAAGTTGATGATGGTTGCTAAGAAACGAAACGTTGTATCAAAAATTGAATAACATCATTAAGTAGAGCTAGAAAAGTGGCAATGAAAATGTGCTCTTCTTTTCTTTATAGCTCTTCAAATAAGGTCAGAAAAAATAAAACGAAAATCAGAAAATTCAATTTTTTCAAATATCGCAAAACTAAAAGAGATATTCGAGTTCTACAACGACCATAAATACATCCTCTCAAATATATGTATGATATATATATATATATATATATATATATATATATATATTATATACAGTGTGTCCGAGATTCAGCATGCATGTATTGCTATATTCGTTAATATTGGAGATAGAATGTCGGTTAAATGGGGAAAGTTTTAGAGAATTTTATGGCTATCATTATGGTAAAGTCAGATTTGAAGTAACTTTTTTGTTTTTGAAATAATTGAAGAAAAAATTGTGCATTTTCTACTACCCCTGTAGCTTTTTATTTGAAGTCTGACAACATTTGATTTGTACATTATTATGACACTTTTAAAAGACAATTTTAAAAAAGTACCATAATTTATCTACAGTCATTTGTTTTTGAAATACATACACTAACTATTGTTTTTCATATGGACGCCATCTTGGATTTTACATTATCGAATAGTATTTTTATCACCTTTTCAGCCATGTATCACATGATACGAGAATTTACTTCCAACTATCAAAAATTTAATTCAGCAAAATTTCTAAAGTACTCAATTTGATTATGTTCGGATCGACGATTTCATTTTTTACCACTTTTTGTATAATGTATAAAGATGGTCATGGAATTGTAGTTCCATGCTAATGAACTTTTTAATCAAGTAGTATTAATTTATGTAATAAACTATGGCGTTCTAAAATATCACTTACTAAGTTTTGAGATACTTTCAATTCTACTGTAAAAAATCGAATCTTCCAAAGTATTTTTAATTTATTTTTTTACCTATTGACATTACCAAATGTATCTTAATATTTGAAATTAGCTATGCATTGTTTTCAATAAATTAGGCTGGTGAAAATATCTATTATTTTTATATGCAATACTGTGTAATAAAGTTAACAAATACAAATTACAACAAATCAAGAACAATAAAATGGAAAAGAAAAAAAAATCAAAAATCAATTTCTCATTAAATGCTCGAATGTTCTTCCTTCAACCTTCAACAAAACAATTTACACCTCTAGACTTTGTAATAATAATAGGGGGCAGAAATAACACTTGCAAAATCAATCTATAAACTTGTCTACGTTAAGTAAACTTCAATATTGAAAAATAGAACAAACTTAATGTTCATCTCCGTATCGGCAAAATAGATTTCACCTAAATCAGTGTACTTATCATAATAATTTAAACGTGTACAAACTCCTAAACAACGAAAGAAAAAAGAACTGTATATACTCGTACTTAGATATAAATAATTTATTATCAAGCATTCGTTATACTAAGCAAGGTTTGCATATGAATAAATTGGGTAAGATACAGATTTTACAATAAATTATAGAAATCACAAACAAATTTAATCTTAACATTGTTAATACTGCTGTTAAAGTTGACAAGGTTGCCAGTTCTAAAGATTCATCTAGTGCAAAAATTTTTTTATAAATGAATTCGGAGAGAGATCACATCCTACCGTTGCTTCTAAGACAGATCTTCCTATACATTTCAATATACCATATTTAGTTTAAATATACGCCTTCATAGCAAAATTAATACGTTAGAAGTATTTTTAATCGACAAACGGTACGATGTCGTCTGTCTCTGTGAATATTGGTTGAAAGGTTTTGAAGTAGATAATACACGCATTGAAAATTATAAATGTGCAAAGAGCTTCTCCAGGAAAATTCGTACACATGGTGGAACGTTAATCTACGATTTATTGTTTTAAATAAAATTACTGAATTGTCGTAGAAATCTCATTGTGAACTATCGTGTATTTTTATTTCCTCTCTTAAATTGGTAGTAATGTCAGTGTTCAGATCTCCTTCTGGAAACTGAATTGTTTACCAAGATCCTCGACTCTGCTATAAATTGTGGTAACAAATACACATATCTATCTGTGGTGATTTCAATGTAAATTTCATTGGAAAAGATAGCAAAGCTACACAGTTGCAGGACTTATTAGCCACATACAATCTGCACTTAAATGTGGACGTAGTAACAAGAAAGAACAATTGCCTAGACATTTTTTTTACCAACTTTACTTCTTTTTCTACAAAACACTAGATACTCTTTTTTTGTAACAGACACCTCAAAAGATATAAACTTTGATATATTAGTAGAAACTTTAAGGTCCGCGCACAATATAACGTTTCCAAGAAAAAAGTTACCTTTGAAAATCATGGCGGTGTACATTGGTTTAATTGCGAATTAAAAAGAATGAGAAGTACTTTTTTAAAGGAAGTATACGAACGTTGTAATTCGATAGAAATTCTGACGTTTTCAAGGCACTTAGTATACTTACATCTCCATGACAATATATATTAGATAGTTTAATCTTTGTGCATACAAATAAATCAAAATACACTACTCACCAGAGCATTCACAATTACTATACGCGACACAATAAAAACTTATACAAATGCATAGCCTGAAAAAATATCAAATGGCCGAAAACTACTGGGGCTTGACTCTTTATAACGTTCTTCCTACAGAAGTATGTGAATTATCTACTAACAAATTTTAAAATGTTCTAAAATCTTATCAGTGTGACAATTCATGTGATACCTTAGAAGAATACTTAAAATGCGACATCAAACTCTTGTGATACCAGCACTAGTAAATTTGATAAATCAAACATGTTTTATTACTTTGTAAGTACCTAATTTTAGTTTTAAATGAACTCGTATATATTCATAGAGTGGTGTTTGTGTAGTTTTGTTAATTGTATTACTGACTTTATACCTACATTGTTTGAATATTTTCTCTTATTTTATGTTAGTACTGCTGTATGATGTATGAACACAAAAGTAAATTATTATTAATATTTTCAAGGAGGTTAGGTAGCATATCTCTTAAAAAATTAAACTACACCTCGCCGGTTGGAGTATCTTAAAAAAATAAGGACCTGTAACATGGGACCCAATAAATCCCCCCCCACACACATTTAGTGACCACTGATTTTGTTGGTCAACATGCCTGATCCAATAAGGATTTTCAGTGCTACGTATAATAATGCATATTATGACTGTTCACTAAACATTACTTTTGAAGGTAGCTTCGTCACTAAATAACATACCTACAATTGAGAAAATTAGGAACTTCTGCAACTTTTTGCAAAAATCAGTTACAAAAATTAATTCTTCGTTAAAAATCTGGACCATATAGTTGTTGATGAAGTACTATATGATATCCCTGGTATTTATGGGCATTTAATATATTTTTTTATGCTAGACTTTTTATTAAATCAGCCATATGTGATATTAAATCAGCCATATGTGATATTTGCGAAGTACTTACATGAGGATTTTCTTGGATTGCAAGTAAAACTGTAAGTTGGTTTTCATCATTTGTCACTGCTTTATTAGCTACTTTCCGTTTTTAAACTTAACACTACCTGTTTCTTTAAATCTTTGTAAAAGATCTTAAAACGCTTTAGGTCGCGGCTCTTTTTCAGCATCGGGATATCTTGCTGCAAAAATTCTAATTGTCAGTAAACAATTTTTTTGACATTCTCCAAAAATAAAAATCATTCAAACTCTTTCCAACACTTTGAATAAATTAAAACACAAATTACTTTTAAACTGAATAGAATCAATTTTTCTTTTTTCACCGCAATACTGTCATGGAACTCTTGTTTTTCAATTGCAAGTTTAAACTTTAATTCTAAATAATCTTTGTTATTTGATCAGTAACCAGTTTAAATTTACAAAACACGTAGAAAATGGAACAGTTGATTTGAACCTAATCAAATTGAGTACTTCAGAAATTTTACTAAGGGCTGATTTAAATTTGCCTAGAAGCAAGAGTGTTTTATGCATTAATTCTGTTCAAAAAGTCTGTTACATTTAAAATTTTTAGTAAGAAACTACAATCCCATGGCCAACTTAATATCTCTATTTTCAGTCTTTTTGTATTACAATCGCAATTTCACAAATAAACTGAAAATATTTTTATGTATGACATGATTGATGACAAAGAAAGAATATCAAACGAATGACATGAACAGCATCATGGGGGGGGGGGGGTGCCATTAAAAAAACAGTAATACGCCCTGCATATTATTAAAAAAATATAAAAGTTAAGAAATTTCAACATGCTACAGGAACAGAAATAATTTCCTGCCATTTTAAAATTAACAAGTCGCCTAACAAATCAGTGGCGGTGGCCGCCAATAAGATTTTTTTCAACAATTGAATATCTGTATTACAAGTGTTTTGTAACTGTGGTTTCATATTAGTTGAGTTGATCGGCCTATCTCCACAATTTTTGTTGTTTGAGCGCGACATTTCGAAAACAGACTCCGCTACCGTCATCAGGCTTAGTGCTGAGAAGGACGGTTTTCGCACTTGAGTCGATTTCATGTGATATGATTTTTCTCAAGCACATGACTACTCTCGGATTCGAACTTTGACACCTTCACCGCTGAGCCACTGAGTAATGCAATATATATTTTTTAGAAATTTAATTTTACATAAATTTTCTTTATAAAGTTTTTTAATGTAAAGCGAAATAAAGGTAAAAATTAAATAAATATGACTGAAAATTCTAAAGCTGTATTATCGATATTTTTATAGAAGTGGGCGGCTTTGGGATTTCTTTGTCTTAACATGTATGTATGTTTATGAATCTCTATCTGACATGAAGTTTGAAACGTCATTCTAGATTTTGTTTTTGTTTTTATAATGTTGCCTGTTTTCGTTATGAACGTATAAAAAAAGAGGTTGCATAGTTATCCTAAGAAAATTTAAATTAAAATTATCTCATTTCTTTTCATTTAAGTTAGCATCGCCGAAAGTTCCCGAACAAACCAGAGCGCGTGTGACGTCACAATCGTAGCATACAGCTGGTACAGTGTTTTGACTTTTAATCGATTAAATCTTGTTATTATCGTCAATATATTGATAAATATATCAAAAATGTCAAACCTTAAAAGTTATCGCACTTCCTTCGTACCATTATGTACGAATACTACGTTTTTAAATGTTCCACAAGACGTTAAACGTCGAAATAAATGGTTTCAAGCAGCGCGACAACCTAATCCCACGATAACATCAAATTTTTGTTGTTGTGAAGATCATTTTGATGTAAGTATTTTATAATGATATAGTAATTAATATTTATTTATGTAAACGGAAAAAGTGAATAACTAGAATTCGAAAATAACATTTTTGGACTAAACTCCAGGATCATAACGTTTAAAAATCATAGCATCAAAAAAATTCTATGGATAATTTAAAACGATTAAATAATAAATTTGTACACGGTTATTGAATGGTTTTGGTTTAATTTAGTATTTTATATGTTAATTACGCGCTAGGTTATGTACTATACGAAATTTTAAAAGTGTATATAATGGTGGTTCTCCCGATGTTATAATGTTATTTAAATAATTCTCATGATTTGACGTTTTTTTAGCTGAAAGAAGACATGGAGAATTATTTTTACTACACTACAATGGGAAGTGAAGCAAAAATTAAAGTTGATGCAGTACCGCACAAGTTTAGTTGTCAACCTAACCGTAAACTTTATCAAACATGACTAAACAAGCTATTTATAAATAATTTTTTTGCACTAAATTTCGGATATTTTTAGTCAATTTACATGTAGAAGCCGTTGATACTGTACTATTGAGAATCAATGTAACATTATGACGTCACAAACATGCCAACCAATCGTGACGCGTTTGTAGTCGCGTGATTTTTTTTAAAATTAAAAGTTTTTTTCATCGACTATTAATATAATTTATGGTAAAGTTTTAAAACTCATAAAAACAATGGATAATCACCATCGTTTATGATAATCTCAGAAGAAAGTAGTAAAATATTGCTTTGAATACGGGTAAATCTAAAAATATTATAGTTAAACACGCGTTACTAAACAAGAGTCACTTAGGGGTTAATGTAATAACTGAACAACTCTTAAACTAGCTACAACCTTTAAAACCGAAGAATGCTTTCTTAAAAAACGCACAAACATAACATGGCACTTTCTCATAATATGCTATGCATTGTGATTTGTGTATTGGAAAATTTTAAAGTTTCGAATTTAGAAAAATTGTGTACGAGAAATAAAACGCTCAAAGGAGAACTGAAATGTATGACTTTTAAATCCAAATCTAATTTAAAGAGGTACCATGTTCCCTAATAAAGTAAATCTTTAAAGGCAGTAATTAATTAAAATAATGAACAAACTTAAAAAAAATGTTATTTCAGGTGCCTGAGGGAGAATTAAAAGTTTTTAAATTAAACTCCATCCCTTTATTAATCTATTTTAAATTATTCGTTTATGCTTTGTACGTACCATTGGAAAATAAAACCGACACTAAACTCAACACCACAAATTATAAAGTATTTGATAATATCTGATGAAGGTATAAAAAGTGATACTAATTCCTTATTGAATGCAAGTTCATTAGGTCATGATCAAAGTAATAAGTAATACCAATTATTCCAATTATATTCGGAGCATGTTACTAAATTTAGTAACGTCACATCGTTGCATTATTGCTTTTGATTGAATTATTAAATTACTGTAGTAAATAATTGTGCTTTAAGCAGATTGAATGCGGTTTGTAAGATTTAATATTTTATCAATTGTGTTCTTTCATCAATTTTGTACGGTTGGTTTATGTGACAAATACTCCCCAGAAAAATAGATGTTTGAAAACCTCGCTAAAGAAGAAAATTTGCAGATGACAGGAAATATGCAGACAACAAGCAGAATTTGATTCCAGAAAGACGAACAAATTAGAATCACCCAGTCTACAGCAGCATAGCTGAACTATTTACTGAAATAATTCAAGAGAAGGAAGAGAGTAAAATTTATAGTCACGTACAGCTCGCTACTGCAGATTTAACACACGTTTCCCATGCCAAATCAAATAGCTGCAATTATTGGCTCCTTAGTAATCGGAGGTCACGGCTCCCTTAATTGTGTTAGAAGCAACTTGCATTACATTGTTTTCTTTTTAATAGAAAGCTTTCCCAGATTAAAAATTACTACATCTGTGTTTGTACTCGTCAAAGGTAAAATCCATTTCTGTGACCACAAAAGAGTGTAATAGCTTACTATTCCCTAGGGAAATAATAAAAATTATTTATGAGGTGCCATACTAACATGATTATTTAACGTTATTAAAGAACAGTTTTTAATTTGTTAAAAGCTAGGTAAGCATCTGCACGAGTAAAAAATAGAATATGAATCTCTGGAGCGAAACACTCTTTCCCCTTATTAGTGGGCTGTACAAATTGTACCGCAGGAAAAATCATGCAATTCTCTCCCTAGATGTACAAATATTATTTTTGTCAAAATTCTTCTCACGGCAAAAAATGATAATTTCTGTTAAAAGCACTTTAAAGAAGTTGTCATTTCTAAAAAAGTTTTTTGCAAAGTGAATAAACTACATTTTGTAATTCCATTTCATAAACTGTATTCATTATTGCAACCAAATTTGTAAGTTCCCCGAGTAAAGGTATTTCTTTATTATTATAAGTTTTTGTTATGAACGTAGAAGTTCAAAGGTAAATATGCAATTAAAAATTATTATTAATTTTATTAAATACATAATTAAAAAGTTTACCTCGAGTAGGATTTGAACCTACCACCTGTACTTTGCTAGAGTACCGCACTAACCAACTGCCCTATCGAAGTACAAGCCCCAATCCATGTAAATTTTGTCTTTATGTATTATGGTCGTAGGTTCAAATCATGCTCAAAGTAAACTTTTTACTTATGTATTGAATAAAATTAATAATAATTTTTTATTTATTTAACTCTTAAATACAGGGCTTTTCACGATGAGCGTTAATTAGACGTTTCTGGCAAACCAGAAAACGGATCAACCTGAAAATTTGACAGTATGCATAAATTAATATAATCTACACGCCTAAAATATTTTAGATGTTGCGGCGTTGCCGCTTCTACTATAAAGTAGCGGCTACTTTGATTTTTCAAATAGAACACCCTGTATATAATATCATATTATGATTTCCTATTACTTTGTAAACACTTCATGTACTATTTCCCTATACCTGTCTATTACCGTTTAAGAGATATAAATTAATTTCGATTCTTTTTTTAAAAAACATGTATTTTTATAAACGCTGATATTCTTGAACTCTTTGGTACTAAGACGATCAAATTCGAAACGCAGTGGAGTGATACCATGAGGATCTTCACTTCGAGTCATATTTTCTACATCCAATTTTAGATTGCCTTTAATCAGATAATGCTATTTCGATTTCGAACTGTTTTCGAGATAAACTGTTTCAAACAGAAACTGACGTGGTTTCCTTACATTCATCACTTATTTTTGAAATTTAACAGATTCCGTTCGATGTTCCTCCATCAGTCACAGATAATACAATGAATAAATAATTATTAAAATACTCTTCAACCATCAAATGAAACTTCTCTTCAAACAATAGTTTTATTAACGCTGACACACGAACTGAAAATAATTTCATGAATTAGTAAGTTAATTCAATTATCAGTGTATTCCAGAATATGTTCGAACACATCTCCACCTCTACTTAAACAAACAAGTAATCTCTTCAAAAGATTTTCATGTGTAGCGCTTCTGATTAAGTCTGGAGTTAAACTATTGAAAGCAGTTCTAACTCTCGATTTCATATCTTCCATTGTTGTTACTGGGTTGGAGTAAACCATATTTTTAATGAAACCCCACACAAAATAATCTATTGGATTACCATCTGGTGTTCTAGGAGTCCAACGAAAAGGTCCATTATTACCAATCCATCTGTCTTCGAAGATTTCAGTTAAAGCTTCGCCTACTGAACGAGAATTATGGGGTGGAGCACCATCCATTTGGTACCATACACGTTCTCTTCCTGGCCAATTATTTAAAATCATTTGAATTACATTTCTCAGTAAATCTTCATATTTTGTTGCATTCAAATTATCATCATAAAACTGGATATAAAAAATTGACTCATTCTTTATGGCATCAAATACATTAAATTGCCATCTTTCTTGAAAACCCCTTTGGCGAACGACATGAGGATTTTCTGGCGCTCAATAATGACTGTTGTCTGTTGAAAATTCCATTTTTTGTAAACTTGGCCTCATCTGTCTATATAATATTGTCAAGGAAATGTTCATCCTCTTGAGTCTTGACAAGTAACCATTCAAAGAATTCCACTCTACGAGGCAAATCAGTCTCTTTCAAATGTTGGACACAGTAGAATTTATAGGGATGCCATTTGTGCTTATTAAGAATGCGATAAATTGTCACGTAGGGTATACCTATTTCAGCCTCGTGTAGAGAAGCATTTGGAAATGCATTAAAAAATTGCAAAACTGTTATGCCATTGTCATCATCATCCACTTCAGGCTTTCTACGAATGATTTTTGGACGAAAGGTTCCATTCAACCTACAGTTTTGTAGTAGTCGATTTATCACATTATTATTCGGCTTCGGAAGTTGTGGATATCTTTCTTGAAATACTCGGCATATTCTACTTGCAATTCTATTGCACTCACCATGAATAATTAATAAATTCAAGAAATCTTCATTACTGTAACCTAATCTTGACATTTCTCTATTATAATTAGTACCAAAATCAGTCAAACCACCAACGAAAGTTTGACGTTTCAAAATTGGATCATTTATTTTTCCAAAGCACACTTAAAAATATTAATTTGCAATGTTGTACGGTAGAGACACTCAATACCTCAATGCATACAAATTGTAACTTTTTCGAAGGTACATATCAATTTCGAATTGACTGATTTGAGACTGTTGAAAAACTAAATCGAAAAGAAATTGTATTACGTAGTATAAAATAGATGTAAATCTCAAAGATAAGTGATGAATACAAGGAAACCACGTCAGTTTCTGTTTCAGTTTCTGATTAAAGTCAATCTAAAATTGGATGTAGAGCTCAAAAATGTATAAATATACAGGGTGTTCCATTTGAAAAAATTGACTACCACTCCTTTCTTCATGTGAACAAAGTATCTGCATGTTTAAAGACCCTGTATGAGGCAAATAAAAATATGACTCGAAGTGAAGATCCTCATGGTATCACTTCACCCCATTTCGAATATTATCGTCTTAGTACCAGAGAGTTCAAGATTATCAGCGTTTATAAAAGTACATGTTTTATAAAAAAAAATCGAAATTAATTTATATCTCTTAAACGGTAATAGATAGGTATAGGAAAATAGTACATGAAGTTGTTGACAAAGTAATAGGAAATCATAATGTGTTATTATATACAGGGTGTTCCATTTGAAAAATCAAAGTAGTCGCTATTTTATAGTAGAAGCGGTAACGCCGCAACATCTAAAATACTTTAGGCGTGTAGATCATATTAATTTATGCATACTGTCAAATTTTTAGGTTGATCCGTTTTCTGGTTTGCCAGAAACGTCTAATTAACGCTCATCGTGAAAAGCCCTGTATATTAATAGTAAATATTATTAAGCAATAATAAATACCTTCCCTTAGGTACAGTTGGGTGATTCATTGAAAAAAAACTTTAATTCATAATCAAATATTTCAGGTATGTTTATAACGCCCCCTAAACTTTTGAAACACCCAGTATAATTGAAGTAATTAAACAAAAAATAAGTAATCGGTCACAAGAAACCTGAAGCTGATACTTTGCAACTAATCGGTTTTGCATGAAAACTCTTATGTCTCAAATTTAAAGCAGAAGGCTATACAAGGTGTTCATTTCAATACTTCGCACCTCGGATTTCTCGAAATGTGAAGATTAAAAAAATAAAAAAGGATTATCCAGGGGTACAACTTTTCAACCAAAAATTGCTTCTCCCCCATTCACCCTCCTTCAACATCTTAAATGGTAAGAGGCATCGAGTTATTTTACTATTTATTAATGGATATTAATACACTGTATCTGATAAATCAAAAATGCTTTTTGCCTTACTTGAAATGTTATTGTTTGTTGAACAAATAAATTTTCGTTGCTGAAGAATTTGTTTTCATAAAAGAGGATTCGAACTGTACATAGGAAGGTATTTACTGTTAATAAGAAAATGAAGGGATTCAATTCGCTTTGAGTTGCTAGAGTGATAATAAAGTCAAGAAATGAACAAAAATGGAGGAGGATCTACCCAAAAAGGTGCAAGAAGAACGGAGATTACTGGTAGGCAAATTGAAGGAGGCTAGGCGAAGTGGAGAGGGGGCGTATATTAGGTACAATAAACTTGTTATAGAAAAGAGTGAGCAGAGAGGATAAAACTAGCAGTGTGGGAAACGTGCAGTACAGGAAAGGTCACCTGATGTGGACTCCCTCGAAGAACAATTACGTAAAATAACACGAACAAGCTGGAGAAAAAACTAGTTAATAGAGGGACTGGAGGACAAGTATGACGAACACTGCAATGAAAAGGGGAAAGATTTAAGGGTAAGGAATGGCGTAGTGAGGGAAGGTATATGGAAGTTGGGCCTCTGGAATGTACAAAGTACAAGTGGGAAGGAGGAGGAACTTGTTGAGGAGTTTTAAAAGGCAGATTTGGCTATAATGGGTTTAACCGAGGCTAAGAAAAAAGGGAAGGACCGCATAACCCTAAAAAACGGGCACTATTTAATGTATGGAGGAGTTGAAGAGGCTGAGCGAGCTAAAGCAGGGGTGGTAACACTAATGCATACAAATTGGATACAACAGGTTAAAGATTGCAAAATTGTTAAGATTGTTAAGAATTAATGTTGAGAAGGGACAAAATTAGATAAGGTCAGTATTAGTGGCTTATGGGCCGTCGCAAAATAGAGGTAAAAACGTGAAAGATATAGGGCCATTTGAGGAGATAACAAGGAACATGCATGGACAAAGAGTAATAGATTACTGTAGTATGAATGACATGCGAGTATTTAATACGTACTTCCAGCACAAGTCAATTCACCAGTACGCAAGAGTGATGGAGTCGCGAAATGAGAAATCAATTATAGATCTGGTTTTTGTACATAATAAGTGTAGAAATAAAATAATGGATGTGCGGTGAAGAAAGGGTATAAAATTGGATCAGACCACTTCCTTGTGGAAATAAAAATAAGAAATTGGAAGAAAAGTGGTACATGTAAAAATAAAAATTATGTTGAGAACATCTACAAGCTGGAGAGTATTAAAGTACATAAACTACAATTAGAAAATGACAGGAAAGAATATTGTGAAAAATTAAATGATAGGACTGCAAAAACCAAATGGAGGGATGAACACAGTATAGAAGGATTACGGAGGACAAACGGGAAAGGAAATATGTGGCGTAACTAAAGGGAGAAAAATAAAAGCTACGGAATGGTGGAATGAAGATAAAAAGATGGAAATCCCAAAGAAAAAACCTTAAAGAAAAACCAGTTCTTAATGTTGGTACTGCTTTTCTTAAATATGGCATTAGGACTATTTTTAAACCTACAAGAAAAACTAAAGAACATTTAAGATCACCTAAAGATGTTTCAAACCCATTATCATCTTCCGGAGTGTGTAAGTTATCTTGTTCATGTGGAAAAGTATACATTAGAACCACAAAACATAGATTTGATACAAGACGTAAAGAACATATGAGATTTTGTAGATTAGGTCAATCAGAGAAGTCTGCGGTGCCTAACCATGCCTTGAATAATCTAAATCATGACATTCAATTTTACAATATGGAAATATTATTATGTTCGTTTACAACGTGAAGCTATTGAGATATATAAACACCCTAATAATCTTAATAGACAAGAAAATGTCCGTTTAAATAGGTTTTGGTATCTTATAATTAAAAAAAGGCATAATGATACGTCTTGATTTTGATTTTAATTTTGACTTTTGGTATGTCTAGGTTTTTTTGCTGTGTTTTTCCTAGACCCTGAAGCAAATGCTGTATCAATTATATGTTAAATTACCACAGCACTATAACATAAGCAGTTGAAATTAGGATTAAAATTAAAACATTACAAAAAACGCTCTGCATTATGCACTTGCAATTATTGACAAAGATATGTCTTTGTTAGATTTAACTGGATTGTTTTATTTGATGTCATGTTTGTAGTTGTGAATGCTTCTATCATAAAGTTTTTAACAACTTTACACTTACATCATAACTTGATTAAATTTTGTTAAATGTTTTTTGGCTGACATTTTTCATTGTTAGCCTTCGCTGTTAGAAGGTGTTCTGATTTGTCATCTTTAACACACTTTAACAATATTTAATTTTTAAAGACCTAGTTATTCTTTACTAAAATTTAATTCTATAGTTGGCTTTATACGTTTCTCAAACTGCAATATTAATAGCAAGCTGATGTTTATGTTTTAATTTTTCAACTTTGACAAAATTGTTTTCAACATCTTTAACGATTTTAATAGATATTACTACTGACGAAGGTAACTGTAAGTGTTACCGAAACGTTTAGATTGTATAATTTAAAACACACCATTAAAAAACCCAAAGAAGGTAAGTATTTTATTATGTGTGATAATGGTGAAAGTTTACATTGTCATAGTTATGGAAAAAGTATTTAAATAACAAAACCAGTAGCAACTATGAAGAGTACAAAGCACAAAGAAAAAGGGCAAAAGAAAAAAATTAATGAAATGAGAAAATACAGCAATGGGAGGAATTTGGTGAAAGACTGACACGGAGTGAGAAGACTAAAGGTATAAGGAATACTAATGGGAACCAAATGCTAATTAATTATCGAATCATGGAGAGATGGCAGGAACATTTTATAGAAGTGTTAGAGGATGACATGAGAAAAAGAGAAATAGAAAATGAAGGGATGTAGCTAAGGGTAGAGGTGGAGTGTGATGAAGAGATAACATTGCAAGAAACCCGAAAAGCTGAAAAACGGAAAAGCTGCAAGCCATAATAATATCAAGGCGGAGTTGATCAAATATATAGAGGGTGAAGATCTATTACTATGGCTTAAAATAATAAATTTATGCTGGAACAAGGGACGAATACCTAGTCAGCCAATTATATGAAATAATACGGGAGAGGGGATTGAGAGAGGTTATAGAAAAAACACTGGACAATAACCAGTGTCGTTTTAGGCCTGGCCGGGGTACAACGGACCAATATTCACAATAAGACAGATGATAGGAAAAACACTGCAATACAACAGCAACTTATTCCTATGTTTTGTAGTGACATGAAAAAAGCGCCTGACAGTGCACCCAGAAATAAAATATAGGAAGTGTTGGAGCGGAGAAATGTAGGTAATAAGCTTTTACAAGCAGTTCAGATGCACGTGAAATGTGGCAGAGGGAAGTTCTGAGCTCATTGTGGTTTGTTGCCCTAATAGATGAAATTGCTAGGAAGTATGCATGTTGCAGCAGGTCTTCATGTCAGAAATGATATATGCCGACGACATAGTGACATTGGCTAGGACGGAAAGTGATATGCAATTAAATGCAAATATCTGGTATGAAAATATTAACGATTACGGAATGAAGGTGAATAGTGCGAAAACTGAGCTCCTAGCAATATCAAAGGAGCGAGTGAATGTAAATGTTAGCATGAATAATGAGAACATAAAGCAAGTAACGGACTTTAAATATGTGGGTTGAAAAATACGTGCGAGGGGAGAGTTGGAGGCAGAAATTGAAAGCAGATTAGCTAGTGCAACGAAATTATACTATGCCTTGAACAACGGCCTTATACGGAAAAAGAAGTGAGTCTCAAAGGAAAAGTTAAAATATTTAAAATAATATATGAGCCGGTATTATTATATGGCGGGGAAACATGGGTATTAAGTGCGCGCAACAGAAGCAAAATACAAGCGTGTAAGATGAGATACTTACGTGCACCAGGAGGAGTAACTAGGTCTGATCGCATCAGAAATGAACTATGTAACAAAACACCGACATTGGAAAGGCTGGAAGGGATGCGGCTAAAATGGTTTATGCACATAACGAGGATGAAGCACAGTAGGAAGGTAAAAAGGGTTTGGAAAATGGGAAGCGATGGGAAGAGGAATAGAGGAATACCAACATGGAATGATGAAATTGGGGGAACTTTGGTAAAGAAAAATATGAAGTGGGAACAAGCAGAAACGATGATCGTAAGGAGAACCGGCTAGTGATATCGTCTACCTCGACACCGTATGGTAGAAGAGGAAGGATTATGACGACTCAAATGGTTTACACTCTATGCAAAAGAGTCCATAATATTAATAAATTAAGAATTTGGGACTTAAGGGATAACTTCTATAGAGCAAAAGAAAGTTTTCCTTACTTTTCTCGCAAACGAATGGATTTAAAAAAACCGCCAAAATAAAGGAATCAAAAGAACCTTTCAAACGGCCGATACCTCTTACCACTTAAGATTTTGAGGGGAATAACTCTTGGGGACGGGGAATAAAAGGGAGCGAAGCAATTTTTGGTTAAAAAATTGTCCCCCTTGATAATCCTTTTTAGATATTTCAGTGATTCTTTAAAAAATCTTCAAATTTCGAGAAATCCGGGGTGGGAGTTTTGAAATGAACACCCTGTATATGTTATTATCTTATACAGGGAAAACCTCATGACTGGGGTGTTCCAAAAAAAAGTAAACAAAGTATATTCAGTACCTTGCGAATTTCATATACCTATAATTTGCTTAGTAGAAATATAAAACAGGATCAGATCAGTAAAAGTAGATTGTATGCGCGGTCGCTGTATTACACAGAATGATACACGTATGATGTGCAAGATTCAAAAGCCACAACCGTGACATAACTAGACGAATCGTCTAAATACCTAGTACATTAAAATTACCAAATAATCCACTATGATGTGAGCAAGATTCATTTAACGAAAAACATAAAAATATAATTATCATGCTGTGTCCAAACTTGGTCTGTGCAGTATTGCTATCTTGGAAACTATAAGAGATCGAAAGACGGTTAAATGGTTAAATCGTTGTGGCTCGGCTAGGCCAAGTCTACTTGTTTTGTGTTTAATTGTTTAATTTCAGCTAACTGAATCAAAAATGACTCAGACTACACGAAAAATACATCAGCACACTATCCATTACTACATCGTTGCATCATATATTCCCATATGCATTTCGCTGTCTATTCTGACACAAGCGCTGGATATCATCAATTGCGCGAAAGAAACCTGATACTTTCTTTATTATTTAAAACTACGCAAAAAAAAGTAAATTAGAAGCAAAAAGTACAAAACCATCTCTCTCTTTCATGTAAAATAAAAAAAAGTCTGAAACGCAAAAACAATAGCCTGAAAAAAACGGAAACCTACGATGACAAGTCGCGAATAGTACTGCCAACCCCGAATTGGTCCTTCAAAATCCGTAATACACAAACCAATTACTGTAATTTCTGTAATTGCTAATTTAAAATAAGCTAAAGTTTATACACAAACACACATATACACACAAACTCACTCACCCATGCACGCACACAAAACTCGTTCAACATTGATACATAATACGTGTTTTTCTAAAAATCACTCAAAGCTGGCAAGTAATATTTTTCAAACAGTAAAATAACATATAAAATATGCAACGCCTGATCTAGGGAGAGAAAAACGGAACAAGAGCCCCGGGTGGCTGTAAGGAAGGGCGGCAACTCTAAGAATTATTTTAAAACATGTACAATTTTATCAAAATCATAATGTGAATTATTGCAACAGTATTAGATGAATTGGGTTTTAGTCTTAATTTCTGAAAGGAGAGGGTCAAATACCAATCTTGCTCCCCCTGTAAATAATTGTCATCGAAACGTATGAATTTCGTACAATATATATAAAATACACTATCTACAAAAACATAAATGATAAGTATTTATTATTAGATGTATACTATTAAATATTATATAATGTGTCCAAAATTGGTCTCTGCAGGATTGCTATCTTGGAAACTATAAGAGATCGAAAGATGGTTAAATGGAGAAAGTTTTAGAGAATTTTGAGCCCACTAAAATACCATTCTGGAATCAAGGCTATCTCAAATATTTTTCAAAATATTCGAAAAAAACTGAAAATCGACAATTTTATTTTAGCTATATCTCTTTATTTGAAGAGATATAAAAATAAATTACACTTTGCCATTTCCACTTTTTATCCTCTATTGATTGGTGACAGAAAAAATTAATCCGACGTTTTTTCATATGGGGCGGAAATTAGCTAATGGTATAAAATTATTTCTTTTTTATTCTAAATCCAACGATGTATAACGATTAATGATAATTCGACGTTTCGACCATCATTCTTGACATTTTCAAATATTTCTTTTTTATGAAACATTTTTGAAAAAAACTACCAAAGCAATTTATTCTGCAAATATACATTTATTTCAACTCATAATTCATAATAGGACGTTTCGACTCATCAAAAGCATCACCAAGTAATCTCTTATGAACAGTAGCTCTCTATTCGTAGATAACTATTTATCACGATATCGAAAAAGCCTTTCCAAACCTTGCCTTAAACAATTACAGATAAATAACTCTCTTATTAAGTTTAAATTTAAGTAAACACCTAACAGTACATTTAATTCAAGTGAAAATATTTAAAAAAATGTGAAAAATCCTATTAAAACACTTAAAAATTAACTACAGCTAAATAATGAATTCGATTATTGTAAATTTCTGGTAGTAGGCTTTGATGAGTTTAAAATATTTATTGCATCATCAAGTAACCTCTTATGAACAGTAGCTACCTATTCGTAGATAACTATTTGTTACGATATCGAAAAAGCTTTTCCAAAACTTGTCTTAAAAATACTCAAATATTTACTTGGTATTCATAATAAATTGCTCAAGCAAAGGAGTGAAAATAATGAAGAATATTCAAAAAACACATAGTAGTTATTAGGGTATTATGTTAAATGTTACTCATTTAAACCATAAAATTATGACTAAAAGGTAATTAAAAAACATTTTTAGCAATGAATCATACATTTTACAATATCAAATAATTTTTATAGTGTTTCATACTAATATTAAATGTATTTTACAGGATAATTATAAAACCGACATTAGTTCTACATACTATTATTCAAAATGTCGACCATTTTTTGCTATGCACTTTTCACATTTTTTGCGACAATTCTGGTTACCCGCCGTATTGTATTACGATTAATATTTTCAATAATATTAATAAATCGATGTTCCAGAACTTGCCTATTTTCTGGGGGATCAAATTCATACCCCTCATTTTTGACATATCCCCATAAGTAAGTCTAATGGGGTAAGGTCCGGAGACCTAGCAGGCCAACGCACAGGATCACCGTTGGATATCATTCTTTTATTTTATTATTAAAAATGCTCGGACTTCCCCTGAAATATGTGCGGGAATCCATCTTGTTGGAACCACAAATTATTAAATTCATCCCGGGGAACAGCTTGACGAATGGATGGAATGAGTTAAAAGGTATCGTTGCCCTGTTAACGTGTGGTCATAAATAAATGGACCAATCAGACGATTTCCTGAAATTAATTGTGAATATTAAAAAATAAGTCGTAGTTAATTTATTAAATGTTACTCAATTAACATTTTTTTTATGATTGTGGACCTGAACAGGCTAAATTTGGCCTATCGTGCTAAAGCACTCAGGAACACTTACGAGGATGGATAGAGGGATAATGAATTGCCAATAGATGCCCATGAACAGCTACCTTAGATTTTCTCATAAGTGAGAGGAAAACAGGAACTAGCGAGATCATTCCAGAGTTTAGAAGCCGTGTTGATTGCGCCCGTTTGGTACAACAAGCGGAGATTTGTACTGCATACTGATGAAGTGAATGAGCGAAACGAGTGTTTCTCGCAAAGATAGCCGAGATGGTATCAAAGAATATAATTCAGCAGCACATAGCCGTTGTAATAACGATAATACAAAGAAAGAACTGAAAGCATCCTTCTATGCTCAAGGGACTGTATGTGAGAAGTTAAAGACGGGTCATTTATAAGCCTAATCGCTCTCTTTTGAATACGATCAACGATATTGAGAGCGTATTGGGGAGCACTAACCCAGAGATGAGGCAGAATTTGGGCCTTATACAGCAGAAGTCGAGAGGTAAAGTACTGCTTAGATCTGTACAAAAAGCCTATTTTACGAGCAGCTGTTTTGGTAGCTGAAAGAAGATGGTCAACCCATGCGAGATTTGAAGATACAGTCATACCCAACAGAGTAATAGAGTCTGAAAACTTAAGAACTGAGCCATTCATACTTACAACAGGAAATGATCGATCTTTTTAGCAGACACAAGGCAACACTGAGTTTTGTTAGCATTAAATTTAACTAGATTATTGCTTCCCATTCGAGAATACGTTGAATGTCTTTGTTGATTGAATTTGCCATTTCAGCTTTCATTTCCTGATTTGACATAGAAGGTGAATTATCACTATGAGTAGACTGAGATGAACTACAGTGAAGAGTGCTATCGTCAGCAAAGCACCGTATGGGGTTAGCTGTTAAAGAAATAAGGTAACTAGAAACCCAGTTGATGAGCGTATCATTTAACCCAAACAAGGTGAGTTTGGCAAGTAAACACTTATGCCAAACTTGGTCAAATGCCTTTGAGATATCTAAAGCGACTACAACTGTTTCACCGGACTGCTCTACTGTATTGTTCCAAAGTTGGGTCACATATGAAATAAGATCACCTGTTTAACGACTTTTCCTAAACCCATATTGGTGGTCACTAAGGAGTTTGTTAGTTTCAAGGAACGTTAGCAGTTGCCGATTGATGGCTTTTTCCATGATTTTAGACAAACTGGAAATGATGGCAATTGGTCGGTAGTTTGAGGGATCGGTCTTATCACCTTTTTGGGAATAGGTTGAACATTTGCTAACTTCCATGATCAAGGGAATTCCCAGAAGACATAGAGATCGTATAGAGCTTAGATAGGACTGGTACTAGTTCAGGGGAACATTTCTGTAAGACAATAGCTGGGATTCCGTCTGGGCCAGTCGCCCTATTGAGATCAAGCCTGCTGATGATCGATTCCAAGAGCTTATACCGAAAATGAATTGGTTTTATAGCGTATGAAGAAGAGTTGACTAGGGGCACATCTTTTCCAGAATCATTGAGACACGAGTTTGATGCACACAAATCCACAAAAGCATTGGCTTTGTCTACAGAATCAGCAACTACCGATCCGTCAGTAGATGTCAGGGGGGGAAATGAAGATGTTCCAAAGTTTTTACTAATGGCTTTAGCTAAAGACCAAAATTTACGACTGCCTAAAGGAGATGTAGCTAGTTCATTGCATTTTCGTTGTTCGAACAACTTTTTTAGTTTTAGTGATGTCACTTTTGCAGATATTTCTAGCACCAACGTATTCTACATGACTGTCGACATACTTGAACTCGGCGTGGATCGCGAATATGTGGATTTTCAAGGAGCCCAGTAATGATGATTTTTTTATTGAAGACTCCACAGTTGGTAAAACGTGTCTCATCTGTCCATACAACTTTATCAGAAAAATCAGGATTTTCTTGACATTTATGATGGTGCCAATTACAAAATTCGATTCTCCTGTCAAAGTCACCTTCTAGTAGGTCTTGTACAATTGCTAGCTTGTAAGGATGGTATTTAACAACTATCAAAACATTATGTACAGTGGATTTTGGAATATGAACCTTCGTGCCACAATTTCGTACTGAAGATTTCGAATTTTCGTCAAAATATTCCAAAATGTTTCCGTTACGATTCTCATTATCGATTGTATACTTTTTTGAACGTGGTTTTTCAAAACTACCAAATTCTATTAAATTTCTTACCACATTATTAAAATGATTTCTGACAGGTTGTCTTCTTTCGGGGTACATTTGAAAATAGTCATCAGTAGCTCTGGTAGCATTTATTTCATTTTTAATATAGCACACTAATATATCAAAGTTTTCTTCGTTAGAATAATTTAACGCCATTTTAAAACAATGTTCATTAAAATGTGAGAAACTATTGTAGTCTTTTGACAGATAACATAATTGTTATACAATAATTGTTTTAAACTCATCAAAGTCTACTACCAGAAATTTACAATAATCGAATTCTTTATTTAGCTGTAGTTAATTTGTAAGTGTTTTAATAGGATTTTTCACATTTTACTAAATATTTTCACTTCAAGTAAATGTATTGTTAGGTGTTTACTTAAATTTAAACTTAATAAAATAGTTAATTATCTGCCATTGTTTAAGACAAGGTTTGGAAAGTAATAAATAGCTATCTACGAATAGGTAGCTACTGTTCATGAGAGATTACTTGATGATGCTTTTGATGAGTCGAAACATCCTATTATAAATTATGAGTTGAAATAAATGTACATTTGCAGAATAAATTGCTTTGGTAGTTTTTTTTTTCAAAAATGTTTCATAAAAAAAGAAATATTCGAAAATGTAAAGAATAAGGGCCGAAGCGTCGAATTAAGTATTAACATTAAGTGTTATACATCGTTGGATTTAGAATAAAAAAGGAATCATTTAATATGAAAAAATAAAGTTGATGGTGGTCTTTAATCGACGAAACGTCGGATTAATTTTTTCTGTCACCAATCGATAGTGAATAAAAATGGCAATGGCAAAGTGTAATTTATTTTTTATATCTGTTCAAATAAAAGAGATATAGATAAAAATAAAAATTGTCGATTTTCAGTTTTTTCGAATATTTGAGATAGTCTTGATTTCAGAATAGCATTTTAGTGGGCACAAAATTCTCTAAAACTTTCCCATTTAACCGTCTTTCGATCTCTTATAGTTTTCAAGATAGCAATACTGCACAGACCAATTTTGGACACATTTTCAACTTTGACAAAATTGTTTACAATATGTTTAACAATTTTTAACAAACATTACTACTGGCGAAGATAACTGTAAGTGTTATCGAAACGTTTAGATTGTATAATTTAAAATACACCATTAAAGAAACCCAAAAGATTTTATTTTATTTTATTATGAGTGATAATGATAAAAGTTTACATTTTCATACATTGTATATAATATTTAATAGTATACAACTAATAATAAATACTTATCATTTATGTTTTGTAGATAGTGTATTTTATATGTATTGTACGAAATTCATACGTTTCGATGACAATTTTTACAGGGGGCAAGATTGGTATTTGACCCTCTCCTCTCAGAGATTAAGATTAAAATCCAATTCATCTAATACTGTTGCAATAATTTAAATTATGATTTTGATAAAATTGTACATGTTTTAAAATAATTCTTAGGGTTGTGCCCTTCCTTAGAGCCACCGGGGCTCTTGTTCCGTTTTTCTCTCCTAGATCGGGAGTTGCATATTTTATATGTTATTTCACTGTTTTAAAATATTACTTGGCAGCTTTGAGTGATTTTAGAAAACATGTATTGTGTATGAATGTTGAACGAGTTTTGTGTGCGTGCATGTGTGAGTGAGTTTGTGTGATATGTGTGTTTGTGTATAAACTTTAGCATATGTTAAATTAGCAATTACAGCAATTATAGTAATTGGTTTGTGTATTACGGATTTTGAAGGGCCTATTCGGGATTGGCAGTACAATTCGCGACTTGTCATCGTAGGTTTCGTTTTTTCAGGCCATTCTTTTGCGTTTCAGAATTTTTATTTTACATGAAAGAGAAGGTTTTATACTTTTTGCTTCTAATTTACTTTTTTTTGCGTAGTTTTAAATAATAAAGAAAGTATCAGGTTTCTTTCGCGCAATTGATGATATCCAGCGCTTGTGTCAGAATAGACAGCGAAATGCGTATGGAATTCGAATGTATGATGCAACGATGTAGTAATGGATAATGTGCAAATGTATTTTTAATAAAGGGGTAATAAAGGAGCATCATTTGGTGGTTGCCGATCTAAATAAAGTATCCGAAGTGCTTGGTCCATCGTGTAAATCGTCAGCATGACTATTGTTTTTTTAATGTAATTTTGTTATGGCCCACTTAAATAAAACGTGTTAGATGAAGGGATTTTGTTAAGTGTGAGAAATTACGCAAATATTTAGTAAATAGTTGAGAAGTTCAACTAATTAATGAATACTCTTGAAAACTGGCAATTAAGTCATGCTAGATTTTCATAGAAAATTAAACACTACCGTATGAGTCTAACTATAGTGTACGATGTTAATGATGTGAATTTTAAGAAAAATGCAACCCTGTGTTTGTAAAAACGTTGGAGACAAATGCGCAGCTGAGAATTCTGCTCACTGAGAGACTCTTAGTAAGTAAAATTTTAACTTACTTGTAATCTAGCTTACTTTTTTCTGTTTATCCTTATTAAATATAATATATATATATATATATATATATATATATATATATATATATATATATATATATATATATATATATATATATACCCAGACAGAATTAACCACAATTATTTTCATTATTATAGTATATATGGAATATGAATCAGTGGAAGAATATTCTATTCTCGACGAGACCAGAATTGCTTTAAAGTATCCCGATGGCGTCATTGTATACAGATGCCAGAATGAGTGGTTTGTTCTATGGAAACTGTAGAAACAAAGGAGGCTCAAGAATGAATTTTTCACGAAGCTCGTACAGACCTGGTGATCTTTGATAGAGGCGTGTAGATGCTCACAGGTATGTAGAAGAAGATCTTCAATTTTCAAAACTGTTGTATGAATAAACAAATTTTCAATTGACTAGCATTGGTTCGCTTTTTTAACATGTACAGGGTGGTTAATTTTCGATGTTTTCTATAGAAGTACCCTTTCTATTACAGACAGTAAAAACAGAATGTACTTGCTCGAATTTTGTTAATTAAGATCCAGTAGTCATAATCAAGATGTATCGACAAACTGTAAACACATTCTAAGTCAGTTGTTTAAGTAGAATCCGTTAGTGCATTCACATTTTAATACTCTTAATTTCAAAAGGTATGACAAAGTTGTACTTTTTATATGGAAACCATAGTTGGTTATGACATTTTAAATGATATTTATTTTGTCTTTGCAAAAAATTTAAATACATTTTAATAATTAATTGATTTTAAGTTTTATTATTTACGTTTTATATTAAGAATATACAGTAGGCATAGGAGGCTGAGATATATTTAAGTAAAACAAATAATACCTATATGTTAAATAATAAATTAAAATTAGAATGTGCAACAAAGTGATAATGAATTAGTTATTAATATGCCTAATTATACAAATTCAGAAAATTTTGCATGTTAAAGTATATATTATCCGAAGGTGATAAAATGTGGCATCGGAATTATATTTACAAAATTTTCCTGAAAGGCAGCAGCCAATAAAAATATTTTTGAACGGTAAAAATTAAAATTTTGCTAGTAAACAATATCTTAATTAGTTTTAGGTTACAGAAAATTTAATTGAATTCGGTTCTTTAAATGCCAGGCCAAAACTTACTTTAAACGAAATTCTTAAGAACATTCAATGGTCGTCTTAGGCAAATCGAAGAAGAAAACTTTCATCTAAACAAATGGTTAATCTAGGCGTGTCTCAAGCAAAGCCCTTCGAATTTTAAAGAAACACAGATACCATTGTATAGATTTCGAAAGAACATTTTCTGACTAAGACGACAGAAAACGTACTGAGTTTTGTAACTGGTATATAAGTCAGTGCCAAAATATACCTAATTTTTCAAACTCTATTGCATGGTCAGGTGAGGCGCATATCAGTAGTGATGGTATTTTTAATAGTCACAATTACCTTACTGGGCAGATACTAACGCTCATGTCAGTATTGTCCCCAGGAGGCAAGGCTATGCTGGTACGCAGGATTTATCCTAATTTTAGAGATATCAAAATCAATTTTGAGTGTTAATACAAAATCATTGGATCTATATTTTAAAAATATTTAGGTATATACAGGGTGATTGACAAACCCAAACACGTTTTTTAATGGAACATCCTGTATATTTTTGCATTTTTGGATTCACTGTTACATTTAGAATAAAAGTATAGAAATTTGTATCTGTATCACTAACCGCTCTGTAGATATCGTCACTTTAGTACCAAAATAGAGTTAACTTTGGAACCACGATGCGAGCGTAATCACCACGATTTTGTAAATCTGTTTATACCACCGACTATTAATAATAGTCTACTAACAAACAAACTGGGAAATTTTTCGAAACCATGTAAACTATACAGAATGATTAACTTACGCGAAATGTAATTTTTCAAATGCAACACCCTGTATATTTCTCATTTCGATTTCCGTGAAAAGTAGATACTAATGGCAAGATATTTGTAATAAACTCACTCCAAAAATGACATACATTTTCGGACGCCATTTTGAAGGCGCAAGAGGTGAAAATTCAATCTGACCAAACTATATTTAATTTTATTACTCTTGACAAAGAAAGCAAAGAAAAGCTTTTGAAACGTCCAATTCATTACTAAATACATACGAGTTTAACCCGAAAAATGAGTTTTATTCATAACACCACTCGTGGAAGCCTATATACTGGGTGTCCGGATAAGCGTACGGACCGGCTGTATCTCGACAATGGTAGGTCCTAGAGGTTTTGGAAAACATCCTTATAAGTAAAATGGGCAAGAGAAATAGCTGGAAAATATTTTGAAGTTCGTAATTTGACCGCTAGGCGTAACTATTATGAAGAAACATAAAATTCACGCTATCTTGGAAAGTTAGACGATGAGCTATAACTTTCAAAACATCATTTGACAGCTTGGGTAATACTGAACCATTTTGCTTTACGATATTTTTCGTACATATCATAATAAGGGAGGGAGGCAAAGGATTTGTCAATATTTGCATTTTAATATCACCTTAACAGCTCAATCGATTTGAATATTTTGGTCTCATTTGAAAGAGTATTTTATGCTCTTTAAAGAAAATTTTTGGTAAACTGTTTCGTTTAAAGTAAATAAACTAGAGGGCGTTATCTGCAGCGTTTATATATTTTGTGATTTTCGGAAAACGTTAAATGGAAAGGTACTACTTTCTTGAAAGACTCTAAACCAACATAAAATATCTAAATTTTAGTGAAAACTGCATCCCGATATCTCCAACCGATCTTGAATTATATGAGAAAACGTCAAAATTGGAGTGCTTTAATCAGATTAAGTTACCTTATCGAGAAAATAAATGCCGCAGCCATTGTAACTGCTAAATTAAAAATATTGATGTTTTGAAAGTTATAGCTCATCGTCTAACTTTCCAAGATAGCGTGAATTTTATGCTTCTTCATAGTAGTTACGCCCCTAACAGTCAAATTACGAACTTAAAAATAATTTTCAGCTATTTCTCTTGCCCATTTTACTTATAAGGATTTTTTCCCAAACCTCTAGGACCTACCATTATCGAGATACAGCCGCTCCGTACCCTTATCCGGACACCCAGTATAAAAGAGGTGGTTAGTAATTAGTATGAAGAGACTTAGTACCCTATGTTTACGATAATAGATATTCATTAACAGAGCGGATCATAAAGACACCAACATTATTTTAATATTGAATAAAATACTTATGTTATTGGTATTAAATCGTATTGTATATTTATATTTTAAATAAATTTTTACGTTTCGATAAAATTACAGTTATCGTGCTCAGTAAATGATAATATCTGTAACAATTAATAAATTAAATTTATTTTGACATCTCAATTAAGGCCCCTGTAGATAGCTTCACAAAATATAAATCGATCGCAGCGCTCCCTAGTGTAACGAAGTGAAAGTTTTTCAAAGTTTTACCAGAATACTTATCTGTCACAGGCAAGATGAGGGATTAAATCAATAATCAGAATAATTTATGCAAATCCCATTATTATTTTCTCACTAATTTACAGAAGACATGAACACTAAAGTAACTTGCAATAAAATTGGATTTTTTTTTTTTTTTTGGTAACTTTTATTTTATTATATAGGTACGTCAACTCCATCCTTTTCTTTAATTACACGTAATCAACATAAAGTGATATTTAAGCAAATTGCATAACAACAAATTCCTATTATTTCCTAATTAGTTCATTACCCAATGTTAAATTTAAAGAGTTATAAAAAGATTGAAGAAGGTACCTTGACCCAATCTAAAAGTGATTTGTGGAGAGTAGAACGTAAGAAACGTTTAACGACATGCAATTTAGGAAAATATGGAAACTGCGTAAAACAACGTGCACTTCCAAAACTATTTCCTCCTTACTCTACAACGTTTTCAAAGGGAATACGCACATCGCCTTTGGCCTCAACAGTGAGTCAAATGCAATTAAACTATTTCAACAATTATTCAAGTTAAAAGTCACTACATGCGGACTCCTTATAGACGGAGAAAAACCATTTTTAGCAAGTTCGCCTGACAGACTAGTAGAAGAAGACGCAGTGGTGGGAATAAAAAGCTCTTTAAAAAGCGGCGATATTGATCCTGTGGAGGCACTTAAGGTAAATTTAATTAATTATTATATTATAGATTCCGAAAACAACAAAATTAAATTAAAGAGGAACCATAATTATTATTATCAGGTGCAAGGAATTTTACAAATTACCAAACGAGTCAAATGCTACTTTATTATCTACACTGTAATAGGAATCCATGTTGAAATAATTGAAAGGTACGTAGTAACAATAAATGTTTTCAACATTAAATGAAACTATGTTTTGATACACTTTGAGAGGATCATATGGTAAAAAAATTAGGAGAATTTTACTATAGGTCTTTATTACTGTAATTAGTGTATCCACATAGATGTCGTAATTTAAATCTTTGAACTGTATTTTAAATTGTTTTGTTTGTTCACCTCTATAATTTGTTTACAGTATATTAGAAAACTTTGTTTTTTGCTTTGATACAAAATAAATAAATCGAATAATTAATTGTTTTATTTTAATTTTTACTGATACGAATACATTACAATTTAATAAGGTGCATACATAAAGTACGTACCATTTTTGCTATTTTAATTAGATAATAGTTTGCAGGATTCAAAGTTAATCCGATTACGTTTGTGTTTCAATAGAAATAGGTCCTTGCCAAGGAATACCTGAGGATCTTTGTGCCCCCGGGTCATTTTATGAGCAGACCATGCCAGTGCACATCAACTCCCGTCTAACTTTAATCCTTAGCAAGATCTCACGTCCGTGGAGAAAGTTATATCACAGGGAGGCGCTAATCCCAGGCATGAAGTCCCGTCCGGCGGAAACATGTAATTAACGTTTTATGCTTATCTACTAGCTCCATATTAAAAGTACATTAGGTATTTTTCAATAATTGTTTCTAGAAATTCTGTATTTCCCATTTTACTTAAACTGCTTAATTACTAATCTTCCATTTGCATCTAAAGGAGGGGAGGGGTAACTCTATAAAGCAAAGGGTTGCTTCAAAATGTTGATGACCTTTTAATTTACGCCAAACCTTCCAAATGCCGTTATCCTAGATGATTTCAATGCCCGCCATACCCAACTTGGTGACACTGCAACTAACGGCAACGGTAACAGGCTAACTTCCTGTTGCAGTTGCTCTTGCGAATCGTCAACAAACAGCCCACATACTTTGATCATTTAGATGCCTCAATAGTAGACCAGATCATAGTTTCCGAACCAATACTTCACTATTTCGATCGTGAGTGCTTTCTAGGAACCACGATCACATCTGATCACATACCCCTACTGGTCAAAACTTCATTTGTCTAGCTCCTCCTACACCTCCTCAATACAGTCATTAAAGATTTTTCGAAGGCCGACTGGAATGTGTTCTCTGATCACATCTCCAATAACCTTCCCACACCCAATCTTCAAACGACCCAAGATCTTGAGAGAGCCATTAGAGACCTAACTTCTGTAATTGCGGAAGCGTTCGATACCTCTATACCATTAAAAAGCATTGACATTGCCCGCAAACCGCTCCCACAACACATTGTGAACTTGATCAAAGAGATAAGACGAATTTACCATCAATTCTTGCGATCCAGGGATCCGGCTCTCAAGACCGAGTACAATCGCCTCAACGCCTTAATCAGGCAAGAAGCCAACAAACACGCCGAAGACTCCTGGTCCAAAGTCACCTCCCAAATAGATTATAGAAATGGTAAACTGTTCTGGCAACAGTTCGATAGACTGACCAGAAGAAAAGTGAACCCTAAACCACACCTTACCGACCTTCAGGGCAACCTAATCACCTCTGACCAAGGAAAAGCCGATTTCTTTGGTCACCATGTTCAAACCTATTCCAATCCCCAGATGATCCCCAGTTCGACAACCAGGTCATGGCACTCCTCGAGGGTCGCCTTGAAGAGTTCCGCAACCTTAACATTCCTGAACCCCAACTCGATAACGAGAGTCCTTTTATACCCCATCACGCCCGACCAGGTCCAACACGCATTTAAAAAAAATGAGCCCCAGGTCATGAAGGCCTAAATAGGAAGATCCTCCGGCACCTACCGACCCAGCCCTCCGTCTACTATCTATATATATATATATATATATATATATATATATATATATATATATATATATATATATATGTAAATGCTTAACACTCCTATTTTCCGACGGACTGGAAATCGGCCTCCACCATCATGATACCAAAATCCCACGCTGACCTAACCTCACCCTCCTCCTATCGACCCATTTCCTCCTGAGCTGCCTCGGAAAATGCTTTGAGCAGATTCTAGCCAAGCGACCCAGGGACCACCTCGAATTCAACGACTTTCTTCCTAACAGCCAATTCGGCTTCCGTCCCAACCGAACGTGCCACGATACCTTGTTGAAGCTACTTACCGAGACCACCAGAGCATTCAATCACAAGCAATGCAACCTGGCTGTGTTTTTGGACATGCAGCAAGCATTTGACAGGGTCTGGCACGCCGGTCTCCTGCACAAGATCCAAAACCAAACATTCCCGACCCCTTCTCCAAACCCTACTCGTACCTGACCAACCGGTTAGTTCGGGTCAAAGTAGGAAAACCTTCTCAGATCCTTTCGAACCTACAGCAGGCGTACCGCAAGGTTCTGCCTTAGCCCCGATCCTCTACACTATCTTCGCATCCGATATACCCGATGTCACTCAACCCGGAGTAGTCGTAGCGCAGTTTACGGAGGACACCGCCTTCTGGGCGTTTAATCGGAACAACAAAACGGCATCCCGTATCATATCCAAAACCCTACGGAACTTCTCCAACTGGGATAACCGGTGGAGAGTCTTCGTCAATCTTACCAAGACCCAAGCAATCCTCTTCCGCCATCCTCATCACACCGAAGATAAGTGCCCAAAGCTTGCCTCCAGAAATGTGTTCCTTACTCTAAATCAGGAAAGACTCTCTCCAAGATGAAATCACCTACCTAGGAATCCTTTTCAAACGAATCCTCGACTGGCTCCCGGATGTTAATCCTCAACCGTATTAGGAACCGCGCAAACCTACTGGCCCTCCGGGTAGAATCAGAGGGTGTCACCCCAAAACCCTCTTACACACGTATAAAACATATATCCGCCCTGTTATGGATTTCTGAGCTCCCATATATACAAATATAAACCCCAAACACCTTTACTCCATCGCTTCCTGTGAGCGCCTAATTTTCCGAGGCACACCGGTTACCCTTCAGGTACCCTAATACCCTCACTATCCAACGCGCCAATATATCCCCAATCACATATAGAATCCAAACCCTTCAGAAAAATTTTACCAACAAAAGAATTTTGGGCGATACCATCCCAAGCAAAAGATCCTTACCACTCCTTATAACTACCGCTTTCCCCATTCCCACGAACGAAACCCAAGCTCAAATTCAAACATCCACCCGCCATCTTCACACAACTCCTCGACGACCTCAACGAGGCGATAGAAGAATCTCTTGACAACATCCCTATGCCCCGCATCCCCACGTCTATTGGATGATGACCCCAGCAAGATACCGACCAACTAATATAAGCACACCAACCACGCTACACACCACAACCACCATGCACACTTAACCCATTAACACAGAATATTACTCAATAAAACCTAAATAATTTTTTCTTTATTTTTACACTCAAAATCTCCACACCTCATGATTGTACAACATACAATAACACCAAACACCGCAACACAACAACAAGGAATGACCAGGGCTGAAGAGGAGAAGGACTCCTGAACAGTCCACAAATAAGTAACATAAGCTAACAATAAGTAAATACTAACACGTAAGCATGAGCATACTAACAAAAAAAAATGTTGATAGTTGTCAATCATGGCTTTAAAAGAAATAATTGGGCAGCGTGGTAACCCTCTTCTAGTATTAGAAAACTATACTTTTTATGAGCATAAAGAGTTGAAAAGTAGTAGTGAAACGTGTTGGAATTGTGCTAAAAAGAAGTGTAAAGCCAAATTATACACTTTAGGCGATTGTGGAAGTTATATTTTTCGAAGAAGTGCGGAAGCCATGACCATGATCCACTCACCGAAAACTATTGAATCGACAAACAGTTAACAACGGTTTAAAACGAAAACGAGAAAAGAAGTCTGTAATGAAGAACCACCATCCAAACTGATTCACACCTTTTGGAGACGCTGACTAATGTTTTGGATACTCTCAGTGTAAGGGACATCACTTTCATAAGAAACGACATTGGCCGAAGTCAACGAAGAAAATTTCCAAAGTTGCCACGTAACATCCAAGCAGTACATGACTATGTAGAATCGATGCAGTTCCACCTTAAGACTTAAGACTGTTTATAATGAAAATTTTATAATGATTAATGACAAGATAAACAACATAATAGTGTTTTCCTGCAAAGGTAACATGGAACTTATGTGTAAATGTGACGAGTTTTATGTCGATGGTACATTTGATTATTATACCAAGTATTTTGTGCAAATGTTCACTATACATCTGTTTTTAAATACGTATACATTCCTGTGGCATTTTGTTTACTGAAATTGAAACATACCTATCGGAAACTGTTCACCTATATTAGTGAAAATGTAACATAGTGGGCCATTCATGGAATCCAAAACAATTTGTATGTGATTTTGAAGTTAGTGTTCATAACGCTATAACAGAAGTATTTCCTGAAGCGCAAATAATTGGATGTAGATTCCATATTTCTCAGGCTTGGTTTCGAAAAATTCAACAATTTGGATTAGTGGTGGAGTATAGAGACAAGACATTACCAATTAGAAAGTGGCTACATCATTTATTTGGTCTACTTTTCTTCCTCCAGAAGAAGTCGTAGATTGATTTGTTTTCGATTTTATGGAAGACGCCCTGTTGATGAACGAGTGACAAAATTCTCAGACTATATCACTGCACCATATAAAAATTCAATAAAAAATTATCGAAATTAAAATTTAGAAAAACTATATTCAAACATTTAGGAAGGTTTCAGGACTATTTTCACGTCTTACGCGTTTCGGTAAAGTTTCAGATAACTTCGTAATAATATAAGTTAGAACGTTGCTCTTATGAGGGTTTGATGTGTTGGCTAACTATGTATCGAGACCCCCTCCCCTAAAGCTAACATTTACTGAGGACGACAACTGTATCCAAACGTTTAAATGTATACAAGGTGGCGCATTAGTGTGACAAAGTCCCATATCTCCTTTATTTAAAGAGATACAAAAAAAATTAAATAAAAAAGTTGTAAGATATGTTCTGGTGCATATTCCAAAAATATTTTTAATTATACAGGGTAGATCATAAAAGCTTAGAAGCAATTAAAAAAATTTTTTTTTAATAGAAAACCCTATATATTATTACATATTTAGATCCTACATACAATTTTAGACACATTTTATGTATAATGTCCTATACCTAAGTCTAACCGCTTTTGACAAATTTCAAATTTTTTGTCAAAAATGACGTTTGCAGACCAAAGCATAGGTGGAAATCTTTTCTAAATGAAGCCTTTATCAATTAGTTATGGTTAGTTTCCTTGGAAATAGGGACCTACTCTAATGGGCTGTATTGATATTTTTGTAATACATTCATACAGGGTAATCAAAAATGGACAATAAAAAGTAGATTCAAAAAAACCTATAAAGTCATTTTTTTAAATGAAAACCCCTATTTTAATTATATCTTATTTAGCATTAAAAATAAGGATGACTTTGTATAAGAGTGTATATTCCAAAAATTGTAGTTTTTGAAATAATGACAATTTAACGTTTTTTATTGTAAAAGGCTATACGGCTTTCAAGTTTTGTTGTTAGTTGGCCGTGACGGGCGCGGCGAAACAAAAAAAATCGAGCACTTCAGATCGAAATATTACAATTTATTGAACCCCATATAAATAATTATTTTATTAAACGAACGTAAAGTCAATATTTTTTTGATTCAACAAATTATGTCCTAATCCTAATCATAAACTTAACACCTATAATGTAACTAAACCTGTAACTGATTATACAGATAAAAGTACTAGAAACACGTCAAATACGTACTACCTAATAAGTTGTTCGAAATCTCCGCCTCTTTCTTGAATACACAATGCAATACGTCTCTCAAATTCGCTGCTTAAATTTCTACACATTTCAATACTAATATTTTGAAAACAGTTTCTAATCCTAATCTTCATGTCTTCCTTTGTTGTAGGCGGTATTTTATAAACCTGCTCTTTAACGTACCACCATACTCTAAAGTCCGTTTTAGTAAGATCTGGAGATCTAGCAGGCCAAGCAGCAGGCCCTCCCCTCCCATTCCAACATTCTGGATATCTAGCATTTAAAAAAGTTATTATCGGACCTGTATGATGTACTGGGGCCCCATCATGAAGAAACCACATTTCTTGTTGCGTATCCTGTGGCACTTGATGCAACAAATTAGGTAAATGGTTTTGCAGAAAGTCTAAGTATACTTTCCTGTTACTCGTTGATCAAAAAATATGGTCCAATTACATGATTACCTCCCAAACATTTAAAGACCATCTAGTTTGAGAAGTATATCTTACAAAATGTGAATTTTCGGTAGAATAGTAATGAAAATTGTGTCTGTTTATACTTCCGTTTCTGTGAAATGTGGCCTCATCTGTAAATAAAATCAAATGAACAAAATTTCTTTGTTGGTTTATTTTGTTTTGAGCCCATTGACAAAATTTCAGTCGTCTTTGATAATCTTCAGGAACCAACTCTTGAAGTAGTTGAATGTGATAGGGGTGCATTTCTTGAGACTGCAGTATCGGCTGTACCGTACGTCATTCAACACCAACCTGTTGAAAAATGGGTTGTTGTCCAATGTATGAATTTTCGGTAAGTGCTAATAGTACATTTAATTGATTTTCCTCAGTCTGTGCACGTTTTTCCCTAGTATTTTTTTCATATAACACATTGCCAGTTCTTTCAAAACGCTCCAAAAGCTTTTCAAATGCCCTTCTTTCAGATTGCCGTCTCTCTGGAAACCGTTGTTGATACAGTTTTCTTGCTAAGAGCGTATTCTTATCACTAACTCCCAAAACAAAAATCATATCAACCATCTCGGCTTGCGAAAAACTCACTATTTACAATTTTAATTCAAGTTTTAAATCAATTTGCTATAAAATACACTAATGCATCACACAAATTATTAACTGACAATAAATAATGACGTTTCTGGTGATCTCTGTTATTTTTATATGCCACGCCTCGCCGTCGCGGCCAACTAACAACAAAACTTGAAAGCCATATAGCCTTTTTACAATAAAAAAATGTTAAATTGTCATTATTTCAAAAACTACAATTTTTTGGAATATACACTTATACAAAGTCACCCTTATTTTTAATGCTAAATAAGATGAATTAAAAGAATAAATAGGGGTTTCCATTTAAAAAATGACTTTATAGGTTTTTTGAATATACTTTTATTGTCCATTTTGATCACCCTGTATGAATGTATTACAAAAATATCAATACAGCCCATTAGAGTAGGTCCCCATTTCCAAGGAAACCAACCATAACTAATTGATAAAGGCTTCGTTTAGAAAAGATTTCCACCTATGTTTTGGCCTGCAAACGTCATTTTGACAAAAATTTGAAATTTGTCAAAACGGTTAGACTTAGGTATAGGACATTATACATAAAATGTGTCTAAAATTGTATGTAGAATCTAAATATGTAATAATATATAAGGTTTTCTAAGCTTTTATGATCTACCCTGTATAATTAAAAATATTTTTGGAATATGCACCAAAACATATCTTACAACTTTTGTATTAAATTTTTTTTTGTATCTCTTTAAATAAAGGAGATATGGGACTTTGTCACACTTATGCGCCACCCTGTATATAAAATAAATAAAAAATACAGGATTTATACCCAAAAAATAATTATTTTAATTAAGTATGATAATCCTGAAGGCTTACATTTGCTTATCTTATTATTATTATATTATTCTGAAAAAGAAATGCAAAAAACTTGACCCTTTTCTAATTCGTTTCATTGGTAACGGTTCGTTATTGTAGAATGCGATCCATTCTGAAAATTATATTGATATTATTATTAGTTATATGAATATATGAATGCCTGAATTTTTAAACCTGAAAGGGTGTGATTAACGTACGTAATGCGTATTCTTGTCTAACAAATTTCTACAAGCATTTACTTTAACAATGTGGCAATACGTGATCTAAATTCTCTAAATTATGGCATATGAACCTTAAGCATATTACATAGGCCTTTAAAAACCTTTATCTAGAGTTAATTTAAAGACGAATATTGTTAGATGGATGCTCACGTTCAGATACAACTTTTTATAGAATAACAATTTATTTGAGAAAGCTCTTCAAATTTATTGCGTAATACTCGTACATGATACGAAATAAGTACACTAACAACGTACAAAAGTTAATGTTCAATTTTGTTAAAAAATCTATGTTTACAAAAAAAAAGTTTAATAAAGTACAAACTTACCACGTAAAGAGTTTTATGCACTACAGGTGTAGCAAAAAATCTACTACCATAACTAAACCTTACTTTAAAAGGCATTAACTAACGTATGACGAATGAAAAGAAAACATGTCATACGTTCTAAACATTTTTCTTCATAAATAAATTAAAGCTAATTTTCTCTCCAATTTCCCGAGAATAACCTCGGACAATAAGTATTGACTTTTCCTCTGTCACTAACACAAGTAAATAAATTAATTCAACGTTAGAAGGGAGCGGCTTAAAAAATTGCATGCAACATTAATTCCCATTCTTTAAGTTAATTAAAATGAATGAAAGTAATTCCATTAAAAAAATATGTTAAATGAAATCTTACCGGTAACAAGTCCAGACCTGTAACAGTACCTGGAGTTGCAGCACGAGGTTTAGGTGAACCACTAGCAGAGCTTTGAGAAGTTTCTCCTCCACAAACCCTGCTCAGAGGCGAGTCTGAAATATAAAAATATATACACATTCGCAAAACTAAAAATTATCTGTAACCTGATAGATTTTTGAATTCAGGGATTGTATGGAGAGAATAAATGCAGTAATTAATAGTAAATAAGTACTAGATATAAACAAAAACCGGTATGTTGAAGCTGTTATACTTGGAAAACATTTTATTGTTTGAATGGTTGACTGCTTCATATTCATACTATATATATTTTTATTGCGAAATCAAGGAAAGCAAAAGAGAATAAAGTGAAACGTCAAAGCTTGATGGCAATGTAATAAAAAAACAGGAATTGTTTTAAATTTCTCTTAATTTTTCAACCAGTCTCTGGATTTTACAATCGGTCTGATGACCTCTTAATGCCATTATGAAGATGTGAAAATTCAGGCGTTAAGTATATACATACATACCTACAATTTTTAACTGAGGCGATTGCGAAAAATGTTTTCGTGCAATAATGTTTATAAACATGCCGTACATCACATTCTACATATAGAACGAATTATGGCCACAATGAGATGATTGAAACTACAAATGATAACAGCGATCGCCAACATTAACACCTTGCAAAAAGTATGATTATATAAAGTGGTAATCAAAGTAAAATCAATAAATAATTATTGAAGTATTTTGAGCTTTTTACCTGGCACTTCAAATAAATAAATGAAAGTAATATGAAATAAAGTTTCATGTTCGGAACCAATTAAATCAAATGAAGTAATGATTTATTGCGTTGGTCCCATTAATAATTAAAAATATGAACTTAGCTTTTATCGGATAAAATCGTTAATTAAGATAAATATTTAGAAAATTAATATATTATTAACATCAACTGGAATTGTCGTAAATGTTGCTCATAAGTTTTACAAATAACAAAAAAAAACTAATAATTCCTAACTGTATGAAGTCTCACTGTTGGATAAATTAGGAGAAATAGATGCACATTATTTTTGTCTTTTTGACCAAAAACATAACTAGCATAGCCATAACGCTAGGAAGCTGTAGTGTATTCTGCCCTAAAAAGGTAAACAGCAGTAATGACATTATGGATCAAAATGAGTTAATTAGCTTAGACAAAAGAACAGTAAGTGACCAAACTTTTCGCAGAGTCTAATTTTAATTGTACACTTGGTTACAGAATAAAATAGTATGGCAAAATTGTACTTCGATATGTTAAAGCAGTAAGTACGTTGGTCAATGTTGCTGCTCTTTGCGTTGCATCATAACTACCCAAGCTTGTTTTTTAAAGATAGGGTAAAGAGCAGTATGTACTTAAAGAAAGCAGTTACAGTGTTTGTTTACAAATTTTGCAGCATATGCGCTGTTAGTCACGTCTTATCTCTAAGATATTTACGTGTACGATGTCAGTAATGGTTAGATGCTGATGTGTGTTACATGTTAATTTTGTCAGTCTAAATAAAACTTGTGCTCCGAGTGCTTAAGATGGTTGCTCTTGCTAGACAAGTCGAAGCACGCAAGGAACAAAATTGATGGAAAATTCTACGTCATTAAATAATGAAGGTGTTATATCCTGTATCATTAAACAGTTGCATAAAAATAATTGTCCACGTTTAAGCTGTACTTACATTAAGAATTTTAAGTCCATTAATGAGTTCATTAAAGTACCAAAATAGAACAATGTGTATAAGTAACAGAAGCTACTAGCACTCATTTAATTAATCAATGAACGTGGACATACTATCTTATGCTTATTAGCATAACATATGCGTCTTTAATAGTTAAGTAAAACATTAAACCATAACAAACCAAAAAGTGTTTTTTAATCTTATTTTTGGTTAATTCAACTGGAGTTAGAGGTCGGAAATCTTCCCTACTCTGTTAATGAAATTCAAATTTCAGTCTAGCAATATAAGCCACGAAATTAGAAAGAAATCCGACATGTGACTTCAAATTATATATTACTTAACTTAAAACTTCTTTATTTTATACTTTAATATCTTATGAATGACGATAAGGTTGGGTTATAGTCTTTGATCTATCTGTATTACGTTTGGTTATATTATTATGAGACGGGAGATGCATCAGATACTGTATTGAAAAAAAAATCGTCAAATATTTAAAAAATCGGTAAGGCGTAGTGGCGTCAGTGTCGTGGTCGAATATTTATACTATTTTTCCGCGACAAACACCCACAGGGAACATGGTGTAGCATTTGGTCATCAGAAGAATGCATTTTCAGGCAACCCCAGCGAAATTGATACATCAATATCTGTTTTGGGTGAACATCCATTACAGAATTTAGCTCTTGGTCATCGGAGGAATCCACGACTTCAACTAAATACGAGCATAAAGTAAATTTTCGACAACATTCGGGCCACAAACTGACAATCATGGGGCACACAATTTAGCTCTTGTTCATTGGGAAATTCGCTTTTCGTATTTAAGGTGAAATTCCTCAGCAGGAAAAAAATATTTTAGAAGCAGCACAACAAAGTGCAACAATCGTTATCGATAAAAACCATTCTATTACTAAGGTGATTAATATTATTGTGTAGATAGATGTAATAAAGTAATGTGTATTTTTGTTTAAAGAAAACGGTACAGACGGAAGAATTGTTTACGGAAGAAGATGATGATGATTTGGTTCCTGATCCGGATTTTAGTGCTTGAGACTTCTTACCCAGCAGTACAGACGAAAATGAGAAAAAATATGTACACGATAAAGATGAAACTGCGGCTACTACTTCGGAGAAAAAAATCCAAAAGAGAGATCGTACGGTTTCAGGAAGAATTGCGAGGGATAAAGCATGTCATTGCCTGAAAAGCCAATGTAATTGCAAAGAAATTTGTATTAATAAAATTCCCCAACAAAGAAGATATTCGGAAAAAAATTACAAAATGGAGCGTAAAACAACAAAAGAAACAATAAGCAAACGGAATAAAACCCTAGTTTATAGTTTTCCAAATGAACAAGAAAATTTGGAAAAAGTATGTCAAACCTTTTTCCTTAAAACTCTTGGGTTTCATGAAAAAAAAAATAAAATCATACTAGTTTTAAAAAACTCTCCCATTGGATTGATTGCGCCAAAATTAGAATCACGTGGGTGTCATGTTCCAGAGAATACACGCAATCGTGATATTATAAGACAACATGTATCGCTCTTCAACCCGTGTGTTGAACTATTGCAGGGAACATGCACCTAATCGACTGTATCTGCCAAGTGATATTAAAATAACGGATATGTTCCAAGACTTCAATACACGTTATCCTGATGATAAAGTGAGTTACCAAACTTACAGGAAGACTGTTTCAGAAATGAACATAAGCTTTACTAAATTAGGCAACGAAGATTGCGATGTGTGTACAATTCAAAATCAGCATAAAAAATCACAACGAAGTGAAAAGTTCAAATCATAAGAATCATAAGAATGCCTCTTCAAGCGCCAAGAATGAAGAGGGCGAAAATGTTGGTGCAATAGATAAAAACACCATCCGTGTGCAGCAGCTGCAAGTATTATGTCATCGTTGCACTCATACAAATCAATTTGAAAATAGTTGCTATCAATGCAAAACATTTCTGCAGCATACAGATCGATTCAAGATTTCAAGGAATGGGCACCGAAAGGATATTCGACTAAAATAACGGTACGTAGTGTTGATCTCCAAAAGGTTATTATGCTTCCTAGGGTACCCGGAAGTAAGACTTCAAGAATTATAGCTTTTCATCAGACTTTTGCGATAATGGAAGACCAAAGCAGAAAAAGTAAAAAAAGCACATATCAATAGTATGGCCTGAGGCTATGGTTGGACGAAAATCAGTAAAGATAGCATCTGCTTATTACAACGCCCTGAAAGAAGAAAGAAATGCTCTCCATATGATTTACTGGGTAGAAACTGTTCTGTTCACCTTTTCACTTCATTAGTTACACTTCTTAATTCAAACATAATAACCGCTGAAGATACTAACTTTCAAATTTTTTGAAGCTGGTCATACATTCATGAGTGCTGATTCGGTACATCATGGTATAGCGCTGAGCATGAAATATATGAAAAATATCTTTGATTTTAATTGCTTTGTTAAGGCTGTTGAAAGTTCAAACTCTAAACGAATGAGACAAATATGTATAGAAACAGAAGATATTTTAGCGTGGACAACTAGAGATTCCAAATCAAAGTTAAACAGTCAGAAGCAAAAACGACCTCTTCTTGCCGATACAACAGTTCAATTTCGACGGAATTCACGCTGTTTGTGTTACAAAGCAGATATGACAGACACTAGTTTTAAAGAATTTGACTTCTTATAAAGCAAATTTAAACTTGAAATGACAAAACTTAGGAACGGACCAAGAGGATTAAACGCTGAAAAGAAAAAATTAATCATATCTTAATTAGTTCCCCCCCATGCCAGTAAATAAATTACGTATTTAGAATAACTAACATTTTCATTGTTTCGCTAATTCAATAAATTTATTGCACCTTGTATTACTTACTACTAAAAATAAGGGAAAGTTCCATATTAGAAGTTGAGTCAAAGAGCAGTATGTCATTTTTTTTAGCTTGCACCAGGAATTTCAAAATAACTTATTTTCTAAAAGGTTACTAGTAATTTATTAAATCTATTACAATTGAATTTCATTTTAAAAACTTACGCACATAGAGCATCCATACATTTTCATTAAAACTGGATTTACTCAATTTACACATTTGGTCACTTTTTACTGCCTTTTTACGACAGTATTCCTGTGGATTGAAACATTCTGTAATATTTGCGAGCATTTTAATTTAGAGATACCAAAATTCTTGTTACGTATGGAATGTGAGATTATCCCTCTGTATAGTCACATGAAATAATCAAAAACTGCTGATAAAGGATATGTTAGCAAATTAATATCAAAAATGAATTACAAGAAGAAAGCATTTAACATAAGGGTTAAACAAGTCAAACGACTACATCTTGAGAATAAAATTTTGAATTCTAATAACGTCCTAAAGGAAACGTGGAATGTTGTTATGTCAATTACCAATTCTAGTAGTCGTTGCAAAAGCATAGTATTGCATTCTAACGGTGAAGTAATCAAAAATGAGCAGGTGATATCAAATTGTTTTGCTTTACTTTAAGTAGATCGAATACTGTTTCATCCTTTGTAATGTTTCCAATGCTTGTTAAAGATGTAAGAACATAGGTATTGTAATTAAGAAACTCATCTGAGGGACGCGACGAAATTGAAGCTACCGCTTATTCTACCTGAAGTTGAGAATGTATTAGTAAATATTTTTAATGTTTCTATTAAGAGTGGTATTTTTCCATCTGACTTTAAGAATGCTGATGTAATTGCACTCTAGGAAGGTAAAGAGTGTACTGATCCAAATAGTGATAGGCCTATTTCAAATTCTAAATGCTATTTCGAAAGTTCTGGAAAAGTTAGTTTACAATAATGTAATGAAGTTTATTGACAAATATGATTTATTGACTGGTTGCTAGCATGGTTTTAGATCAGGTAGAAACTGCTTGCTTTGACAACAAATTGACAACAGTAATTGTGTGATTGGGCTATTTTTTGATCTCAAAAAAGCATTTGAAACAGTTGATCCTACTCTCATTAAAAAATTGGAAGCTTTTGGAATACGGGATACTGCTCTAGACTGGTTTACATCATAGAAGAAAAATAGCAGTGAAGTAGTGTTAATTCAGGCTTATGTGGGAATCTCCCCAAGGATCGGTTCTTGGGCCTTTTGCTTTTACGGCTATTTCTTAACAATCTCCCTCAATATATTAGATGTGGTGTGGTAGTGATGTACTGTGATGATATTTCTATAGTTATTTCATCACATTCAGTGGATGATCTTAAAACCAAAGTAAGCATAGTGTTTAATCAGATGATTCAATAGTGTTCTAAAAATAAATGTACATAAAACAATAAATACTAACTTTTCTAAGAAAAAACTACTTATTTTGAATTAGAAAATAAACAAGTAGCACTTTGTAATACCACTAAGTTTCTTGATTTAGAGCTTGATGAAGACATGGATTTGAAAATACATAGTACGTATGAGTCTAAAAAAATGTCGAAATCGTATTACGTTTTATATCAATTGAAAAATTCTTTATCAATCCAACCTCTCATAAGTGTATATTACGGTCTTGTATACTCTCACTTATCTTATAATACTGCTACATGGGGAAGATCAAAGACCATTCAGAAGATTTTGTGCATCAAAAAAGGATTATTTGATTGATATTCAATACAAACGCCTAGAGAAACGTGTAGAAACATATGTATTAAATATGAAGTTTTAACTTTGCCCTGGATCATCTTGTTAATACATTCTCAATTAGTGCCGATTCAAGTAAATATGATACTCGTAACTACCATTTAAGAATTCCTTCTCATACAACCACAAAATATCAAAGTACTACACGTTACTTTGGTATAAAGCTTTGTAACAAACTAGACAGTAGTATTAAATTGCTACCTATTCATCAATTTAAAATGGCGTTAAAGCAATATCTATCTTCCAAAGCATTTTACTGCAGCTCTGTTTTTTTAACTCATTACAAAGGTAGCATTGACCGCTTGTAGTACGAACTTCGTATCTCTATTTGACTTGCCATACATACTAGTGTATACATTTATACAATATAATAACCGATACAAAATATCAAATACAATAGTATATTGAGTATCAAGAACAGTAAGGGACGTTAGCCGGTCAACGGCCATGTTTGGCCGGAGTGACGTTTTAAATAGAAATGTCCAAATTTTTTGTTCTTATTGTTGTGAAATATACGTAGTATATATAATTTTACGTTGGTAAGTAAAATACGACGGTAAGTAAAATCTTACCGACGAGTTGGGCCTCGCAACCAGTAAACATATCCTACTGTCTTGGAAACAGATATGATAAATAAACAAAAAGCTCAATCGTGCAAAAAATATTATCTTGTTATTATACATTACACAGTGTTAAATGTAATAAATATTCTATCATCTAGTTATTAATCAGAAGATTATGGCCCGAGGGAATGTTAAAAGCCCGACGCGAAGCGGAGGGCTTTTATATTCCTGAAAGCCATAATCTAAAATTATGCCCGTGGTACACACAATGTTTCATTTTATTTTGCACCATGAAACTGAATCAAAATATTAAAAAGATTCAGTATTTTCGGCAAGTTTTTAAATGCAAATGCAGTGAAATAAAGTCAACAGTAGGCTAATTTGTTGTTACTAAGATACTGTGATATTGCTATTATATATCATGTCATGTGTTTGCTGTCAATCATGCTGCTTAGCATCAATGACATTTCCGTGCTATAAAGACCACATTACGCCCAGAACATTATGGTGGCAAAATAAAATAAACATCTTATTGTTTTAAATTATTATAAGTTTTGTTATGAACGAATAAGTTTGCCCGCTAAAAATTTTTTATTTATTACAGTTTCTACGCAAGAATCCCCACCACAATACCGTATCCAACACCTTGACGAAACACGCAAAGTCCAATCGTATATAAGCGTGATTGCGCCACGATAAACCGATGGTGATATGACCAGCTTAGTATTCGGGAGGTAATAGGTTCGATTCCCATTACCGCCTACCTTGTATGAGGTTTTTCAGGGGGTTTTTCTCATACACATGTTGCGACATGGCCACTGCGTATATACACACCATGTGCGGCTACTTAGGTGAATGCTGGGATAGTATTTTCCCCCTCAGAACCCTAACTCCGTTCCTTCCAATCCTATCCTGACCGCACCCACCCTTAATTCCATCATTCATATATATGTAATGTATGTATGCTGGGAATCCGTGATTGTGGCTGAAGGAACTGGGAGAGCTCAAATAGCCCGCCCTCCCCCTTGGGAAGGGAATTAAATACGTGACCTTTCCATTTCCTTTCCTACGATATAGCATTATAAACTTGGTATCGTTCGATTAACATCGATAAATTTGCTTAAAGCTCGAGAGTAAATTAAAAAAAAGCATCAGCTAACATCCTTACATAAAATAAAAAAAACTCAAATCAGTCGTCCTAGCGATGCGTTGAATAACTTCTCAGCGCAAAGTAGGGCTGTCACTGCACACCTTGACCAATACACTCAATTCCAAGCAGCGACTTCGCATCCTGAAAGAAGACCGACAGTATTTAGAGGACCACCATTACATAGGACAATACCGTTCGATAACAGCACCAGGACTGCAAGTAGTTTATTAAAGAATCATTTACTAATATTCGAATTTGTATTCTAATTTAACTCTGTTCTCCACCTGGGTTTACGATTACCAAGCCTTTTATCCTCGGGGTGTGAAGTACACCTCGGCGAAGATGCCGGCTTTCCGTGACACTAATTATTAGACTACATACTCCCATTCCGGGAGCTAAACAAGCACCAAGCGAAATACTTAAACACGATCGCCAATGTCCTTCCGTTACGGTTGTTCCCCCAACCCTCACCCACTCCGACCGATCACACACACCCACAACACCTTCCTACTCCGAGGTTTCTGCATCACCATACACACACGCACGCACCTACGCACGCACGCACGTACGGACGTACGCACGCACGCCCGCCCACACGCACACACGCACGCAGCCACCGACCCACTCCCCCGTATATCCATTTTCTTTATGTTGATTCAAATACATCTGGCAATGCAAATATTTCCATTCAAAGAAGTATGTAATTATAAATTAAGCGTGTCAGAAGAAGAAGTATTTAATGAAATCTTGAATCTGTAGCCCAGTTATTCTGCAGGTCCTGATTGATAAAATTTCCATTGTTTGCTTATCAACTCCATTCATTTACTATCTACACCTATTCACTTACTTTTCCAAAAATCATTATTGGGTACAGTTTGTCCTAGTGACTAAAAAGTTAGATACGTTACTCCGATACACAAATCAGATCAACGAAACCTAATAAAGATTCGATAGAGTTAACCAGTACCTTCTCATAAATAAACAAAACTAATAAGATTTTAATGATTCACCGCTCTCGTGGGTTGCTTCTCTTCTGTCCAATAGACAACAGATAAAACACGTAAAAGGTTTCAAATGCGAACCTATTAATGTTAATTTTCGAGCTCCACAGGGTTTGCATTACAGGCCCATTCGTTTTCTATTGTTTATTAACGATATTGATAATTTTACTAATCACAATGGGTATCTTCTGTATGCCAATAACTTAAAATTATTTAAATGCATAGATAGGATCCCAGAATGTATGGATTTGCAGCAAGATCTAGACAATATTACCACATGATTAGAAATCAATGATTTAGCCTTAAACATAGACAACGTATGAGCATTCCTCCTTGTAGATGCAAAAAAATTGTTAAATTTTTATATAATATTAATTTTATAACTGAAGCATCCTATTTGAACGGTATATTTGTTACCCAGTTAAAGTTTAATTCCCAAAACTCAGTCTTTGCTAAATCGTCAAGAAAACTTAGGCCTATATTCAGAATCACTAAGAAACATATAAGTTGCTTTATGGTTCGTTGACGAGGTAGCAAAAGTGCAAAATAAATTTTTACACGTAGCTGAATAGAAATTGGGCAGAACTCACAGTCTTGATGAGTATCATCAAATTAAACTTGATTTAAGCATTCACTACTTAAGGGTCCGACGAATGTTAATGGTTTGACACAGTGGGTGGGTGGTAGGGTGGGATGGTTGGTTGGTTGGGTGGATGGATGGGTGGCTATGTGAGTGGGTTGGCGGGTCGATTGGTGGGTGCGTGGATGGATGGATGTGTGTGCGCGCGTGTGTGTGAGAGTATGTGTGTGTGTGGGGGGGTTTGTGTGTGTGTGTGTGTACGTATGTATGTGATTGTTGGTAAGTATGTGTGAGTGTGTGTGTGTGTGTGTGTGTGTGTGTGTGTGTGTGTGTGTGCGTGTGTACGTGTGTACGTGTGTGCGTGTGTGCGCGTGTGCGCGTGTGCGTGTCTGCGTGTCTGCGTGTGTGCTTGTGTGCTTGTGTGCGTGTGTGCGTATGTGCATATGTGCGTGTGTGTGGGACTTGTTTGTGTCGGTCCGCCTACTACCAAAGAAAATATGGTTCATAGAGTATTACAAGCGTTCAATAGCTTGGAAGAGGACTAACTACAACGTAACACCAATGAAAATTTGTTAAAACGAGTCATCAAATGTCTGCAAACGAGTGGCAGTGTTTTTCAGCATCGGTTATAATTTTTTGTTTAAAATAATTTGACATTTAGATTTATTCCGTTTTAATGATTTTCTCCAAAGGCAACTTTAAAAGTTAGTGGAATTTTACTTAGTTTCCATGTTTTTTAATGTTACCCTTAAAAATTATGTAGCATTCAAAAATAAAAAAATATATAGGGTATTTCATTAAAAAAAATGAGATATACTGATCTTAAATAAGTTGGGATGGTAAGGCTATTATGAACACCCAGTATAATAATTTAAAATGTAGATTGCTTGTAAGCAGAGATGATCATTTGCTTGTAACGTAGCCAAAGTTTGAAAATAAGATTGTACAACATAACAAAATTTTAAGCTATTTTATGAGAAGTTACAACCATCATCTAATATTACTCTTTTGTACATAACGCGAAAACGGTTAACACTAAGTATAGGACAATATAATCAAATTTCGTCTAGATTTTCTAAAAATGCCATAAAATACAGGATGTTCTATTTAAAATAACGAAGTTCATGGCGACTTTCGGTATAACCGGAAGTTAGAAATGTTTGGAAATATTTGATTCCATCATGTCCTAAAACCCCTATGTACCAAGTTTCATTATTCCATTCTGATTAGTTATTGAGATACGTCTAATAGGCCATGATCGTGACACACCTTGTATACTGTATATACAGGAATCTAATTGCAAAAAATGTTCTTACGAATACCCTTCAAACAGTGATAAATACGAAATAATTTAGGATAATTTCCTCAACCATGCCACTTGACAAAATAAACTGTGAAACTGACACTTTTGTAAATTATATGAAACAAGTTATCGATGTATAACCTGATTATTTTGAAGTACTTATAGTATTACACGGAATACATTTTTTATTAGTACAGGCTGTTTGAGCAACATGTAAAACGATATACAGTTTTAGTTAATAGCTTTTGAAGTTATAAAAACGTATTTTGCGTTTTTACCTCACAATACGAAAGTATTTGGAGGTATTGTAATTGGTCGACGAAATTTCGAGTGCAGCACTTTAGTTTTTGTGAATTATCGTAAAATAGAAAATAGATAGAAAGTAGATCCCAGCGTATTATTAAAAAGGATTAAATTTCCTTTAAAATGAGCTACCATACTTAAAAATTGCTTTACCGTAAGTTGGAAAAAAAGAGGTTCAAACATGAAAGTTTCAAAATGTATGTCTGTCTGTATGTGTTTCAGCGCAATAGCGCCTACAAAGATTATCCATGAGTAGACGGAATGATGAACTTTTGAGCGAAATCTGTCCAGTGAAAATGGAATTCCAGATTTCGACTATTATAGATAGAGTGTATAAATTCGTAGCAAACCGGCACGTCTTTACGTAGGCAACTAATTAAACCACCCTACAATTAAATATCTACCAAGTTTTCGTTTGTTCGTGAACTCCTCCGGTAGCGCAATGCCAGCGCGTTTGGTTGATGTTGGAATAAAAAAATTTTTGGCCCTTTGTTAAAAGATGTTCAATTTTTTTTTACATTTTTACACGTTTTGATACATTTCTGACCATTCGAGATGTTTTTTGGGAAAAAACTTATTTGGCCCTTTGGTCAAAATTTTACGAAAACGAAAGTTACTATGGAATAAATGTAAATAAATGTACATTAAAATACTTTAAAATATGCTGAAACAGATTAGTTGTATTGGTGAAAACTGGTTTTTATACTAATTAAATTGTGTTTAAAGTTAGGAGAAAATGACCTTCTAAAACGCAATCGAATGTTCAAAAGTGAACAAGAAAGTTACATGTAACACCTTTATATACAAGACTCTAATCTAAATTATATTAGACGAATCAATTATTTTGACACATCAAGCTCAAAAAAAGTTAATGCGAAACAAAACACTAATGAGGTTAATTGCGCCTATTAGAACATAAATCAATCACTGTCTAATTTACGTAAAACTGTAAATTACAAAAAATTGGCCCATGGGGGGATCGAACCCACGACCTTCGCGTTATTAGCACGACGCTCTAACCAACTGAGCTAATGGGCCGCATATAACTTTAAGTAAGATAAGCTAAATTCAAATTTTTATAATAAAGTTTAAATTTAAAAAAAAAACTCCTTCGAGCCGGATTTGAACCAGCGACCTATGGATATCAATTATTTTTGTATCATCTACAGTCCACCGCTCTACCAACTGAGCTATCGAAGGTATAAATAAATTTCTAACTTTAGAAAGTAATAACCATAATTGTGTAAATTTATTCTGAATTATTTATGTATGTATTCCGAAACGGTAATTCATGATTTCTTCATCTGTTATTACTATTTATCACAACTAGAGTGTAACTTTTTTATGAGCAGTTTTGTTTTGCAAAAAAAAAAGTTCATGAATCACTAGATATTATGAAACCATTAAATTTTATGCTTTAGAGATTAAGAGAAGATGATTTAGATAAATTTATTAAATAACACATTGTTTTTAATATTACGGTTATGTTGCTTTTTATACCAACAAAAATTACCGATTTTTACAGTTATACAAAGTCATATGGACCTTTAAAGATAGCGATTAAAGAATTTTCGGTTTGACATTAATCATTCAAATTTAAAACATGAAATAGATATTCATATCAATTAATGTAACTAGTTTAAAATAAAGTTCCGCATTACCCATTGGTGTCAGTTACAGGGGTCATGGGCAATAACATTTGTATTAGACACAAATTGATTTCTGTTAATTTACTTCACAACCAAGAAAAACGTATTAATATACTACTTTTTAATGGTGTATTTGCTACTTATAGTGTATATAAATTTATACGTTTCGATAACAATTACAGTTATCGTTCTCAGTAAATTGTAATACCTGTAAGAATTGCTTGAGACGTTGGAACAAATTCCCCCAAAACTATATGCTGTATTCATAAACCTAATGCTCCTTTAAGGCCTATTGTTAGTGCAATTGGTTACCTACATACAATATTGCAAAATGTCTTACATTTTAATTACAATCTCATATAGGTACAACACTCCATTAAAGATTCTGCCGATTTCATTGAAAATATACATAATTTCAAAATTGAAGAGGGTGGTATAATAGTCAGTTTTGATATTGTTTCACTTTTTACAAAAGTACATATAAAAGAAACTATTGAATATAAAGATCATATTTTTCCAAAGGATATAAGTGATATAACAATTCTTTTACCACGACTTATTTTCAGTGGAATAATAAATTCTATGAACACCTGATGGTGTAGCTTAGTTCTGTTGTAGCTAATTTTTACATGGAAAAAGAATTTGAAACATTAGCGTTACAAAATGTACCTAAAAAACCTTTAGTTTGGTGAAGATATGTGATGACACATTTGGTATTTGGAGACATAGAGAAGGAAATTGTTGGAAGTTTACCATTTCTTGACAGGTTTACCGAAGGCCGACACATACCGATAGATATCTTCATAAATTATCAAACCACCATCCACGTCAAAAAACTGGTGTGTAATTTGTGATCCTAGATTTTTAAAACATGAATGTAAATATTTTACAAAATCACCACAAGCAAATGGATATTCACTTAAAGATATTAATACTGTTATTTATTACACCTGCTAGATATAACCATAAAGAAAAATTAGTGATTAATGTTGGTACTGCTTTTCTTCCTTTTATAACTAATGTTACAGAATTGAAAACATCCTAATTAATCATGGCGTTAGGACTGTAACTTTAATCACATAAAAATGTTTTAAACCCATTGTCATTATCCGGAGTGTATAAGTTATCTTGTTCTTAAAAATATACATTGGAACCACAAAACGTAAAGAACATATGAGATTTTATAAATTAGTCAACCAGAGAAATCTGCGGTATCCTAGCATGCTTTAAATAATTTAAACCATGCCATTCAATTTGCTAATATGGAAATATTGTCAAGACAAACTTATTATTATGTTCGTTTACAACGTGATGCTACGGAGGTACATAGACATCCTAATAGCTTCAATAGGCAAAAAGAAAATCTCCGTTTAGGTAGGTTTTGGCATCTTGTAAATAAAAAAGGGCGCAATGGTACGTCTTAATTTTAATTTTAGCTTTTGGCATGTCTAGGTTTTTTTGCTGTATTTTTTTCCTAGGTTTATAATTAGGTATAATTGATCGCGTTCTCTTCAACTAATATATTTTGAGACTTCTAGCGCTTTCAGTTATACCGTAAGTCGCCATCTACTTTGTTATTTTCAATGGAACATCCTATATATTTTTGTATTTTTAAGTAAGAACTAGAATTTTGAATTTTTTTATTGAAACTATACCATGCTCGTCTATTACGGTTTTTGAGATAAAAATTATTTTCCGAAATCTTGACAGCTGGTTGATGTGTACAAAAAGGATTGTAACTCCTACTTGGATTGAGATAAAAAGTTAAAATCCAATTAAGTTTGTAGTTTAAAGATGCCTTTATCGTATGTATTTTTAAAATGACAATCTTTACCTGAGAATAATGCCTAAATTTATACCTTTCAACTTAAAAATGTAAAAATTTTTTGTTACGTAGTCGAATTGGCGATAAGATTTACCTAAACCAAACTAGAGTTATTTCCAAAAAACGAAAAATTTTAATTCCTTAGTCATTATTTCGAGAATGATATGAATGGTTGCTATGGATACGTGAAATAATTTTTCAAATGCTTTGTGCCCAAAAAGTGGAAAGTTTTGGGACCAGCCAGAACGACAAGTTTTTTATGAAAGAGTTTCTTCTGATAAGGAACAGATAACGGTGATGGCCACATTTTCAGCTAATGGAATGGTAGTACCACCAATGCTCATTTTTCCATATAGAAAGATGTATGCCAAAAGCCATTTAATCTGTTCTAGGCTCTTGAGCACTTGGTAGGTCAGATTCTGGATGGATCACATCTGAAGTGTTCTATGAATATTTATATACCTTTTCTAAAATAATCGGATATTAATCAACCAGTTGTACTTTTTGTAGGTGGACTTCGCTCTCACATGACGCAATAAGAAAGCAAGCTTTGTGACGAGAATTGTATGATTCTAATATGCCTTTTTCTAGACACGATGCATATTATGCAACTGGAGGTTGTAGCTGTTCCTGGATATATATCAAACTGGTGCAGAATGAACTGGAAACATAGAAGCAGTGAACTTATATAGTGTGGTTTGCTTAAAAAAACGACCAAAATGAGCAGGTACTATCTCAGTTTGGCAACAGTCAGATGTTGGGCACCATAATATACCTCCAGGAACTGCAAGATCTGAAATTCTAGAGAATTTCAGAGCGGTGTCGCCAGTTTCACAACCTTCTACAAGCGCCCTGACGGTGTTAACAAGAATTGTTATAAGAGCAAGGAAAGAACTGGTAATCAAGTACCGACATCATTCAAGAAATGTTTGATATTTCCTAACTCTAGCACTTCAGAAACGGAAACTCCAAAACGCAAACGAAAAATACTTCCCACTGTTGTGCCAAGTGACTAGTATTGCGAATATTATGAAAACGAAATAAATAATAAGTTGCTTCCTAAGACAAAAAACAAAAAAGAATCTGAACCTATCACTGAAAGTTATGTTGTTAAATTTTCTCTTTGATATATGACTTTTCACTGACTTCATTAATTATAAAATGAATGTGGTTGTTAAAGGAGAGTTTGTAGTCTATAATAACTCTTAAATCTTTATAAAGATGTACAGAAATAATCTTTATAGACAAACTTATAGTGATATATGATAGGACTTTTATTACGTGTGAGATAACGTTGCACTCAGACACATTCAAGATGAGTTTGTTATCCATCGTACTCAATTATTAATCACATTATAGATGGTTTTAAGGTCATTAAAAACATGAGTTTATTTTATCTAATCGTGTCTAGAAGAAATCAAAATAGTAGGCCTATATTCGATCCTTGAGGTACTCCTGATATAGCATAATTCTTGACTCAAAATCGCTATAGATTCCTATTTCACCATCATTGTATAAATATTTTAAGGTCATCAGAAAACATGAGTTTATTTGATCGAATCGTGTCTAAGAAAACAAGAAATAGTAGTCGTCCTGTATTTGATCCTGTGAGGTCTTCTGAATTAGCGTGGAATTCTTGACTCAAATTCGCTATAGATTCGTTTCAAACTCGCACTTTGATAAATCGTCAGTTTATAATTTCCATAATTATAGATATCAGATCAGATATGTAAAGTAATTATGGATTTATTTTATTTAGCGAACTCACGTGTAACAAGTTTTCTTTGTATTCACTAAAACAGTTACCATTTGAGCGCAAGTCGCTAAAATGTAGTACAGTTCGCGCAATAATTTTACCGACATGTTGGAAAATGTCTTTTCTATCCCAGTTAGAACAAGATGGTATTTATACACTATTAACCATCTACTTTCAGAAATACGCCGAGTTACCCGCAATTATTCCAATTATGCAGATAATTGTTATATTTAAATGAATTATAACGTTAATTGTTTTCTGAAGAAATACATTTCTTATTTATGATAGAATCTATTGGTGTGTTGCCACCGAAACGAGTACAAAAACAGGTATGACAAGTTGATAATCCATTTGACGTTTCGGTTTAGTTAGTTTTAAACGCAGTAACTCTGATATTTCCAGAAATAAGATTTATATCAAATTGAGGAATTGCACCATGTAGTATAAACATGACTAACTGTAATAATTGCACTGTAAATATTTTTAAATAAACTCAAAGTTTGCGCCTATTGTTTTCAGTTTTTGACCTCGCTGGGTCATACTGATGACCAGGCGTTATAAAAAAACAGTTACATTAAAACCTCCAGCAGTGTAAAACCCATTGATTTTAAACGATAGAACAAATTTACGTTGCACACGTTCTATTGCAGGTATTGGAGCTAAAATGTGTGGGCTCCATATTATCGACGCATATTCAAGTTCAAACCTCCAAAACGCGAAGCAGAGATAACGAGGCAGAGTTTGAATGGGATGAAACTATCTACAAATGAACAACAGTTTTAAGACATCATTAATTATAAAATGAATGTGGTTGTTAAAGGAGAGTTTGTAGTCTATAATAACTCTTAAATCTTTAAAAGATGTACAATGAGAAATAATCTCATAGCCAAACTGATAGTGATATATGATAGGACTTTTATTACGTGTGAGATAACGTTGCACTCAGACACATTCAAGATGAGTTTGTTATCCACGTACCAATTATTAATCACATTAAGATGGTATTGCAAAAATAAACAATCTCTGATAGGTTAATTGGTTTAAATATTTTAAGGTCATCAGAAAACATGAGTTTATTTTATCTAATCGTGTCTAGGAGAAAACAAGAAATAGTAGTGGCCCTATATTCGATCCTTGAGGTACTCCTGGTATAGCGTGGAATTCTTGACTCAAAATCGCTATAGATTCCTTCTTGCACCCCCTTGGTATAAATATTTTAAGGTCATCAGAAAACATGCGTTTATTTGATCGAATCGTGTCTAGGAGAAAACAAGAAATAGTAGTCGTCCTGTATTCGATCCTTGAGGTACTTCTGAATTAGCGTGGAATTCTTGACTCAAATTCGCTATAGATTCGTTTTTGCACCCGCTTTGATAAATCGTCACGTTTTATAATTTCCATAATTATAGATATCAGATCAGATATGTAAAGTAATTATGGATTTATTTTATTTAGCGAACTCACGTGTAACAAGTTTTCTTTGTATTCACTAAAAACGGAGTTTACCATTTGTAGCGCAAGTCGCTAAAATGTAGTACAGTTCGCGGCAATAATTTTACCGACATGTTGGAAAACTTTTTCTATCCCCAGTTAGAACAAGATGGTATTTTAAACTAAAATCTATACTTTCAACAATACGGGGCTACGCCCCATTATTCCAATATGGCAAGAGAATCTGTTAACCAACAGGTTCCAAATTCTCCAGAACTACCTGTTCCAGATTTTTTTGTATGGAGATCTGTGAAAGATAGAGTATACGACCCGATGCCTGCAACTATTGAGGAATTAAAAAATAACATACGGCAAGTAATGGAAAATATTCCTCCTGAAATGTTGGCAGCAGCATTTGACAACTTAATGGTACGATTCCACAAATGTATAGACCAAGAAGGCAGACACATTGAACATTTGTTTTAGAGTGTCCTACGAAATGTTGTTAGGTTTATTTATCACTTTTAGTTACTAGCTAATAAAGTTGTGTTTATGGCAATTGCGACTTTATATCTGAATCATTACAGTATCCCAGTTAAAGTTCTCTAGCTTCGCTTTCTGTGTGCCGGTTCTACAAAGTACAAATATGGGTCTCTTTGGATATTTCTAAATATACAGGGTTTCCTATTCAAAAAATAACATCTACTGTCTTCTGGAAACAAACACGTCACTTTTATAGCGGGTAAACCGGAAGTAGACCATTTTACAATAAAACTTACAGTAATTTTAAACCTATCTAGAACCGTTTGGAAGATATAAGCTTTTAAAAACAGCCAAAACATGATGAGGCACCCTGTACATTACAGGCATTTCGTTATGAAAACCTTGTTAACGTGATATAGGAGTTTTAGTTGAATGTGGGGGACAGTAGAGCGTGTGGAAAATTCCCATCGGATATGCTAGTTTGTTATATATGATGGAAGAGTAGGGGAATGAAAGCGTTTTTTAGGTAGTTAAATACATCCGTCAACCTCGAGAAGGTTACTTCCCACGTGAATTTCTTCCGCGAATTTGATTTCTTTACGCGATTTTAATTAGAATACTTCCTTAGTTAACCCCTTTTGTGTATAACTTAGTGCATTATCTTAATAGTTGATGGTTCTGTGGTATGGTAGGGTGTTTCTTAATAACATGTTAATATTTAAGGAAGTTTTTGTTGGGTCCACTTTGAGAAAAAAACCTCACATGGACATATGTCCTACAGGTTTGAACTTTTAAACTACAGGGTGCTAAAGTTAGAAAAAAAATTCTTTTTTTATGATAAGTTTATATGACCCTGAAAAGCAGTTGAGAAATCGCATCATAAATTCTTATGAATTAATTTATTTCTTTGTGCGTTCAGGGAAATTTTGTGTTAGCATTCCAAAATGTATTTAGATTACTTCAGCTTCATAATTTTACCGTTTAAAAATTATTCTCTTAAATAAATTATTGTTTAAAGTTACATAAATTGTTTTTTTGTCGTAAGTGGTCTAGCGAGATACACATGAGTGAATTTTATTTTTTTAAGCGAAAATCGTCAAAGGAAAAAAATTAATTTGCTTTCATAAAAAGCAGTGGCGTATCACTTTTCTGTTTAAAATAATTCAGTGCAAATCCCGCACGAACGAACACCACATGCAAGAATAAAAAATTATGTTGTACAGCAGAAAATGCCTTTTGATGCATAGAAACTGCGTACTACGTTTTACAAAAATATCTAAGGTGATGCCAAAGTTATCATAAAAAAAAAAAATTTTCTCTTACTTTTCTACTGTAGCACCCTGTAGTTCAAAAGTTAAGAGCTTTAGGACATATGTTCATATAAAGCTTTTTTCTTAAAATGGACCCAAAAATAACCTCCTTAAATATTAGCATGTTATTAAGAAACACCTTATATAGTGCGGCTTTTCTTGCATCGAATTTATTCATTTCTGGCGGTTTAGAAACTGTACTTTGGAAATAATACTTGTATTGAATTTACCTCCTCAAGGAAAATTAGAACAATACGGCAGTAAGGATTTTGTGACTGTGTGTATGAAAATTTTAGATTGGCTTACCTTAAATTTAGAATGAGAAAAGTTCGGTGTTTATTGTTTTAGAATGTTTAATTAAAAGTTCGAGAACCACTTGTTTATGTATCATTTAGAATGTTGAGTTTTTCTATTGCTATCTTGGTAGTGGCCTATATTGAGATCAGTGATATGAGTTGCGAGTTGTAGAATGTTTTTTTTACATACTTGTATTAAAAATAAAATAAATATAAGAGAATATTGAACAAATAACCGTCCGACTTACGCCTCTATTCAAACATACAGAAGTGCACAACGGTATACCTTTATCCGTCATAATTACGAACACTTAAAAAATAGGTAGCAAATCAACAGGTTACTCGTTAGTACGTTACAAAACAACAAAAGAAGCCATAAAAGTGCAATAAACAACATTGTAAATATGCAAACATTTGTTACTATATTAAGATAACATCAATAATATAATCTATTAAATTTAAACTCAACACTCGTCTGAATTTAACACATAAATCTAATGGCGATAATATTATTCAAATAAACGCATAATTAAGAAAATAATGTCAATGATGCTTACAAAACAATTCCCCGATGGTCAGCTGTTATATTTTAAGTTTCAATTGGATTTAACATCCAAAGTTCACATTAATTTTATTTAAAATGATACTTAAATTTTTGTTTGTCTAAATGGTCAAAATCTATTTCTTATTATTAAAATGAGAGTTTATTTATTTATGTTTCACTCTAAAATATATCGTCTATCAATTAGGCAATAAGTATTAATTTTCGAAAAAGTTTCCCTTTGGCCCTACCTCCTCTCCAATGTACACCAAATCCACCTCTAAATTAGATCGTTTTCAACTAGGCGGGACATAGCTGTTCATAGCTTGTACCCATTCTTTGATTAGTCTTCCATAATTAATGAGATCACTAATGTAGTCGATCCCAATCAACCCCAATCGGGCTTGATAAGTCGATACAGTATTCTTTTTAAAAATCCTAAGTTGTTTGTCTTTTGGGAAAGTTTCATTTAACTGCGAGAATAAAGTCCGAATTACAGATATGTAGGCTCCAATCGGTTCGGTCGTACCCTAAGTACAGCGCTTCATCTCCTCAATTACCCTTTCATCACTAATCCACCTCGTGTAAATCAAGGCGCTACCAATAAATAACTAGTCGTTATTAACCCATCGTGAGACTTGAAATTTGGTAATCCCCGCTAAGGATGCACTCAGACAATGAGCTGTATCTCCACAAAACGTTAAATTCATTAAATGAAGTAAATATGTAACACTTATTTTAGTGGACCAATTATATATGTGTATATATATATATATATATATATATATATATATATATATATATATATATATATATAACATTTAATTTAATACTGAAACGTCTTTAGTTTGGTAAGATAACCATTTCCAAATATATAATAGCAACTTATCACGATACCTTTGACAAACCCCAATTATATAACTCATTCGGAACAGATAATAGATATTTATTATACAAGCGAAAAAAGGAAAGGATTTTAGCTCGAGGTGTTCGCGTCGGGAGACAATTACACCAAGAGCTAATATCTAATATTTTTCCCGTATATAATACACTATTTTTTTCAGTGACGGGAAAAACGATGATTTAATATTGAAAAAACATATTTTAGAATGTTTTATTATACAAAAGTTACATATGCTTTATATCAAAAGCACAATTATTAAATGTGCATTGCATGAATAACATGTTCCTTGAACTATTCGGTACAACAGTCGAATTTTCTTGTGTTGAAAATATATTCTACCATGCACACAGCTGCCGTTGATGTACCTGGTTGCAAATCGGGTGTTATTTCAGCAATGCCACATATTATAAACACTTTATTAGCTATTTCTGTTCTGTGTGCTACCGATTCATCAACATACCCTTCAGCGACCATTGATGATTTCCAACCGCCATGTTTCTTTAGTGTCATCAAGTCTACCCCAGATTCAACTAAAAGTGTAGCAGACGATCTTCGAAATAAATAACCTGTATATGAGTTAGCATTTTCAAGTTGAAGAAAATTAGCTACTGTTTCAGGTACATTATAAAATTGATTTTTACCTGATTGATACATTTTCCATTCAGATATGTATAAAACAGGTGGCGATCCCTAGCTTCTACTAGACGAAGGGCTATGTACATTCGGTAATATTTAATATATTCTTCGTAAAAAACTCCTATTTACATCATCCTTTGTTTGCTTAAGTTTCACAATTACTAACGTTCCCGAATCTTCAATATCATCTAATGTAATTTGGCTGATTTCACAAATTCGACAAGCTCCCAAATACAACAACAACCTTGCTCATTAAATATACTTCATCGGGAGCATTTTTTAAAAAATCACTAATTTGTGTACTTATAAAAATCGCAGCTTTCTTGTGCGTGTAACCCTTCCCATTTTATTTCAGAAATGTAATTAGTGTGAAATATTTTGCAACGTCTACATTATTATTGGATTGTAATATACGTTTAACCATTGAGTAATTCGACCACACTGTTTATGGCTTTTGTTGTTGTGCAAGTTCCGAAAAATAAACCAATAACACCGTCTCTGAGAAATAACTGCATGTCTTTTCCATCTTCCATTCCATAAATCTTGAATACGCGGTTTCGTACATTTTCCGTGATTTAGCTGGCGCTACTTTTGCTGCTACTACTAACTCCTGTGGAGTCAAAGAAAACTCGGAATCAGACTTTTTTAACTTTATATTATTCAAAATAACTACTAAACAACCACTAACTTCGCAATGTTTAAATCAAATCACAGAATTAAATTGACAGATATTTAATTATTTAAAGGTTTCTTTAGCAACGCAGGTCTAGTTGTCGCTATAAGTACAACATCCTACCAGTTTAATACTTCAAATTTCACAATAATTTTCTGACTTAAGTAAATAACGGTCACGTTAGTTTTCTAATAAAAATAGATTTGTTACTTTAGTTTTTCAGAAAGTTATTCTAGTTTCAATGAGTAACATAATGGACAGCGATTCCGATTCTGAATTAGTAGAAGCGGCATCATTGAAACTATTGCCAAGTAAATCACGAAAAATTTACGAAAACGCATATACAAAATTTATGGAATTGAAATTGAAAAATAAATGCAGTTCTTTTTCGGAAACAGAGTTATTGGCGTGTTTTACTGTATTGGCGTGTGGTCGACTTATTCAATGATTACATTACAATCTGCGCCATCAAGGTTCAAGCCCCAATCGATGTAAATTTTGTCTTTATGTATGTAGAACTGATGTAAATTCTAAACATAATGGGATTACAATCAAATTACTTATATTAATGGAATGTAAGCCTGCAATATCGCAAGGATTCACACATACCAAAGCAACTTGACTAATTTTAAATTGTTATAAGTTTTTAACAAAATGGAAAAGGTTACAAGCCCAAGAAATCCAAGATTTTCACGAGTACCCCAATTAAAGATTTTTTATATAATGCTTCTGATGAAGTTTATTTAATGGCTAAGGTTATTGTAGTATTGGGAATTTCGGGAGCTTGGCGAATTTGTGAAATAAGCCAGATAACATTAGATGACGTAGAAGAATCCGAAAATTTACTAGTAGTGAAAGTTAGTCAACGAAAAATGATGCAAGAGATTTGTAGTCACTGAAGAGTATGTTAAATTTTACAAAATGTACGGGGTGGCCAACTAAGTATGCGAGGTACTGTATCTGGGAAACTATACATCGTAGAGGCTTGCGGAAAAAAAAGTTATTACTAAAACGGCCAATATAAAAACCTGGAAAATATTTTCATGTTTCTAAAATGGTCGCTAGGGGGCGTAACTGCAATCTTGAATCTAAAAAAGTGATTTTTCTGTGAATTCTGCTATATTAACCTGACAAAAAAATAACTGATCTTTGAAGTCGAGGATAATCTGAACTTTTTTTGTTTAGCACTTTTTGACGTATCTATAAAAATAAAGCGGTGGAAGGTATTCAAAGGTTTCCTTAAATCACCCGCCGTATCTTCAAAACGGCTAATCCGATTTTAACAAACTTGGGCGCGTTGAAAAGAGCTTTTCTTGGGCTACAAATGTTATAATAGTTGAAGTCATTCCGACAGAAACGGTTAATTTTCGCAAAAAAACTAAATGTATTGGTATGACTTTTTTTCATGAACAATTAGCTAAAAGATGCCTAAACAAGCTCGCGAAAACCGCATCTCGATATCTTGTTCCTAACCTAAAATAGCGGCCAAAGAATGCTTTACACGAAAATACATTAAATTTTTATTTTTTTTTAACTATATTTTTCTGGAATTGTTTCTATTATATAAGTTGTGGCCCTAAAAAGGACTGATTTAAAGGAGGAAGGTTTTTAATGCCCCCATAAAAGCTCGAAATGCTGACCATCACTCTGTGCATTGCTGAGGCCTCTTATGGGTAGACAAAACTGCAGCTTCAATTTCGGCTCTGAATAGGTTACCTAGAAATTGCGATTTTAAATGTTTGTAAATTTATACACCAGAATAAAATCACCCTTTTTGAAATTAATACGGGCAAGTAAGCAATGCTAAAAGTTATACTAAGGGCCTATTTTTTGTTTGTTTAAATGCATATTCACTATGGATATATACGAAAATTACAATCAATAGAAGCAGGCAATGGAAACAGATACCTAAACAAAACATACATAATCCTCAAATTGTCAATAGTTGTCAATACTTTCGCGTTACTTTGAGCAATTTTTGTGCTTTCAAAATACGTTTTACGAATAATGAAGCTGTTGATATGCTTGCGGTTTATTTTTAATGTCTTCAGAATGCTGCAGTAGCTAAAAGTGTTTACGCGGCTCGATATCCAAATCGGCGTCCTTGGATGTAAGAGTTTTTCCCCGATTTTACGAGCCAATGGTAGTTTTCGGCCTACGTTTCAACGGCAAAGAATTGGAAGAACACAAGAAAATATTAACCGTGTACTAGGCTATATTGAAGGAAATCCTCATGTTAGCACAAGAGCATTATGCACTGAGTTGGGCATATCACGGACAACGGCTCAAAATATTTTGAAGGATCATAGGTAAGTTCTAATGGCTATCAAAATATATAGCTATTCGTTTAAACTTTTTTTGATTACTTTAAGAATGCACTCATATAATGTCGTTTTGCATCAGGCCTTGAAAGAGGAAGATTTTGATCGAAGGTTAGACTATTGCCATTGATGTTAGGCATGATACGCGAGAATAGAGAATTTTTAATTCAAATTCTTTGGACCGATGAAACCACGTTCAGTAGTGACGGGAGAGTCAATCTGCACAATATGCATTATTGGTCTGCCGAAAATCCCCATTGGTTGCGTGAAGTTCAGCGCCAAGGACGTTGGAGTTTAAATGTATTATGTGGCATACTGGGAGGCAGAATTTTTGTGCCATATTTTTTCGAGCAACCCCTAAATGGCAATGTATTTCTTGACTTTTAGGCCAATCAATTACCGTTGTTGTTGGAAGATGTGCCTCTGGAAACAAGGCAAAAATTATTTTTGCAGTTGGATAGTTGCCCAGCACATTTTGCTATTAATGTGCGAGAGCATATTAATGCAGTATTTCAACAGCGGTGGATTGGAAGAGGAAGTCTGTTTCCATGGCCTCCGCGATCGTCAGGCTTAACTTACCTCTTTTTTTAATCTATGGGGGCGCTTAAATGACGTAGTGTTTCGGACTCAACCTACTACTAGAGAAGATATGAAAAACCGGATTCGTAACGCAATACGTAACATACCGAGAGCCGAAATTGAAGCTGCAGTTTTGTCTAGTCATGAGAGGCTTCAGCAATGCATAGAGCGTGATGGTCAGCATTTCTAGCATTTATGGGGGCATTAAAAACCTTCCTCCTTTAAATCGGTCCTTTTTAGGGCCACCACTTACATAATAGAAACAATTCCAGAAAAATATAGTTAAAAAAAAAATTTAAGGGATTTTCGTATAAAGTTTTCTTTGGCCGATATTTTAGGTTAGGAACAAGATATCGAGATGCGGTTTTGGCGAGCTTGTTTAAGCATCATTTAGCTACTTGTTCATGAAAAAAAGTCATAGCAATGCATTTAATTTTTTTGCGAAAATTAACCGTTTCTGTCGGAATGTCGAACAAAGCCCTCTAGCGACATGTGAAACTAACAAAACTTCAAATATTATAACATTTGTAGCCCAAGAATAGCTCATTCAACGCGCCTAAGTTAGTTAAAATCGGCTTAGCCGTTTCGAAGATACAGGGGGTTATTTAAGGAAAGCTTTGAATACTCTCCACCACTTTATTTTTAGACATACGTCAAAAAGTGCCAAACAAAAAAAGTTCAGATTATCCTCGACTTTAAAGATCAGTTATTTTTTAATTAGGTTAATATAGCAGAATTCACACAAACATCACTTTTTTAGATTCAAGATTGCAGTTACACCCCCTAGAGGCCATTTCAAAAACTTGAAAATATTTTCCAGGATTTTGTCTTGGCCGTTTTAGTAATAACTTTTTTTGCGCAAGCCTCTACGATGGATAGCCCTTCGCCTACCAACAGCAAAATATCGCCGTCTTTTTATGCATACCGTAATGAAAAATGTATTAATCAGGTTGTGGGTAAAAATCTGTTTTATAAAATACCTGAAACAGTGGCCCATTTTCTTGGATTAGAAAATGCTAACTTATACACGGGTCATGCAATTCGTAGATCGTCAGATACCCTTCTTGTGGAATCTGGAGGAGACTTGTTAACATTAAAAAACACGGCGGTTGGAAGTCTTCAATGGTCGCAGAACGCCGCAAAAAGAGGGACATTAGACCAACCCAAACGAACCTAACTTTTCTCATTTTAAAATTGTCGAACTGTGCTGTCGAAACTGTCACTTGTGTATAATGCATTATCCAGAAACGGCAGAAAATGGTAAACAGAAACGTTCTGCGAATACATCGGATAAGCAGAACACATTGTTGATTGAATATTTGAACAAAAAACCTCAAATAATTAGTGGTAAACATACACAAAATTATACACTGAAGGATTCCGTAAAAGATTGGGCAAATGTTACAAGGATTATAAACAGTACTCTAGAAGCTATTAAAGATTGGAAGGGATGGCTTAAAGTAAGTGTGTTTTACTCAAATCTCAAATTACAAGAGAAATTGTGTAGTTATTTTTGTTTAGACATAGCATGATCTGCCAAGCAGAGCCAAGGCAAAAGAAACCAAAAACAGAAAAGAGTGTGGAGGTACTGGAGAAGAACCTTCAAATAATGAGGTATTGACCACTTGGGAAGAAAAAATGGTAAACATTATTAAAAAACTATCCATTGAGGGGCATGATGTACAGTATAATCCCCACTGCAACTTGACAATCAAACAAGGAACATCAGGAAGAACTATCGTCATTAAGTGTGACAGATTCCGCTGATGATTTATCAGCAACAGTTACAACTCCTACACATGCGTCCAATGTTTCTAGAGAGCACACGCATGCACAGTAACATGGAGCTACACCCAACAAAAGATTACCAAAAAACTGGATAATCTGATAGACTCACCTGTGGCATCAAAATTCTTTGAAAAAAATTTAAAGGAAGAAACAGAACGCTTAACAATCTACTGCCAAAAGCCTTAAATCTTTGACAAGACGACCAACCTAAATTTTATTTTACAATAAATGTATATAAGATAAACGAATTTTTTTTTACTTTTTATATTGTGGGGAATGGTAAGAGGTACAAAGTAAGTTATATTATCAAAAAGTTTTATTTATGAATGTGAAAGAAAATTGTTTTGATTGTTTATTGCGTTTGTTTAGTTTTGTTGAGCCCTTTGTAACAACTGAACAAGTCTCATTCGTGCCCACCTGCCATCTACTAATTCGTGATTAATTGTCCTAACTACATTTTCTCTTTCATCTTCGTTATGCTCATCTAGTACTCCCAAATCCACTTCACTTTCATTATCTGGCTGTGGAACATTATACCTAATACATATTATGAAGCACAGCACAGGCGTTTACAATTCTACATGCTACATCAGGTGCATAATGAAGCCCCCTGTGCTTCAGCAAACAACGGAACTTAGCTTTTAATACCCCGTTGCAGCACTATTTTTGCTCTCGTATTTTTATGAACAGTGTTATAATGGTATTGTGGACTATTTGGTTCAGCTGCATTGAAAGGAGTCAATTGCCACGTTATTACAGGGTATCCTGAGTCATCTATAACACAGAAACCCACACAAGTATATTAAACAAATCTCTAAAATCTTTTTAACCACTTAAGAAAAAATAGTTCTCATTTCCTGTTGCATGTATTTGCCTTAATGCGGTTTGTCGGTTTGATGTGCACCAAATATAAGCATCAGTACTGCTTCCTGGATATTTTGCATTTACATTGAGAATTGTTAAGTCTGCATCACGCACCTATAAATATAACCATTAAGTATAAAGAAAACAATCTGTCAAGAACTGTTTTACTAGCTGAACATTAATTGAGTGATAATTCTTGTGGTTAACATAAATGTGTTTTGTAAATTCGGGATTGTTACGATCTGGAGGAACAATGGCAACATGCGTACAGTCGATACCACCAATAGTACCAGAAAAGCCATGTTTTTCATAAAATCTATAATAATATATGTTGACGACTGGATAGCGCAAAGAACAGAAATTGTTAACAAACTATTACAAACGTCTTACAATGCATCAGCTAAAGTAACACCAAATTTCCGGCTAACTACATCCAGAGCAGTGGTATCAGTGGCAGAAAATGTTATTTCTGCTGAAGAATTTTCTAATGTAGCAGAAGTTTCAAATCGTCCTTGGAAAAAGACTTTTATGCAATGCAGGTTTAGCAACTGTACTTTCAATGTTAAGAAATTTGTAACTTTCGTTTTTAAAATAAATGTTGTGTTTATATTTATTTGTATTATGTATACGTACCTGGAAAAAAAGTACCAATTTTTTTCCCCGGGAAAAAAGTAATTCCATTAAAAGTGACATTTTAGTACCTGCCAAAAGAGCCAAATGTCAAACTTTTTCCCGTCACAGAAAAAACATTATTTTCTCTTCGTTTGTTGCTTAGTAGAATAATACATTTTACCGATGCCACGCTCGTTATGAATGATAAACAACGTTTTTAATGAATACAAAAAAAACTTTCCACATCTAATTTCGCTAAATGAATAAATCGATAATAAAATCACACAACACGACATAGGACTACGACAAAAAGCTTTAAAAGATTTGTTGACGTACGTATTTGAAGGTAAAAAAATGTTAGTTATAAAACCACTCGAAAAGAGAAAATACTCGGTGGTTCTAATTTAGTTTAATTTAACCGCAATACAAGGTCCTTCGAGCCGGATAAATAACTTTTATAAATCTAGTACGGTAATCATTAAAACAAATTCATCAGTGTTCCTCGCGCGTGCTGTAACAATATATACAAAATCATTGATCCAGAAGATATTAGTCAACCCTCGACGCGGAAGATTCACGTCTAGTTTCCTTAATTTACATACATCCTTTCCTGTATTTTACACAGCTTTTAATTCTCGGTTTCGCCTTGTATGCATCTTTTCAGAATGATGGATGTGAAATCATTAATTGTCAAACGTGGTAGTATTAAGGGTTAACTAACAAGATTTTCTAAATTCATATACTCATACGATAGCTCCAAATTACCAGAATTAAACTTTAGGTGTGACAAATTGCTAGGTTTATTAGATGAGTTTACTTTGGTACAACAAAAAATTGATGCTTTGTATGCAATTAATAAGAGAAGAAGACTCATCTCGTAATTTACAAGATAGCCAATATAATAGTTTTGAAAATGAATACTTTAAACTCGTTGCGTTAGACAAAGATTAGCTAGAACCGGTTAAAAATCGTACCTAAAATGCAAAACAATGTCATAGAATTCAAAAAAAGGAAAAAGGGAAAGGCCACTTGCTTCATTTCATCCCCAAGGGGGAAGTCAGGCTGCTTGAGTTTTCCAAGCTATTTCAGCCACAATGATGGATTCCCAACATACATACATTAAGTATGTAAAAAACCTCATAAGAGATAGACGGTAACGGGAACCGAACCTCCCGAATGCTAAGCAGATCGTGTTACCATAACTCCACTAGCTCGGTTATAAAATTGAAAGATACAAGAGCTTTTAAACTACGTCCGATAGATATGCCTTCTTTTAGAGGTGATTCCGAGCAAGGGTGTCCTTTGGAATTTTCAAAAGTTTAATTCATAACGAAAATACCCTCATAGACAATCAAAAACTTCTCTATTTAAAATCTTGTTTATAAATGTGGCGAAAATAGTAAAATCCCTAGCGACCACTTTGGAAAATTATAATAGCTTTACTTATCAAACGCTACCATAACAGAAAATTAATCATTAAAGCTCACGTAAAGCGTTATTTTCTTTACCTACAGTTACAAATAGTATCTCCAGTGCAATGCGTCAATTAAATGATAAGACAACGTTAAATTTAAAAGCTTTAGTTAACTTTGGATTGCCCACAGATCATTGGGATATGTTAATTATTCATTTAGTTGTTAGTAAATTATATTACCTTACCGCTAGTGATTGGGAAGATAACATTAGAAAAGATATTCCCGCATTATGTGATCTCATGGAATTTTTAAAACACAAATATGAATTGTTAGATTCGTTACAATTTGACAAGGGAATCAAACCGATGCCCAACTAATTTACATCAAAATTTAATCCACGTTTTGTAAATCACGCAGCGCTTAGTGTAGGAACCATTTAGAGTTAAATGTTCTTATTGGAATCAATCTCATACCATATTTAAAGAATTAACTACAGAAAATGCCAGAAAGGAAGCGTGACGGTTAAGACTTTGTACTAATTGCTTACGCAAAGGTTACAATACCATAAATTGTAGATCCTCCGCATGCAAACATTGCAACCACAGACATAATACAAGACTTCACATGCGGAGACCTATTATTGATCTTTCTGCTAATGCACTCCCACAAGAACCAAACGTAACCTCCTGTAATCATGTTAGGAATGAATTGAGTTCAAACGTGTACACTCGACAGCCTGTTTGGAAATTTTCAATACTAAAGTTCATGTATGTAGAGCGCTATTAGGGGCAGGTGGCCAATCGAATTTTACCACTCGTTGTACGAACATCGTGTTGTGCAGATGCATATAAATTTTAATCAAAAGGAGAAAATTCTCAGTGGTTCTAATTTAATCTAATTTAACCGTAAAACATGATTTTTGCTAGATCCCGGTACATCAAGTTTACTCAACAGCAGTTGATCAACTTGATCAAGGACTTTTGAGAAGTCGGTGTATATTATTGTTATTTATCCTCGATTATCGATAATATAGTGCCAATTGTGACAGTAGAGCGCTTAGATAAAAATCTATGCTGAAATGGGGATATAGATTTAGACAACATAAAACAAATTCGGTCGCAAAGTACCATTTTAAAGATTTCGGCAAAGTTGCAAAATGTAATAATAGGCTGATGTTTAATTTCATGCGGGTCGCCACATTTGGGTACAGATTGTGTTCAGGTATCTGGAATCGTGTAGGTTTCAAGTGTTAAATTGAGTAGTATTTATAGCTAGGATCTAAGGATGGGAGCACAGTTTTTCAATACGAAACTAGGAAGTAGATCATGACCAGCAGTTTCAGAGTTTTTTTAAGGACTGTTCGATTTGGTTTTCAAAAAAAAAGTTAGATACTCAAATAAAGACAATGCAGTGTGAAATGAGCAGCAGTAAAAGAATGATTTCTAGGTGGCATATATGTGTAGAACTAAAGCAAGGCGCAAAAGCATTGACAATTTCTGATGGAGTAGCTAGGATTGAACCCTTCATGCACATATTCTATCCTTTTTAAACTGTGTATTGCCAATTGCCAAAATGATTTAGAATCAGAAGAATTGGAGTCCTCTGCTTGTCATAGATCAACTTTATACGCTGAAGATATTTAATACTTGATTAAAAGGCGTAATTGCTTAAGTTGGTCATGGTAGGCTTCGAAATAAGGTTTTTTAAAATTACGGTGGTATTTTAACTTGAGTCTAATGTTATCCATAATTTATTTAGAAAACCATTTATGATATTTACATTTAGATTATTTAAACCGAGGCACATACTCGTTCAAAATTGAAGTCAATATTAAGAAATGACCGGTGAATATTCGTAAGACTATCATACAGAAGGGAAAAGTTTACGTTGTAGAAGTTATAGTGTGAGTACACTATCAGTACAGTTAGGATTTTTAACCTTTTGACCGATCAATGAGAAGCAAAGTATAGTGGTCTTCTTTAAGAATAGGAACGTTATCATGCAAAACCTCATTTTCTTGATTTGACATAACTAAATCTAATAATCTACTATAAAAATGAAAAAATTTGTTAAACTCATAAAATTGTTTATTTATAAAGATTTTAGATCAGTGCCACTATCATTAACGTAACGGGAAATATTAAAAGCGCCTACTAGCATTATCTCGTTGCCACAGAGATTTAATAATTAATCAAAAATACCAAACAAAGTTTTAAGATCATTCACACGTAAGTCAGGGGGAATATATACCACAAATAAGAATAACGAATATTTTATAAAATCTAATTCACATCCTACAATGTCAATCCATGCCTAATGAGGCGTTAAAATTGCCTGCGACAAAAGAGCTCAACATAACATCCCCAAACTGGGCCAATAATTTTTATTATCATAAGAACGGAGTAGTTCCTGTGAATGTTTTCCCATCTCAATTGTATTTTTTGTGATGTATACCTTTAGAAAACTGCTTAGTCGTTAGTGTATGATTAGAGAAACTGAACATTAGTTAAATTAGTAAAGAAAGAAATAGCATCTGCTTAAGGGTATTTACGAAAAAAATACAAATACCAATAAATGACCGAACGTGCATTCTAATTCACATTACGATTTTTTTCAATCCATGTAGGATTTGAGAATTAGGTCTGAAATAACTATGTCAAGATTCTATTAAATGATGTAAAAACAAAACTAATACAATTAAAATATGAAAACATTCACAGGAACTACATCCGTTATAATGTTAATAAAAATTATTTTTAATCTAATGATATGTCCCGCTTGCATGATGTACTTTATATCAAATAAAAATTGTACTTAATCTGGGAAGCCGACTTAAACAAAAATAATTTTCGCTTATATAAAAAAAGGTAAGTTGCACCACGGTCTAGTTCAGCAACATACATTACTTACGAAACTTACTGTAGATTGAGAGCTCATTTCTTTATCAGGTCGTAAAAGCAGATATATATATATATATATATATATATATATATATATATATATATATATATATATATATATAGGTATAATCAGATAAGCAAAGTTAGGTAAATTGTCAGGCGCCACTCATTTTATTTTAGGTTACATAATTAAAATACAGCAAATGAGAAAGTTGTACTTTAATACCACATGTAATCTTAATAAACAAACGGCTGTATTTATTTGTATATTTAATAAAATAAAATATCTGCTAATTAATTTCAGCATAAAATCAAATGAAATAGTACTTAACTTTTCGCAAACCTTTACGATAGTAAATAATTCTTAATTGACATATAAACTATACTATTTTTACTATTTTATAGGTGATTAAAACTGCATAACTCCAATGTAATAACAAAGCTTATTTTGACCTACATCAACAAAATAGAACTGAATTAGGGTTATGCACTGCATAGCTGAAGTCAGCTGTTTTCTTTGCAACAGTATTAAAATTTCCGAAACATTATTACACTAAAAACTTGCGTTAAGGTTACGATAGCCAAAAATTGGCAGGTTACAACTTGAACATTTTCCGTGTGAGTTATTTTCGCAGAAGCCGTTTCGGCTAAAAGCTAATTCGTGGAGACTATTATGTGGAGGCCTTTTGATCAAGGTCTATTTTGACGGCGCACCGTAGATATGAATGATCAACATAACGATTAGTGCAAGTTTAATTATCAACATTAACGGAAACAGGCGATTGTAAAGGTTCAGATTTAGTAGGTGGTATTGATTTAAGTTTATTAGAAGGTTGAACTGCATTGTTAACAGATACATTTTTAGATCTAAGACTGACCGAATCTTTTATCTTACGGGTAGCCCCTTTGCTGATATCAAAATTCACATTAGACGCATGCTTTATTGTTAGTACCTGAATGCTATTTTTTAAAATGTCAATTTGAGGAAGAATTCATTTAGAAAATACCATTTTCATACTATTTTCAATTAAACCATTTATGTTATGTTAGTTATGCTAGGAGGAAGGTCACTTACAGTGAAGTCGAATAAATGCAGATTTACCAAAGATGATTCTACATGGTTAAACATGAATTACAACACCGACCATTAACTTTAACACTAGATTTTAAGTTAGATAATTGATTTACACCTATGCCAACATAATCAGTATGATAATTAAGTAAACACTTGCCAGAACAATCGATATATTTATCGTAACGTGATATGACTTTACCACACTTGTGGCACTTGCGCGATATTTTTATTATATTTATTGTATTAGATTTACTGCTGTTTACTGATGAAACTAATTTTACGAAAATGAAATAATGAACTTTGATGATTTACATTTATGGCAAGACGAAAATCTTCATGACGCCCGACAATTTTCTTTGAGCGCTTGGAGAGGAATGAGGAACCGTATTATTGGACCCAAAACATACATCCCAAACATTTACCTTGTGTAAGGTGCATTTCATTTGAATTACTGATGACCGGAATTTTCACCCCCTGTATACCTATTGAGTTTAAAAGCTTGTTTTGTCAACATAATTGACTCGTAGCCTTGCATTCCAAATTTCATCAAAATCGTCCGTATAGTTTCGGCTGACGAGTTACCATAGACACATACACAGTTCAGGGAGTCGTGAAACATCAAAATAACGCAACTCATTTTTTTCGATTTTTTTTCGACCGAATACTTTCTTGTTTAGCAAGAAAGTAAAAATCTGATCATATAGTATTTGGGTAATCATTTCAATTTTTAAAAGAATCAAGCCAGTCAGTACCCGACGCACCATAATATACAATCACTGAATAAGAGAGATCATTAGTCACGTGAAAAGTTGTGTAAATTATTTACACAATTATCATGCGTAACAATGAAAAACGCACATTCAACTAAACAAATACATTTTGACAAATGATTCAGACTAAGCATTTGAAACCAGTTTATAATACCAATGCATGACCCATACAAGTAATTCTCGATAAGTTAAATCGAAATACTTACCCGAACTTGGAAAGAAATGTTTAGATTTAATTAAAAAGTATCAATTACATTGACCTCCATAATATATATCTCTCCCGCATTGAGGAACAGAAATTAGATGGATTGGTGGTTGAATAGTAATGGTATGGGTACCACATTTTCTTTTGGGTGCAGTTTACATAGTGTAACGTTATTTTGACACATCGTGTATGTGTAGTATTTTGATAACGTATCTAACGTGTTTTGAGTGCAGCTGAAGTGAGTTTGCCTGAAAGGAATTTTTTTGTTTGTATGCGTAATGTAAATTGTGTAAATGATACGCCACTGGATTTTTAACTAAGCCTTAGTTATCGTATGAAGGAATACTCGAATGTTATAGAAAGGTTTTCGTATTGAAAGCGTTAAATTTGGTTGAAAAATAATGTTTTGAGTAAATTTTTATAGATACGACACTGGTAAAACTATTGATCTTTTGCTACAGTGTATGAAGGAATTTGAACTAAAAGAAATAGTTGTAGACGTATGAGTGTGATATCTTATTAGTGTACGGTAATGAATATGGATGCAAGCTTTTCTTTGTAGAAGCTTTTGTAATATTGTGCAATATTGGTAAAGTGAATGCCTATGTGTACGTAAAGGGACATTAGAATGGGATGATTTCGCGAAAATGATGCGGAAATAAGATCCGCGCACATGTACGATTTGCATGGAAAGTTGAGATATAATCTAGTGAATATACTCCATGAATATGGTGAGGATAGACGATTTCTTCGAGGGGATTTTATAAATTTTCATGTAAAATAAAGATGGCGACGAGTGTGGTATAAGGGTAGCGTGGTTGAGTTCATGTTGGGAATTATAACGCGATTTGGAAACGCACGAAATACTGATAGGTGAATTTTGATCTTAGCGCGAATTAGTTGTGACGTGTTGGCAATATGGCGGGCAGAAGGTATATAAGCGATGCCCAAATTGGAGGGGTAAGAGGTAAAAGGTGGTAAGTTAGCTAGATGGTTAGGGGTTTTGAGTACGGGTTGCGCGCGTGATAACCATCAGAATTGTTAGTTGTTGGAGTTTCCTTGTGAAAATTATAGTTTAGCGGGGCCTGTATAGCCACTGCATTAACCCATAAGGGGATACATCGTATAGACATTCACACATAACCAGTGTAATACATTATGAATTGAAGGAAAACATTAGTGATTTTCCTCAAGAAATAAAAAGTGCTTAGGCAGATTAAAAGTTAATACAGCAAATATTTTGTTATTGGTGTTCGATTGTGAGACGCGTGACGTAATATTATTATAAGGAGAACTGAAGGTAACCATTTATGCTACTGAAATAAAAGTTTGTGAAATTTATTTAAAATACTGGTGATCATTTTTGACATTGAATATGTAAAATCGTTAGCAATACCAAAGTGATTGTGTGAAAGCAAATAAGAACATTAACGTATATATATATATATATATATATATATATATATATATATATATATATATATATATATATATAGGGTGACATAGAAAAAGTGCCATGCATAGTGCCACGCGATAGAGGACACTAACATAAGAAAAAAGGTTCCTATGAACTTAGGCCCGCAACGCCTTCGTTTAAAAGATATAGGGTGTTGAAGTTTAATTATTTTTTTGTTTTATTTTTAATATCTTTTTGCAATGATGTAATAAGCGGACGAAATTTTGTATACAGGGGCTTTTTATCACGCAGAATTCAAATATGACCTTAGTTCTTTTATTACTGATAGAGGGCGCCACATGCAGGATTCCATCTTGTTTGAATCGGTCCTAACTTTTTATCTTACACTGTATGTCATTTTCGACTGAAAAAATTTGTTTTCCCATCTTTTCTGCTTCAGAAAGGTATACCTTATTGAAGTCGCTAGGACCAACGGTTTACGAGAAAAATGCATCCGATGCATGAAAAATTTGACCGAGAAACTCGGTCAAATTTCTCCAAAGCTCAACGTATCTATCGAGAATGATATCCTTTAGGATAGGTTCCTAATGCTCGAGCATTTATTGACGTGCATAGGCGTTTGGATGAAGATGGGTGGTGAAGATGTCTTAGAAATATAAATTTATAGATACGCGAGGGACATTTTAAAAACTACATATGTTAATATGAAAATGTAAACTTTCACCATTAACACTCATAATAAAATACTTATCTTTTTTGGGATTTTTTAATGGTGTACTTTAAATTATACAATCTAAACGTTTCGATAACACTTACAGCAGGCTTATGTTTATGTTTTAATTTTTCAAATTTTACAAAATTGTTTACTACATCTTTAACAATTTTTAACAAACATTACTACTGACGAAGATAACTGTAAGTGTTATCGAAACGTTTAGATTGTATAATTTAAGGTACACCATTAAAAAATCCCAAAAAAGATAAGTATTACATATGTTAATGTTTTATTTTTATGAATTGGGGTTTCGATTTATACAGGGTGTGTTCAGTAAGTTATAACGACCCGTGTATCACTAAATTTTCTAAAGTTTTGAGACGATTTGTTTGGAAGTGTGGTTTGGCTTTGAGAAGTTAGTGTATGATTTACTGAGTAGGCCGCAATCCTGTCTTCCACAATCAGATAGGATTAATTTACCATCTCGCTTAAGACGATTTATTTTAGCAAAATTTAAGGTTGTGGTGGCGCCAAGAGACATCTTTCGCAGACTGAGCTGTATACGTTATGGTAAGTCTAATGTGTTTGAGATTGTTTTTCAATCATTTTACTCCTTAACACGACCCCGTCGGTTTGCACTGTAGCTGGCTTGGCAACCCGCTTACTAATGTAAGCATGCGCGACGCCTAGTTCGGAGTGGACGTGTAACAACAGATGTTGAAAATGTTTATACGGTTACAAAGTTGTAACGAAAAGAATATTTTAGTAGCATTTTCACATTGATTAACTCGCGGAAAAGGCGATTATTGGTGTAATTGTTTATATTTACCTAGCTGAAAGAGAAAAGGGAGAAGGTTTACACAATACAATTATTGCAACGGGTTTGCTGTTTTAGCTTAATGATTTGTTACTATAACTACTTGTTATTATTTTACTTATATACTTTTTTCTTGATAGTGATACATTTTGTATTGAAACGCGTAGAGAAATAAAGTATTATACTGCATTGAAAACATCAGAGCTATCAAATACTATATACGTTGAAAAATGCACGTAATCTTTAAAATTTAGCCATATTCGCACCGTCCTTTAGAGGGAATAGCGGCGTTAACAAGGCAAACTGGGACCAAATGGTCGAAGGTAGCGTAGCGAAGTAAAAAAAAATAATCATAAAACGATTTCTTAATGTAATTTGAAAATCATTAGTCATTCATTATTCTAATGACAATAATAAGTTAATCAAGAAACATTCTAATAACAATAAGTTAGTTAAAAAAAATTCCTTCGAGCTGGATTTCAACCAGCGACCTATGGATATCAATTACACATATCATCTACAGTCCACTGCTTTACCAACTGAGCTATCGAAGGTATATAAAGAAATAAATTTGAAACTTTAGAAAGTGATAAATGAATTACATAATTAAAATTTCTGGCAGGAATACAACAGACATAGGTACTCGGTTTATTATAATGCATCTACCCTGCAAGTTATTTTTCATGATGAGTATGTGTAAAAAATACGCTTCTTCGAGAGAACTCGATATATTCGCTTTACAAAACAAAATGTGACAAACTATTTTACTTAGAGAAATACTAACTCCACGGTAACAATTGGAAATACTGAGATCTACATCACATGTATTTTATTATGGAATTTATTATTTGAAACTTGGTACACTGAACAACTAGCTTCGTAAGACAGGTGTTATCGCACGAGCCCTATTTTAGCAAAAACGAGTGCGATAACAGTTATTTAATTATCCATTGTAAGTAAATGTTTAGAAAGTTATGTAATAGCATTGACTATTGTTTATAGTCAATGGTAACAGTCTCGATGCAAAACATCCAAACTCACTTCGTAAAGCGTTTTTATATGCGTGATTGGAGCAGTTTTTTATTCATAGCATTCATAATATTAAAATTACCTTAGCTGAAAGTAGCGAACAACCACGAATAAAATAGGAAAACTCTAATTAACTTCATCAAGCAAAGTTAAGATCCTCGAGTATTAAACTATTTAAGAAATTACTAACACTATGTATGGACAAACACTCAGAAACTTTGATATTAGATACAACGAACACATTAGATGTTACAAATATAAACACACAGACAAATTATGTCAAACACTTATTAGTAAATAATCCCCTTATGACTTCACAAAACGACATTAAATTTTTACATTTTTGTAATAAAAAAGGTAAATTAGATGTTTTGGAAGCATTAGAAATTTATAAACATAAACAAAATGTACCTGTAATGAACGAACATCTTGATCTCATAGAGCTACATTTAACAGATATTTTAATTGTAGAATTATAATTATCAAGTTTCCTGTTTTACCTTATTGATTTGTTACTATAACTACTTGTTATTATTTTACTTATATACTTTTTTCTTGATAGTGATACATTTTGTATTGAAACGCGTAGAGAAATAAAGTATTATACTGCATTGAAAACATCAGAGCTATCAAATACTATATATGTTCAAAAATGCACGTAATCTTTAAAATTTAGCCATATTCGCACCGTCCTTTAGAGGAAATAGAGGCGTTAACAAGGCAAACTAGGGCCAAAGTGTCGAAGGTAGCACAGCGAAATAAAAAAAAAATCATAAAACGATTTCTTAATGTAATTTCAAACTACTTATTATTTTACTTATATATTTTTTCTTGACAATGATGCATGTTGTATTGAAACGCGTAGAGAAGTAAATAATTATACAAAAAAAAATTGTGGAATTACACAGTATTGAAAACATTAGCGGTATTAAATACTACGTATGTTCAAAAATGCACGTAATCTTTAAAATTCAGCCATATTCCCACCATCCTTTAAATGGAATAGCGACCTTAACAAGGCAAACTGGAACCAACGGGTCCAAGAAATCATAGTGACATAAAAAAAATCATAAAACGATTTCTTAACGTAATTTCAAATTCATTAAGTTCTTAAGTGACAGCAAGAGTAAGGAAATCCGGGTGCCAGTATTAAAAATAAAAAGTAGGGGTTGACAATCTAAACTAAACATTAACCGGAAGTTAATTGCTTGCTTCATGATCTGCATTTGTTAATTTATACAATATTAGTCTGTAAATTAAAAAAAATTGGCCCATGGTGGGATCGAACCCACGACCTTCGCGTTATTAGCACGACGCTCTAACCAACTGAGCTAATGGGCCGCACGAATTTATTAGTAACCTGAAATAAATACATTATTATAATGACAATACTAAGTTAATTAAGAAAAATTCTAATAACAATGGTAAGTTAATAAAAAAAATTCCTTCGAGCCGGATTTGAACCAGCGACCTATGGATATCAATTACATAAATCATCTACAGTCCACCGCTCTACCAACTGAGCTATCGAAGGTATATAAAGAAATAAATACGAAACTATAGAAAGTGATAAATAATATAATTAAATTCGGTATATTTGTAAGATAAAACAAAATGTGACAAACTATTTTACTTTGGGAAATGCCCACTCCACGGTAACAATTAGAAATTGTGTCAAACATTTAATAGTAAATAATCATTTTATAATTAAACATTATTGTTAATTTTATTAAATACTATAAATATTATTATTCATTTTAATCACTTTATAACTTCACACAACAACATTAAATTTTTACATTTTTGTAATAAAAAAGGCAGATTAGATGTTTCTGAAGCATTCGAATTTTATAAACTTAATCAGAACGTACCTTTAATGAACGAACTTGTAGATCTTATAGACTCACCCTTAACATATATTTGAAATGTAGAATTATAGTTGTTAAGTTCGCTTAACTGCTTGTTATTATTTTACGTATATATTTTTTCTTGATAGTGATACATGTATTGTAATGCGCAGAGAAATAAATAATTATATAAATGAAATTGTGGAATTATATTGCATTTAAAACACCTACTACTGTTAAATACTATGTATGTTCAAATATGCACGGAATATTAAAAATTTAGCAATATTCGTACCGTCCTTGATGGAATAGAGTCCTTTACATGGTATACTAAGATCAAAGAGTCGATGGTATCATATCCAAGTCAAAAAAATAATCATTAAATGATTTGTTAACATAATTTCATATTCATTTTAAAGTTCTTAAGTGGCAGCAAAGAATCAGAAAAACCGGGAGGGAGTATTAAAAGACAAATAAAATGGTTCACAATCTAAACTAAACATAAAAATTAAGTTAATCATTTGCTTCATGATTCACATTTGTTAATTTATGCGAAATTCGTGTGTAAATTAAGAAAAAATTGGCCCATGGGGGGATCGAACCCACGTCCGCGTTATTAGCACGACGCTCTAACCAACTGAGCTAATGGGTCGCACAAATTTATTAGTAACCTGAAATAAATATATTATTCTAATGACAGTCAATAAGTTAATTAAAAAAAATTCTAACAACAAGAAGTTAATTAAAAAAAATTCCTTCGAGCCGGATTTGAACCAGCGACCTATGGATATCAATTACACATATCATCTACAGTCCACCGCTCTACCAACTGAGCTATCGAAGGTATATAAAGAAATAAATACGAAACTTGAGAAAGTGATAAATGAAATAATTAAATTTGACAAACTATTTTACTTTGGGAAATACTGACTCCACGGTAACAATTGGAAATTGTGTCAAACATTTAATAGTAAATAATCACTTTATAACTAACATTATTATTAATTTTATTAAATACTATAAATATTATTATTCATTTTAATCACTTTATAACTTTACACAATTTGTAATATAAAAGGCAAATTAGATGTTATGGAAGCATTCGAATTTGATAAACATAATATGAGCGTACCTTTAATGAACGAACATGTTGATTTTATAGACTCGCCCTTAACAGATATTTGAAATGTAGAATTATAGCTATTAAGTTTGATGTTTTACCTTTATGATTTGTTACCATAACTGCATATTATTATTTTACTTATACATTTTTTCTTAATAGTGATACATCTTGTATTGTAACGCGTAGAGAAATAAATAATTATATAAAAGAAATTGTGGAATTATATTCTATTCAGAACATTACTGCTATTAAATACTATGAATGTTCAAAAATGCACGGAACCTTAAAAAAATGGCAATATTCGTACCTCCCTTAAGATGGAATAGCGTCGTTAACATGGCATCATAGTAAGACCAAAGAGTCGAAGGTATCATATCCAAGTAAAAAAAATAATGCTAAAATGATTCCTTAATGTAATTTCATATTTATTTTAAAGGTCTTGTCAAAGAATCAGAAAAACCGGGAGCGAGTTTAAAAGAAAAAAAAAATGGTTCACAATCTAAACATAAAAATTAAGTTAATCGTTTGCTTCATGATTTACTTTTGTTAATGTATTCATGTGTAAATTAAGAAAACATTGGCCCAGAGGGGATCGAACCCACGACCTTCGCGTTATTAGCACGGCGCTGTAACCAACTGAGCTAATGGGCCGCCGCACATATCTAATAGTAACCTGAAATAAATACATTATTCTAATGAAATAAGTTAATTAAGAAAAACTCTAACGACAATGGTAAGTTAATTAAAAAAATATTCTTCGAGCCAGGTTTTAACCAGCGACCTATGGATATCAATTACACATATCATCTACAGTACACCGCTCTACCAACGAAGGTATGTAAAGAAATAAATACAAAACTTTAGAAAGTGATAAATGAAATACATAATTAAATTCAGTATATTCGCTTTGCAAAACAAAATGTGACAAACTATTTTACTTTGGGAAATACTCACTCCACGGTAACATTTGGAAATGGTATATGGAAATATTTTCGAAATATTTCCAAAAAACTCGAGTTTGGAAGCCGTCCACCTGATTTTGGTATTAGATAGAACATCAAATTTCTGATCGAAAAGCATTCTTGTAATTTCGTTGTAAAGTTAATCGTTTTCCAGTTATTTACAAAAAAATCGATTTTTTGATGTGGAAGTATTGATACAATTTGCAGCGGTATTTTAAAATTTATGACCAATTTTAAATAAAAAACGTTATTATTTCAACGCCCTATACAGCCCAAGATAACTAATAAAAAAATTACTTTTAGCATTCAGGATTTCTTATTATGATGTATGTACATAAAAATTATTTCTGTAATTGTTGATTAATCTGTATACAGGGTGAATCAGAACACGCTTATAAAATTTTCTTCATTATCTTAAATGGACCACCCTCTACTTTATATGGTGTTTGAATATACCTTTATTAACTCATTCATTTTCGTGAACCATTCCCTATGCCTACCGCTTTCCGTTTTTTAGATATTTCCAATTAAATAATGAAATATTTATGTTTAATTATATTTTAATGGGATCAAGTAGCCTTTGCGATCATTAGCTTGTTTTACACTAAAATATAAATCATGAATACGAGTGATTGGCCAAAAAGTCGTATGATGGAGAATAAACAATTATGTATCTTTAGCCATAACCATGCAAAAAACTAAATTTGAGAATTACTAATGATCTCAATGTTTGGATCTAGTTATCCATGAAAAAATAAATAAATTTTCTTTAAATGTGTTGAAATGAACTCAAAACCACTAAACCCAAAAAACTATACATTTATCTTTTGATTAAATGTAAATTATCCAAACATATATGATTGTAAATAATTATAATCATCATCAGAAGTAAAATTGTCTAAGTCATTTATTTAATAAAGCAAGAACAAATTCACACTTTTGAGTGTGAATTTGTTCGTATAGACCTTAAGCGTAGAATATATGATTTAGACATTTTTTACCCACTGATGATGATTGCGTAATTAATTGAAGCAATCGAAACATATATGTATGTATGATTTTACATTTTAATCAAAAGATATAGTTTTTTGGGATTAGTGGTTTTGAGTTCATTGCAGCACATTGATCGTATTCTCAAATTTTTTAACTATAATATTAAATTTTCTTTAATTTGACATTTGTCAGTAACAATTATAGAAGTTGTTTGCGCTTGAAACTGTAGCAATTTATATAATATTCGTGTGTAAATTAAAAAAAAATTGGCCCATGGGGGGATCGAACCCACGACCTTCGCGTTATTAGCACGACGCTCTAACCAACTGAACTAATGGGCCGCACACATTTACATGTAACCTGAAGTAAATTCATTACAATAATAACTTAATTAAGAAAAATTCTAATAACAATGGTAAGTTAATTAAAAAAAAATTTCTTCGAGCCGGATTTGAAGCAGCGACCTATGGATATCAATTCCATATATATCATCTACAGTCCTCCGCTCTACCAACTGAGTTATCGAAGGTATATAAAGAATTAAATACGAAACTTTAGAAAGTTATAAATGAAATAATTAAACGCTCTGTTACTGATACAACTGCTATACCCGGTTTATTATATTGCATCTACCCTGTAAATTATTTTTCATGATGAGTATGGGTAAAAAATGTGCTCTTAAGTTAATCGGCTTCTTCGAGAGAACTCGATATGTTCGCTGTGAAAAGCAAAATTTGACAAACTATTTTACTTTGGGAAATACTCACTCCTTGGTAACAACTGGAAATTGTGAGATCTACATCTATTTCGGTACAAAAAAAGTGCGATAACAGTTATTTAATTATCCATTGTAAATAAAGGTTTAGAAAGTTATGTAATAGCATTGACTATTGTTTATAGTCACTGGTAATAGTATCGATGCAAAACAACCAAACTCACTTCGTAAAGCGTTTTTATATGCGTGATTCGTACAATGTTTTATTCATAGCATTCATAATATTAAAATTACCTTCGCTAAAAGTAGCGAACGACCACTAAGGATTTAAACGAATTAAAATAAGAGGATTTTAATTAACATCTTCATCAAGCAAGGTTAACATCCCCGGGCATTACACTATTTAAGAAATTAGTAACACTAAGTATGGGCAAACAGTCAGAAACTTTGATATTAGATACAAAGAACCCATTGGATGTTAGAAATATAAACAGAGACAAATTAAATTATGCCAAACATTTAATGGTAAATAGACACCTTATGACTTCACAAAACTAAACTATTACATTTTTGTAATAAAAAAGACAAATTAGATGTTTTGGAAGCTTTCGAAATTCATAAATATAAACAAAAAGTACCTTTAATGAACGAACAGGTTGATCTAATAGAATCACATTTAATCGATATTTCAAATATAGAATTATAATTATCAAGTTTACTGTTTTACCTTCATGATCTGTTACAATAACTACTTCTTATTATTTTACTTATATATTTTTTCTTGATAATGATACATGTTGTATTGAAACGCGTAGAGAAATAAATAATCATATAAAGAAAAGGAAATATCCGGGAGCGAGTATTAAGAGATAAAAAGTAAGGGTTGGAAATCTACACAATACATTAAAATGAAGTTAATTGGTTGCTTCATGATCTACATTTATTAATTTATACAATATTCGTGTATAAATTAAAAAAAAAATTGGCCCATGGGGGGATCGAACCCACGACCTTCGCGTTATTAGCACGACGCTCTAACCAACTGAGCTAATGGGCCGCACACTTTTACTTGTAACCTGAAGTAAATTCATAACAATAATAAATTAATTATTAAAAATTCTAGTAACAGTGGTAAGTTAATTAAAAAAAATTCCTTCGAGCCAGATTTGAACCAGCGACCTATGGATATCAATTACATATATCATCTACAGTCCACCGCTCTACCAACTGAGCTATTGAAGGTACATAACGAAATAAATTGGAAATTGAGAAAGTAATAAACGATATAATTGAACTTTGTCACTAATACAAAATTGACATACTTTACTGTATTGCATGTACGCTGTGAGTTATTTTTCATGATGAGTATGGGTAAAAAATGCGCTCTTAAGTTAATGGACTTCTTCGAGAGAACTCGATATGTTCGCTGTACCAAGCAAAATTTGACAAACTATTTTACTTTGGGAAATACCCACTCCATGGTAACAATTGGAAATTATGAGATCTACATCACATGTATTTTATGATGGAATGTATTATTCTAAACTTATTATACTGAACAACCAGCTTCGTAAGACAGGTGTTATCTCACGAGCCCTATTTCGGTACAAAACAAGTGCGATAGCAGTTATTTAATTATCCATTGTAAGTAAAGGTTTAGAAAGTTATGTAATAGCATTGACTATTGTTTATAGTCAATGGTAATAGTATCGATGTAAAACAACCAAACTAACTTCGTAAAGCGTTTTTATATGCGTACAATGTTTTATTCATAGCATTCATAATATTAAAATTACCTTCGCTGAAATTAGCGAACGACCACTAATGATTTAAACAAATTGAAATAGGAGGATTTTAATTAACTTCATCAAGCAAGGTTAACATCCACGGGCATTAAACTATTTAAGAAATTAGTATAACTACGTATGGACAAACTTTGATATTAGATACAAAGAACCCATTATATGTTACAAATATAAACACTGATAAATTAAATTATGCCAAACATTTAATAGTAAATAATCACCTTATAACTTCACAAAATTAAACTTTTAGATTTTTGTAATAAAAAAGATAAATTAGATGTTTTGGAAGCTTTCGAAATTTATAAATATAAACAAAAAGTACCTTTAATGAACGAACAGGTTGACCTTATAGACTCATCTTTAACCGATATTTTAAATACAGAATTATAATTATCAAGTTTATTGTTTTACCTTAATGATTTGTTACCATAACTACTTCTTATTATTATACTTATATATTTTTTCTTGACAATGATACATGTTGTATTGAAACGCGTAGAGAAATAAATAATCATATAAAGAAAAGGAAATATCCGGGATCGAGTATTAAGAGATAAAAAGTAAGGGTTGGAAATCTAAACTAAACATTATAATGAAGTTAATTGGTTGTTTCATGATCTACATTTATTAATTTATACAATATTCGTGTGTAAATTTAAAAAGTTGGCCCATGGGGGGATCGAACCCACGACCTTCGCGTTATTAGCACGACGCTCTAACCAACTGAGCTAATGGGCCGCACACATTAACTTGTAACCTGAAGTAAATTCATTATTCTAATTACTATAATAAGTTAATTAGGAAAAATTCCAATAACAATGGTAAGTTAATAAAAAAAATTCCTTCGAGCCGGATTTGAACCAGCGACCTATGGATATCAATTACATATATCATCTACAGTCCACCGCTCTACCAACTGAGCTATCGAAGGTACATAACGAAATAAAAAGGAAATTTAGAAAGTAATAAACGTTTTAATTGAACTTTGTCACTAATACAAAATTGACATACTTTACTGTATTGCATGTACGCTGTAAGTTATTTTTAATGATGAGTAGTTAAGATACTACTACAGATAATGAAGATTTGCGGTTATATCACAAATTGATTATCGTGGTATTTTTGTTTTTCTCAAAATAAAAAAAAAACATGAATCACTAGATAATTTAGAACTCTAAATGAAAGCAATTTCAAACACACATATATGTCTTTTTAGCTTTGACATCATTAGGGAAAAGATATAAAATACAAAGGTTTAATTATATTTTAGATTAGATGGTTGTATTAGATTTACTAAATAACTGGATTTTTCTTGTTTTTTTTTAATGGACACTGTTGACTGTGATATTTATCTTTCCTGACGGTGCCATAAAACTTGAACATATTTTAAAAAAGAAAAACGTCATAACCTTGATTGTACTGAAATCTAGATGTTTGCACAATTAAACGGTATAATAAAAATATTATGTTTATATGTCCTTGTTATATTTCTGTATGTTAAATTTTAGGACAATTACGATGCAAGAATAAGCCTGCTACAACAATTAGTTAAATACGTTTTGAAAACCCCTGAAAGAATGTAATTTTGTTTATTTAGTAAAATAAATAGCTAGATTTTTAAGACATTAAACATCATTAATCCGTCTTGAAAATGGCGTTCCAGAGTATCGTCCACGGAAGAAGGCTAACAATATAAAACGCCACAATAAAAAACAAGTTTAACAAAATCGAATCACATTATATCGATGCAAAGTAGGGAAAAGCTTTATTTGAAAGTGGTAAAACAATCACAACTAAAAACTTAGGCATATCAACTAAAAATCTAGCAAAATAAATTTTGGTAAAATAAACTGAGATTTAGAGAAAGCCTTCCAGGTAATTGTTGATTGAAAGGTTTCTTGGCCTGGAATATCTTATACAGGTATTAGAAAAATCGAACCCATCGGCGATAATATCATAGACTCTTATTTAATAATGTTCTAGGCCTTCTTAAAAAAAGGCTTGAATGGACTTATAGAATAGGTCTGCAAAGTCACTAAATTTTCCATACAGGCAGCAGTATTTATAATAACGTATGGTGATGCAGTGACAACTTTGTCCAATTAAAAAGCCGGAAAATGAGTTATACTAGGACAGACGAATATCTACAAGGTGTAAGGAAAAGTACTGTACTAGAAGATGTCATTGAAGTGCACCAAAACTATCATAGTAAACCTAACTGTATGAGGAAATCAAACGCAACAGAGAATAAAATCTAAACTCTGGCTGTATATACACAGAATTTCACGAAATTACTCGCTTTTCTGAAACTCCCACACCAATGCGTAGCGAAAACAGGACAAATATAAAATCTTATTATAATAATCTAGAAGCCTTTCTTCAAAGAAGGTTTGGTAGGTGACCACGGAAAGCCATTAAAAGGCAGAAGATCTATAATAATGTATGGAATCCGGCGAACATAATTAATCTTATGTATAAATCCGAAAGGATGTGGGATTCCTAGACGTAGAAGGCCAATAAGTTTCATTCCAAAACTGGTTTGTCCTGTCAGCTGATCATTTAATCATTTACAAGTTTTTCTCGAGGTTAACTTGCATATCTGTAACCCCCAGAACAACATACCAGAAAAGTAAATGTCGAAGCTAAAAAAAGCATTGGTCATACTATTTCTATGAAAGCGTCGGGTGTTGATGACAAATCGCGTTCATGAACACTTGGAGCGCAAATAAATAATTTCTTTTGATACGGAGTAAAAAGATCTTTATGTGACGGAAAAAAAACTGGCAAACCTAGGAATAGCAGTTACTTATTTGGTGTTTTTGTAGTTGCATTATATAAATATTGGCCAGGAATAATCCTTTTATTGCATATTTGGTTTCTGCTACGCGCAATTGATAATCGTGCATCTGAAGCGCGGTAAAAGAGATAATTGAACACGTAACCATGTCGCTGAATAATATCTTGTGTACGGTAATGGAACGGCGGCACCATTATGTCAAGCGCCACGCTCATGTTCTGTTATTATACTAAAACAGTTATTTTGGTGGGCGATTAGGGTAGGTCGTGGAAATCAAGGGAGAGTGTAGTAGAACATAAAGTTACTACCCTAGCTTAACTTTCGGAAATTGTAGGTTTTTAAAGGGAAACTAAAGTAGCGTTGCAACATAGTTTTTTACAGTTTGCAACATTGTACATTCTTTACATTGGTCACAAACAACAACATCGTGTCTTGCTTAACACAATGAGATGTTTTGTTAACCACCTTTACGTAAAAACAAATAAGAATGCCTTCTCCTTTTTTCACTCTTCCAAAAGAAAAAACGGGGAAGCAGTATCCAGGAAATCTACAACGCCTTTTCGTAGGTAATCCAACATGAAGATTTGCTTTGGTGATGAAGTTAGCTGCGTCGTTCTTTTCTTGACTGCTACGAACACATGAATGTAAATAACCCGAAATGTATCCATTTAAGTCGGAGTTAAATGGAATTGACCGCAAGTTTGCTGCTTTCGTATCCACGGACAAGACCTGACGTAATATTTAAATGTATTTTTATTAAAATATTATGCCAAACTGTGAGGTATTATTCCAAATGCATTATATCACTAGAAGAACATGAGCCCATACCACTAGCTGAATTTGAATCGGATTCTCCTAGTGCGCCCAAGCTGTTATTGTGGTTTCCGTCTAAAAATGAAAAAAAGGACTAAATAAACCTAACCTACGGGGCCTTTATTAACCACTAATTAATACAAATTATTTGGCAGCGTTAGGACTAGGGTTAAACTAAAACATGATGTATTATGTACAGTAAAAAAAGTCGTCAAACCACAAGACACAAATATAACCTATACAGTAATCATATTTTACATTGTAAGTAAATTAGCATTTCCTGTGTCGTGTGTATGTCTGTCAGCACCTGTTCTAAGACTTGACACGCTCTTATACGTTTCATATCATTATCCGAATTTGAATCGGATTCTCGTAGTGCTATAATAAACGAGCAACTGCCCCCTGATAGGTCACTAATTGTGCCCAGTTCGCGCAAGCTGTTATTGTGGTTTCTGTCTAAAAAATGGAAATGAAAAGGAAAACTAAAATCTACGGTAACCTAGGTTACCGTAGATTTTAATTTTCCTTTTTATTTAGGATCCCGTAGATTTTAATTTTCCTTTTTATTTCTATTTTAGACAGAAACCACAATAACAGCTTGCGCACGCTCTGGGCACATAGTGACCTGCCGCTCGTCTATAATAACAGGTGGGATATTATCAATTGAAGAATTTCCCATATGTTTCCCCAATCATTTGAAATAATCTTTTCCATGTATGAACAAAAAACATTTGAATAAAGTCTCAAGCCATAATTTCTGAACCCTATCTTTCGATGGAGGTTCAGAACTTATTTTATTGCAATAATTTTTTCAAAAACCCTATGCTATTTCATGGTAAAACTTCACACCCTTGCTTAAACAAAATATTATCAACTAGATAATTTTGCCCTCTGAACCTGAAATATTAAGTTTTGTTCCACAGTTGCTTGTTTGTGATTTTACCCCCAATTTCGACCCCATGCGTAACCAACCACTCCTGTAACTGATCTTCATTATTAGAAAATGAAAGTGGCTTGTGTAACTACACGGAATGAAACGGTGTCTTTCCATAACCACCACACAATTTCCGGGTAGTTGGGACAGCGCAGGAATCAGCTGTTTAATCGCGCAATTTTGAATCCGGTAATAATCCCAATCCTCGTTCCCCGAATCGAGCAAATAGTCACCCCGCGTGTAAAATGCTATACTTTTTACGTTCTCTTTTAATTTTGTACGGTTTAAAAGTTTATTTTAAACCTAAGAAATATTTTCATGTTTAACTTAGATATTTATTTTACTTTTTTTTGCCACTTTTTGAAAATTTGTGACAACACTACAGGGTGATTGAGGAGGAAATGTAAATATTTTAAGGCATGTCGAGGAAGCCAAAATAAGCAAAATAGGATCTAGTCCGACCTTTGTTTCAGGGATACTTTGATTAATTTTTTAAAAACTGAAGAAATGTTTATTAAGAACTAAAAAAATAAAACAAATAAAAAGTTAATCAAGTTAATTTTGATCACCTTCAAATGATAATTTGTAACCCATAGTAGGCAAGTGCCTTAAAAACTGAAAGTGCTAACTTTATAAGATTGCCAAAATACCTCATAAATTTAGTCATAAAGAATATGCAGATATGATGTTTGTTTATGGTTTCTGCAATGGTAGCACTGTTAATGCAGTAAGGGACATCTTTGTGCAATCGGCTAGAAGTGTTTGACCTGAGTACATTTCTAATAACGATTCATGTTCCTTAATGCTCAAACTTTCATTTATGCTTTCAGGTGAGACTTAAATGGGTTTCAAATCCAGGTTTTAGTGTTACCAATTTCAGGAAAGTACCTTTTAAGTTCATCTGCGATATTAGAAAGATGCTGAATAACTTCCACTATTATTTGCGGATCTACAGATAAATTGTTGGAGGTAATAAATTCATGGAAAAGAGGAAAACATTCCATCCACGATATTTGATCTCAAGCAAGTTTTCCAGAACTCATCTTTTTATAAGAGCTTGTATCTTGTCGTGCACAGTAGATGCGCTGCAATTCAATCCCTCCATCGAAGCATTAGTTTCGTTGAGGAAAGTAAAAGCATAATCCGTGTTTTTGGTCTCTGGTGCTACATTTCTAATCCTGTAATTAATTCAGATATTCTTGCTGTCTTACTGTCATAGGCTTGACACCGTCTGTCGATATACCGACACATCTCGTTCAATCATTAATAATATCAAAAATATCTTGTCCTTTCGTTGTAAATTCCAGGGTCTTGCTTAACAGAGATTCTTCTTCAAACGAAATTATAAAACTCTACAACAATTAATAACTAACGCACTATACATATATATATATATATATATATATATATATATATATATATATATATATATATATATATAATATATAAACACGCACGCACGCACGCACCCACCCACCCGCCCGCCCGCCCAGCCGTCCGCCCGCGCCCGATATGATGAATGCTACCCATATCCTCACATAATGCCTTAAAAATATGTGATTGTAATGGCTGAGATTTGACGTAATTAATAATTAGCACTGCTTCATCCAGGACCGTCTTTAATTCAACTGAAATTCTTTTGGTAACTAGCGCGTATCTATGAAGAATACAGCGTTAGTATCGCAGTTTTTGGTAAGATTCTGCATACGTGTTACAGCATCTGCCACTTTTCCAAACATTGCTTTGGCTCCATCACTGCATATTGCAATACATTTTCCCCAGCGTATGTTTTTGCATGAAATTATCAACACAATTAATAATATTTTAACCAGTAGTGATCAAATCTAAACTTCCGCTTAAGATCCTGTTCAATTTGCTTATCAAAATCGTAACAAACAAACACTAGTAAAATTGCAAGTCCAGCAACATCCGTTGACTCGTCCAATGGTAGTGCAAATGAGTCGTATACATGTAAACGCGAAACAAGCGTTGTAGTTAAAATCGTTTAAGCTTGCGTATGTACGTTATTATAATAAGTTTGTTACAAAGCTAAATTAAATAAAATGAGCGACATTTCATTAAATGTATTATAGTTACATCAGTTACATGTTATCGGTAATACAGAAATCTGTATAAAAAGATAATAAAATACTAACGTGACATACGTTTATGAAAATTAAATTATGCAGTTATTCGGAATTAGTCATACGCAATCTTATATGCTTTTAACTTTACTTACCTGGGATGCTGGAAATTGGAGAAATACTATTCTACTCGAAATAAAAAAATAAAGCGCGACCTCTCACCGCTTCGAGTGCTGCTGAACGAGTGCTAACACGTAACGGGAATTTTGGAATATGGAATGGCGTGAAAGCGCGGCAATTCATCGTTAAACGGCCGGCGCAGCGCCAGTGAGTCTGCGAATGTCGCTGTTGGAACCCTAAGGTTCCACGGAACCCACTTTGGGAATCGCTGTTCTAGCATTTATAATAATAGAGTTACCCATAGAACGTGGACAGTATATATATATATATATATATATATATATATATATATATATATACAGGGTGGTCCAGTTTATACCGGCAGGACTTTACCAAAGGATAGTTAACGTAACAATAATGTCAATTTTTCATATAAACATATATGCTGGAGGGCTTCGTTTTCGAAACACTGAGTGTTGAAATTTTGCAACATAAATAGAATATTTTGAATATTTCTAAAAGGGCAGATTTGAATATATTTAAATTTCGTACAAAATATGAACTAATTGGCCCTCATTATTTAGGGCTTATGATGATAAAATACGAAAATCAGTGGCAGAGATATGGGTGTACCATCGTCCCGTTTCAAAAAAATCTGCTACGCCACAAAGTTTATCCCAAACCCAATAACGTCTCCCGATTGCTTATACTTTTTGGAACAAAAAAGTGTGGTTCCATAGTACACGTACGGCCCAAGGTTTTCGAAATATTTAAGGTTTTGTCAGGTAATGTCATTAACTAGTATAAATAACATTTAGGAGTGCATTCAAATTTTAACTAAATAACTTTTAATAAAACCAGCAAATACAACTCATGAACCGATAAATATTATGTTCTTGGATTATCGGTTCGTAAAAATTAGTGAAATAACCACATTGCTTCAAATCAGACACTGGAAACAGGGTTTTTAATTCATGTTTACGAACCGAAAATCGATACAAATAAATATTAAAAAATTAATGACTAATGTAATAATTGTTCGAAATAAAAACCATTTTGTTGAATGTACAACTGCCAGCGTTTTCTAATGGAATGGTTTAGGCTAACCAACACATCATGATTAATTTCTGCATACGCATTTTTTTGAATGCTGTGCAAAAGTTCTTCTCTAGTTGGCACTGGCATTGAATAAACAATTTCTTTCAGATGACCCCATAGGTAGGAATCCATGGGGGTTAGGTCTGGAGATCGGGGATGCCATACAACTGGACCACCACGACCAATCCACCGACCTTCAAAATTTGCATTCAGCCAATTACGAGCGTTTATGCCATAATGCGCTGGACGCCCATCGAGTTCAACCAGGCTTGTCTTCGCATATTAAGTGCAACATCGTCCCACATATTGTGGTTCTCCGTCTCCAGAAATTGCAGAAAGTTTTCAGAATTCACACGCTATGGAAGTACATGAGGGCCAAACAGATTTCCATTGTAAATGCCTATCCAAATATTCACACTAAATTCATGTTGAAATTTTCGCGGTCTGATTTCATGAGGATTTTCATTCGCCCATACATGTTGATTATGAAAATTCACAATACCTCGTCGGGTAAAACGTGACTCATCGGTCCATAGAATATTGCTTAAAAAAACCCCATTGTTTTGAAAGGAGTTCAGTAGCCATCTACAAAATGCAACCCTGCGTTCTTCGTATCCTGGGTGTAAACCCTGGATAGGTTGCAGATGAAAAGGACGCCTGTGGCCCTGTTTCAATATTCTTACAATAGTGCTTTTAGAAGTTCCAGTGGTTCGACTGACTCTTCTTTGACTAGTCCTCGGATCTCTATTAAATGCACAAAGTACGTTATTGTTTCTCCTTACCGTATTAAAATTTAGATTATTAGGATTCCTAGGTATAGCCTTCAACCCTTGATTGACGAATTGAGGATGTACATTTGAAAAAACATTATGATGTGGCTGTCGTCTGTTGGGAAATCGTCTACTGTATTCTCGAGCTGCTTCTGCTCTATTCCCATAACAAAAACCATAAACAAAATGCATGTCGGCATATCCTTGATTAGAAAATTTTAAAGGCATTTTATTTAATGGTTGAAACAGCAACCAAACTAAAAATAATTTACGAAATTACTTCTGAATTAAAATATTGTTCGTATAAATGTCAAAACTTAGTCATAGTTTCCTTCATGAAATTTAAATTCGAAATTAAATTTTGCATTACTAGTCTGACATTACCTGACAAAATCTGAAATATCTCGGAAACGGTGCGCCGTGCGTGTACCATGGAACCATAATTTTTTGTTCCAAAAAGCATAATCAATCGGAAGATTTACAATAAAGTCATTGGCGTAGGAGATTTTTGTGAAAAGGGGCATGGTACACCCATATCTCCGCCACTAATTTTCGTATTTTATTATCATAAGCCCTAAATAATGAGGGACAATTAGTTCACACTGTGTACCAAAATTATTCAAAGCTGCCGTATTAGAAATATTCAAAATATTCGTTCAATCCGATATGGAATATTCGTAGAAATATAACATATACGTATATATATATATATATATATATATATATATATATATATATATATATATATATATATATATATATATATATATATATATATATATATATATATATATATATATATATATATATATATATATATATATATATATATATATATATATATACACGCACGCACCCACCCACCATATTAAATTAGTATCCTTGAAACATATTTAGCTTTTCAGTTTACCAGGGATGGACTAAGTTGTACACCTTAACACCTAAATTTTACACCCTGTTTCATAAAGATCTAAAAAATATTTTTGGTTAGTTTGAACCTTTCTCTAAAAAAAAATGTATACTTGTTTAATATTGATAAAGTTAACTATTTTCGAGAAAAAAATTAATAAACGAATTTATGTTTCATTTTCATTTAATTAGAAACTTCATAAGTGGGTTCAATCAACATGGGCTCCGTGAAATCCAAAAATCAGTAAATTTAAAGCAAATTAATGTCGATCAATGCATCAGCGATGTGACAAATGTCAAGTTCTAAAATGCAGGTTATTTATTTTTTCGTATCATAGGAATGTTTGACATAGGTTTTTTTGAGTGAAGATAAATAAAATGAACAAGAAATAAAATTATGCCTAAATAATTAATATGTTTAATTTGGTTTCCCTAATTTATTATTAAAAGAGTGTTTTCTCGTAAAAATTCGAAAAAACCATGGCTTAATTTTTTTTAATAATTTATTAATTATGAAACATTAATTCGTTTATTACTTTTTTTCTCGAAAATAGTTCATTTTATCGATGTTAAGATAAAGGTTTAAGCTACCCAAAAATATTTTTTTAGGTCTTTATCATACAGGGTGTTAAAAATTTAGGCGTTAAAGTGTACAATTTAGTTCATCCCTGGTAAACTTAACAAGCTAAATATGTTTCAAGGATACTATTTTACGAGGCCCTTACTACTGGCCATCATACTGAATTTTTATTAAATTATATCAAGTACTTTAAAAGTAATTCAAGAAAAACTTATTTCCAGCGGCGTCCTATAGGGTCTCACATCTCCGTAGGGAGGGTCTGGAGGAAAAAAAATGATAGGAACTTGTTATATTATTTTTTGGTCTTCTATCTGAATCCGAGAGATTTCCCACATTTTTCCGGACAGGGTGTATTTTAAAATCACCGACAAACGAAAACTGGAGATTCTATGATTCAAAATAAGACAAGAATGATCATAAACGCTTTTCCGAAAATGCTTCCTAACCGAGATACAGGTAGATTAAAAAATACTTTTTTTAAGATTTTTTAAGATTCCTCAAAAACTACAAAAGATTATTACACTGAGATTTGGTGCACCTAAATGTCTATTTAAATACAATTAATTAGGTAAGTTTGAGTCAACTGACTCCATACAGTGGCGTACAATATTTTAAGTTAATCAGTTTAAGTAAAAAAAAAACGCAGGCCCCTGGTTTTTTTGAAGAAATATTTTTTTGATAGATTCAACATTTAATTCTGCAAATAAAATCATACTTTAGTATGTTTATCGATTCGGCACCCCGTTTTTGAAATATTTTGCATTACTGGATGGAGCCAGTTGACACAAACTCACCTGATTAATCGTACTTAATTAGACCTTTAAGCGTACCAAATCTCAGTGTAATATCTTTTGTAGTTTTTGAGGAATCTTAAAAATTATTTTTAATCAACCTGTATCTCGGTTAGGAAGCATTTTCAAAAGCGTTTATGACAATTTTGTCTTATTTTGAACCATAGAATCTCCAGTTTTCGTTTGTCGTGATTTTAAAATACACCTGTATATATATATATATATATATATATATATATATATATATATATATATATATACATATGTTATATGGAATTATTCTATGTATATTCGACAAAACTAACTTCATGACGAAAGCAAATCTTCACGTTGGATTACCTACGAAAAGGCGTTGTAGATTTCCTGGTTACTTCTCCCCCGTTTTTATTTTGGAAGAGTGAAAAAAGGAGAGCATTCTTATATGTTTTTACGAAAAGTTGGTTAACAAAACATCTCATTGTATTATACAAGACACGATGTTGTTATTTATGACCAATGTAAAGAAAATTTGTGCAAAGTCTAAATAGAGTTAAAAACTATGTTGCAACGCTACAGTAGTTTCACTTTACAAATAAAACCTACCATTTTCGAAAGTTAAGCTACGGTAGTAACTTTATGTTCTACTACACTCTCCCTAGATTTCCACGACCTACCCTAATTACCCACCAAAATCACTGTTTTAGTATAATAACAGAGCACGAGGGTGACGCTTAACATAATGGCGCCGCCCGTTCCATTACTCTACACAAGATATTATTCAGCGACAGGGTTACGTGTTCAATTCTCTCTTTACCATGCTTTAGACGTACGATTATCAATTGCGCGTAGCAATGATCAGTGAAAGTATTGAAGTATTGCAAATTATTTAGTTCTATAAATTTAATATTCGCTTATCTGTTATCATAGTTCAACTAAAAATGAGAGGACCTTCTTAACGAAGTATCGAACTAAATTCATAACTTTCGGAAAACCTAGAATAATCCTGACAAATCCAATGTTAGAAGACTTGAAAAGATCAGCAGAAACCAAATATGTAATAAAACGTATAGCATTTTCGACTATTCCCAGGGCCTTTTTAGTAAATGGGACCGGTGGGCCCGGGCTCAGGGCGCAGAGGTTTTGGGGCGCAAGAAAGAGATTAGGTTTTACGGCGTGGCGCAAATGTGAAAAGGTGTAGGCGGCCAGCTAAACCTCAACCACTATTTTATATAATATTCATAACGTGTCATTGTAAACTTTAATTACAACAAAGTTTGTGCATGGTTGTGTTTTATAAGACGAAGACACACGTCACTCTTTGACCAATAATATTCATAGTTGTGTGATAGCTTCATTCTATTAGTCCATTCCATTAAACTCAATGTACGAAATGGAATGCGCGCACTACGTTTGTTTATGAGAGACGATTTGAAGACGCACATAGTACTGTCTGTATTTCTTCGCTTGTCTTAGACAAGTACGCTTATAAGGTTTAGTGGTGCCATTTAATTTTTTTCGCTGTTTAAGTAATTTTAAAGTTTGTTTTAAGTTAATAATTAGGCTTGATTCAAGCAAAATGCCCATGTACTGTTCTGTACGTCTATTTCTCCACCGAACAATACAGAAAAAATGCATTTTCACTGGTTATATGGCCTCTTATTGTTTTGATAGTGTAATTCTTCTTTATAAGCTTAATCACAACCAAATTGACTGCCCTAACCTATTATCGCTAATTTACTTCAAAATTCCTGTATATTTGTATATAACGGGTGGTAATTGGTCGGAGGCACCATAGGAAATCCAATGGGAAATCACAAACTCTCGAACTCCTGCTTCTCTAATTATTTTAGGTAAAAACTCTACAGGAACTTTTCTTTAAAGAATTAAATTCTCTATCAGATGAAACTATTAAAAATATTTTACAGTTTACGCTAATTTCAAAAATTGGAAAACTTATGTACCATTCCTGCACAGCATCAGGATAGCAATCTTTTAAACGTCAAACCATCTAAATAATCAATGAAAAAATTCCTGTAGAGTTTAGGTTGCGAATGAGCGCCTCGAAAATGTCTTTAACTTTTGCTTGGATGGTGCCAGTGGAAGGGGGCAAGGAGAAGGGACATGAATGTCTCTCGGGCCCATAGCGCGTCATATGCTAACCTCGGGCCTGACTATTTCTGGTCAATATTTTTATAATACAACTACAAAACACCAAATAAGTAACTACTACTCTTAAATTTGCCAGTTTCGCGACTGTTTTTGGTGAATATCCGTCAATAAAGATCTTTTTACTCTGTATCAAAAGAAGTGATTTATTTGCGGTCCAAGTGTTCTTGAACGCTACTTGTAATTAACACCCCACGCTTTCATAGAAATAATAAGACCAATTTTTTTTCAGCTTCGGCATTTGCTTTTCTTGTGTGTTGTTCTGGGGGTTACAAACATGCAAGTTAGCTTTGAAAAAAATTTGTAAGATTAGCTGAAAGAACAAACCAGTTTTGGAATGAAGCTTATTGGCCTCCTACGTACAGGTATCCCACATCCTTTCGGGTTTATAATTCACATAAACTTAATAAAGCTCGCCGAATTCTATACATTATTATTATAGATCGGCTGCCTTTGTGGAATTTTTAATGGCTTATCTCTGTGGTCACCTACCAAACCTTATAGATTATTAAAATAAGACTTTATATTTCTACTTTGCTTGAAGTTTTGGAAATAACTTTTCTAGCTTTGACATTTACTGTTTTTGTTACGCATTGGTGTGGGAGTTTCAGAAAAGCGAGTAATTTCGAGAAATTCTGTAAATGATCTGCGGATTAGTTTTGCAATTAATCTTATCGCCATTTAGAATCTTTACAAAACGTGTTGCCGGATTATATACAGCCAGAGTTTAGATTGTATTCACTGTCGCGTTTGATTTTCCTCAAACAGTTAGGTTAACTATAATAGTTTTGGTGCAGTTCAATGACATCTTCTAGTACAGTACTTTTCCATGCATCTAGTTGTAATTTCAAACGGTCGGAAAACGGTAACCTCAAGAGGCCTAATAAAATCTGGCTGACTAAAATCTGTTGCCTTTGGAGAGAGTAGTATGATATTGTTATCTTATGCCAAACCACCCGCTTTTTTTCGTCCGTCCTAGTATCCCCCATTTTCCGGCTTTATAATTGGACAAAGTTTGTCGGCTGCATTACCATACGTTATTATAAATACTGCTGCCTGTATGGAAAATTTAATGGCCTCGGAATATTTGCAGACCTATTCCAAGACAAGTCCATTCAATCTTCTTTTAAGAAAGCTTAGAAGATTATTAAATAAGAGTCTATGATACCATCACCGATGGGTTCGATTTTTCTAATACCTGTATAAGGTATCCCAGGTCAAGAAACCTTTCAATCAGCAACTACCTGGAAGGCTTTCTGTAAATCTTAGTTTAATTTACCAAAATAAATTTTGCTAGATCTTTAAATGACATGTCTAGTTTTTAGTTGTGACTGTTTTACCATTTTCAAATAAAGCTTTTCCCTTTTGCATAGATATAATGTAATTAAATTTGTTTTTTTATTGTGACCTTTTATATTATTAGCCTTCTTTTGTGTACGATGTTCTGGAATGCCATTTTCAAGACGGATTAATAATGTTTAATGTATTAAAAATCTCTAAATATAACAAGGGCACATAAACATTACAGTATTTTTATTATAACGTTTAATTCTGCAAGCATCTTGAATTCAGTACAATCAAGGTCATGACCTTTTTCTTTTTTGAAATATGTTTTATGTCACCGTAAGGAAAGATAAATATCAACTGTGTCCATTAAAAAAAAAAAAAAAGAAAAATCCAGTTATTTAGTAAATCTAATACAATCATCTAATCTAAAATATAATTAAACCTTTTTATTTTATATCTTTTCCCTAATGATGTCAAAGCTAAAAAGACATATGTGTGTGAAGTTGATTTCATTTAGAGTTCTAAAATATCTAGTGATTCATGTTTTTTTTTATTTTGAGAAAAACAAAAATACCACGATAATCAATTTGTGATAAAACCGCAAATATTCATTATCTATAGTAGTATCTTAACTACTCATTAAAAATAACTTACAGTGTTGTATTAGTGACAAAGTTCAATTACATCGTTTATTACTTTCTAAATTTCCAATTCATTTTGTTATGTACCTTCGATAGCTCAGTTGGTAGAGCGGTGGACTGTAGATGATATATGTAATTGATATCCATAGGTCGCTGGTTCAAATCCGGCTCGAAGGAATTTTTTTATTAACTAACCATTGTTATTAGAATTTCTCTTAATTAACTTATTGTAGCATTATAATAATGAACTTATTTCAGGTTACAAGTTAATGTGTGCGGCCCATTAGCTCAGTTGGTTAGAGCGTCGTGCTAATAACGCGAAGGTCGTGGGTTCGATCCCCCCATGGGCCAATTTTTTTTTAATTTACTCACGAATATTGTATAAATTAATAAATGTAGATCATAAAACAACCAATTAACTTCATTTTAATGTTTAGTTTAGATTTCAATCCCTTACTTTTTGTCTCTTAATACTCGCTCCCGGATATTTCCTTTTCTTTATATGATTATTTATTTCTCTACGCGTTTCAGTACTACATGTGTCATTATCAAGAAAAAATATATAAGTAAAATATTAACAAGTAGTTATGGTACCAAATCATTAAGGTAAAACAGTAAACTTGATAATTATAATTCTATATTTAAAATATCGGTTAAATGTGATTCTATGAGATCAACATGTTCTTTCATTAAAGGTACTTTTTGTTTATATTTATAAATTTTGAAAGCTTCCAAAACATCTAATTTGTCTTGTTTATTACAAAAATGTAAAAATTTAGTCTTGTGAAGTCATAGGGTGATTATTTACCATTACATGTTTGGCATAATTTAATTTGTCTGTGTTTATATTTGTAACATTTAATGGGTTCTTTGCATCTAATATCAAAGTTTCTGAGTGTTTGCCCATACATAGTGTTACTAATTTCTTAAATAGTTTAATGCCCGGTGATGTTAACCTTGCTTGATGAAGTTAATTAAAATCTTCCTATTTTAATTCGTTTAAATCCTTAGTGGTCGTTCGCTACTTTCAGTGAAGGCAATTTTAATATTATGAATGCTATGAATAAAACGTTGTACGAATTACGCATATAAAAACGCTTTATGAAGTGAGTTTGGTTGTTTTACATCGATACTATTACCATTGACTACAAACAAGTCAATGCTATTACATAACTTTCTAAACCTTTACTTACAATGCTAGTTGTTCAGTATAATAAGTTTAGAATAATATATTCCACAATAAAATACAGGTGATGTAGATCTCACAATTTCCAGTTGTTACCATGAAGTGAGTATTTCCCAAAGTAAAATAGTTTGTCAAATTTTGCTTGGCCAAGCGAACATATCGAGTTCTCTCGAAGAAGTCCATTAACTTAAGAGCGCATTTTTTACCCATACCCATCATGAAAAATAACTTACAGGGTAGATGCAATATAATAAACCGGTTATGGCAGTTATGTTCGGGGTTTCGTGCATTAACTGGAGTGGTGATCTCCGGCGCACTTGACACAGCGTACCACCGCCATGCAGCAACTCTGGACGTGACAAACCATGACACCGGTAAACTCCCAATGCCAGTTTTCCGCCACAGGTCCTCGAGTATCACAGAGGTGAGCGTCGTACCTCCCGGATTTTATTGCGATCCTCTATTGTCGGTAGGTATATAGATGTATCAGGACAAGGGGGGTCGGTTGTCCTCGCTGCTTAATTCTGAAGAAAGGGAGAACATTAGTGTCATGTAGTGTCAGCGCTGAGCTAACGGCAGTCTTGGAAAGTTCTACCGAGAGGTCACGAATTACCACTTTCCCCCCTCCAGGACCGGTCTGTGATTTGGATCACTTATAATGAACGAGCAAATTGACTGTGGCATTTGTCACTATTATACATTGTTCGCGTAGAGCAGGGCTACTCAAAGTGTGGATAGTGAACCACACTCCAACCAACTAAATCGATAAAATTTACGTCATAGCGGTAGAGCGATAGGTTGCGCGAACATACTATACAGTAGCCCGCGGGCGTCTGACGGACAATCGAGTTGGCCTCACGCGGTGCGCGGTCGCTGGGCGTAGGCGCTGGATGAGGGGCGGCAAACCCCCTCTCATTGCTACAGTTACATGCTGCGTGCGTGTTCCTGATTACATATTAACCACTACAATAATAATTTGGTGATAGGAAAGAAAGTGCTCTAATAAATTCGTGTTTAAAACATGAATCAGTGGTTGAAAACGGAAACATTACGCAGGAAAAGGTCCGATACTCCCACAAAGTCATTCAGTTCAGAAAATATAAAAATATGTTCACTTCCGTTGCGTCGACTTTAACTGTAAGTTCAGTTTCAAACAAAACTTCTGCGGAAACAAGTGAACCACAAGAAAATACCAAATTAGCAAACAAGTAAATATGACGATGACTATCTAAAAATTTTGGAAATTGCAAAGAAGGATCTCAGTATCAGAACTGCATTGTGTGACGTTTTCGCCAATAATTCTATGAAGTCATCATTATTGCGGAGACATTTAGACACAAAGCACCAGCGGTACGTAGCCAAGTCTTTAGATTTTTTATTAGAAAAACAGAAACTTGGATTCTTCTAAAAAAGTAATGAAACGTACTGTGGCTACAAACTATGTGTACTTGCGTGCGTGTCTTTCCTAGTAGCGCATAAAGTCGCAGAGACCGAAAAGTCATACAATATTGCAGAGAAATTAATCTTACCTGCTGCTAAAGATATGCTCATACTTCGAAATTGCTGAATAAAATACCTCTATTGAATGATAAAATTGCACGGCCCATCCATGACATGTTACGCGATGTTGATTAACTCGTCGGCAAGAATTGCAAAATAATTATTTTGCAATCCAAGTCGACGAATCCACAGATATCAGTGGACTGTCAAATCTACTTGTTTTTGTTAGATGTATATATATATATATATATATATATATATAATAAAATTATTAACCACTAATTAATACAAATTATCTGACAGCGTTAGGACTAGAGTTAAACTTATACAAGATGTATTACATATAGTACAAAAAAGTCGTCAAACCACAAGATACAAATGTAACCTATGCAGTAATCATATTTTGCATCGGGAAGCAGACATAATCATTCACACTGTAGAAACAGTCCGTTAGTAATTATAGAAAAATTCTAATAACAATGATAAGTTAATTAAAAAAAATCCTTCGAGCCGGACTTGAAGCAGCGACCTATGGATATCAATTACATATATATCATCTACAGTCCACCGCTCTAACAACTGAGCTATCGAAGGTATATAAAGAATTAAATACGAAACTTTAGAATGTTATAAATGAAATAATTAAACGCTCTGTCACTGATACAACTGCCATAACCGGTTTATTATATTGCATCTACCCTGTAGGGGAAAGTGGTCGAATATCGACCACTTTAGAAGGAAGCCCGATTACTCGCTCACGTGGGGAGTTATTTGTCTGGATTTAATAGCCAATTACTTTCGAACATTTATCTAAACAACCCGTACTTCGGTTTTACTTACATTGCATTTTTTCTTGTTTTATCACAAAATTTAGAAAAAATTATTTTAACGGGTAATATCGACCTTTCGGGTAAATTCGATCAGATTGTCGGTAAATATCGACCAAACATTTTATTGGAAATAAGACTGTTGAACAAAATATATAACATAGAAAACACATAAAAAAATTTATTACAAAGCTAAGCAGTTTTCACACTGATATTCATCCGCATTTTCAATATTCGTGCAGTCGGCGTGGGCCCAAGAACCACACGAACGACATCTCCACCATAAGTCATTATTTCCTCCAAAATTATCACAAACGCTGTATGTTTCGGTTGTTGCAGTATTTTTCTTTTTCTTTTTTTGGGCAGAAACCACATTTCTCTTGACTTTTCTCACATCTTGCGGCCTGATCTTCTTTTTCTGTTCTTTTTTTTCTAATTCAGCTTTCAAAGGAGTCGAAGTCATAATTTTGGAATGTTGGGTTCTTCGTGACATATTTTTGATTTTTGATTTCGGCAAGGGCAGAAGATCAGTAAAACTTTTCTTAGCCTGCTTCGGTTGAAGAGTCTTGTCAGTATCATCACTTAACTCATCCTCTGTAACCTCTTCTAAAACCAAATCAGAAATATCAGAATCTGACGAAGATTCACGGTTACGTTTACGTTCATTTTGGATCATTTTAGGTAGAGATCGACAGATAGACGTGGATGGCCCAGCCACTGGCGATGGAGTTCTTTCAATACGTTGAATTGCAGGATTTGCATTTTCTGCAGTAATGTGCTCTACTCCGTCCGCTAAGGGCGTCAATTCTTCGTCACTGAACACAAAACGGTTAAAGGGAAATATTCCGGTTGCTTCAAAAGCTCGTACACCTTTCTCGATTGTGGCTACCCTATTGAAGGCATTTTTAAATAATTCCGCAAGATCAGTTTGTAGGATTTTTTGAAGATGCTTTGATTTTATATATTTGTCGCATTCCTGATTGTACGCTATCTTTAATGGTCCGAAAAAACATACATCAAGAGGCTGAAGCCGATGCGATGTGTGAGGGGGAACTGAAATGACTGTAATATCATTTTTTCTGCAAAAGTTGTATGTCGGTAAGCTAGAGTGGGTTGAATGGTTGTCAAGCACTAATAATACAGGGTCATTTTTATTAGATTTTGTGTAAGATGCAAAGTGCTTAATCCATATCGAAGGTACATAACGAAATAAATTGGAAATTTAGAAAGTAATAAACGATATAATTGAACTTTGTCACTAATACAAAATTGACATACTTTACTGTATAGACTCTACGCTGTGTTATTTTTAATGATGAGTAGTTAAGATACTACTATAGATAAAGAAGATTTGAGGTTTTATCACAAATTGATTATCGTTTTTTTTTTCTCAAAATAAAAAAACACGAATCACTAGATATTTTAGAACTCTAAATGTAAGCAACTTCAAATCATTAGAGAAAAGATATAAAATACAAAGGTTTAATTATATCTTTGACTAGATGGTTCTATTAGATTTACTAAATAATTGGATTTTTCTTGTTTTGTTTTAATGGACACAGTTGATATTTATCTTTCCTTACGGTGACATAAAACATATTTCAAAAAATAAAAAGGTCATGACCTTGATTGTACTGAAATCAAGATGCTTGCAGAATTAAACGTTATAATAAAAATACTATAATGTTTATGTGTCCTTGTTATATTCCTGCATGTTAAATTTTAGGACAATTACGATGCAAGAATAAGCCTGCTACAACAATTAGTTAAATACGTTTTGAAAACCCCCGAAGGAATGTAATTTTGTTTATTTAGAGATTTTTAATACATTAAACATTATTAATCCGTCTTGAAAATGGGATTCCAGAACATCGTACACGGAAGAAGGCTAATAATATAAAAGGTCACAATAAAAAAACAAATTAAATTACATTATATCTATGAAAAAGGAACAGCGACAGCAACACCACCCTCATAAGAATATTTTTTTTAGAAACGATCAAACAACACAATACGATGTCAACAGATATTCCACATTATCACGTAACACAACAACCACAAAACCCATGCGCTGACGAGGAGGCAGACTATTGAGCACATTTGTGTATTGTATTATACACTAATAATATATATATATATATATATATATATATATATATATACCTATATTCTAATATGGAGTTAAATTTATATAGAAAGAAATATGTTTGTATTTAAGATACGTTTTAGACATAAAAGTGTCCCTATGTATACATGGCAGAGAAGTGAGTTTAAAAACATGATAAGAGTTAAAGTAGAAAAACAGGTAGTGGACGATGTGAAAATGAGATACGTAGAAGTTTTGACCAAAGAGATTTGAATGTGAATCAAAGTGTACGGATGTGCTTGAAAGACAGTGCTGTCCAATGTGCTGCACAGCTTACCGGAAGGGTGACTATGAGTAAGCAGAAAAAGAACGCTTGGTAAAGTGGATCTGTAAAACAAGACAGTATGTAAGAAGAAAGATGCATATTTGGCAATGATTGCTGCAAAAATGGGACACAAAAAACGCGATTATATGAAGTGCACAGACGGAAATAGAAAGATTGAACGAGACAGTAAAGATTAATCGAGGGGGGCAGAAGGTGAGAAAATACAGAGCGATTTGGAGGGAAATCAGAATCTTTTTTGGATGTGGGTACGAAATGCAAATCATGGGTCAAATCAGGGAGAAATAGAAGCACTGAACAGTATTACCAAAAAAATATGTGATGAAAACGGATTGGGGAAGTGCTGGCAAGAACATCTTGTACGGGAATGAAAGTATGGTAGCTGAAGAATGTTGAGGGGATAAGGAATGATATTGAGGATGATATTTAGTTCAAATAAGCAAAAAAGTTTAAGAATAGTAAAGCTGCAGGTGAGGATGGGATTACTGATGAAATGGTGAAATATGGATATGCAAAAGGAAAATTTGCGTGAATTACTTAATATATGTATGTGTAAAAGTGTAATTATTGTTCCGCTTTATAAGGGCAGGGTAGTAACAGTAAACTACAGAGGGATAAGCTTGTTCAGTGTAAGGTATTTGTAAGGGTTTTGATTGATAGAGAACATACAATTTCACATACTAACATTTGGAATGTTCAGAGTGGCTGCATGCCTGAAAGAGATGAGTGGATCAAGCGGCTGCTCTACAGCAGGTGATTAAAAAGTGTTTCAATGTGAAGAAGAAGCTGTAGTGTGTGTTTGTAAATATTAAGAAAACATATGGCGGAGTGAATAGGGGGAAGATCTGAGACATTTTAAGTCATTATAGAGCGAGTGCATGTGTAGCAAATGGAGTAAGGTGACAGTAGCAGGGTACCTACGTGACCGTACTTACGGTGTTTTCATAATGGCCCGATTCACTGCTGCAATCATCGTCACTATGGACAATTTATCCTATGGTTGAGAAGCACATTGAGCATACATTACAATGAGAATATTGAGAAATAATCAAAACTACGGGCATTTCTGGAATGTAAATCGGATTGTTACCATGCGTAAAAGGTGACGATATTAATACTTGACGATTTAAATAAATTTATTACAGATGCTCTAGACCAAATATGCCTTGCAACAAAGGTAAAGTACCTAGTCGGTATACTTTTCAATTTTGATTAAAATTGCATTATTTTGTAAATTAAATACCTAATCATCGAATATGTCTCGTATTATTATTTAACACTTACATGAAAAATAAACTCAAATGCGCTGGAAACCTAAGAACATTGACTATTAAAACACTTCAACCATGGGGCCCGGTGGTCGAATGGACACAGGGACCGCTTTTGAATACTGAGGGAGGAGACCGAATATATAATCTCACCCACATATATTTGCTTCGTTAATCTTGCGTTGTTCATTCTCTCAATGTAACCAAACCAGCGTAATGTACTACTTTTATATCTATCCATCATTGTCATTTCCTCGCCACACTCCGTCATTATGCATTCAAAAACCTAAGAACATTGACTATTAAAACACTTCAACCATGGGGCCCGGTGGTCGAATGGACACAGGGACCGCTTTTGAATACTGAGGGAGGAGACCGATATATATATATATATATATATATATATATATATATATATATATATATATATTAATAGAATTAAAATAGACTAAAATTGGTTACATGTCACATTATAATAAAGTTAATGATTTCTTCACAGCGTTACGCTATTAAAAATGTGTATGTGGCCTTAATAATGGGCATCATGGGAGCTTGGCGTGCACATGAATTGTGCCTTACGACTATTGGAGACGTTGAAGACATAAATCCGGGATTGTTGGTGACTATTCCTAACACCAAAACCAAACTCATCCGAACATTTACAATATCTGATAATTCCTCCGAAAAATGCAAGAAATATATGAACATCCGTCCAAATAATGTTACCTAAAATTCCATCATTTTTTCTCTACTACCAAAATGGCAAATGTAGATGGCAAAGAATTGGCGTGAATAAATTTAATTCTATGGGAAAGAAAATAGCCAATTTCTTAAATTTGCAGGAGCCACAACTATACTTCGGTCGTAGCTTTTAGAAGATCCCCAGCTACGTTATTAGTTGATGCTGGATGTGATATTACCGCTATAAAACGGCACGGTGAGTAGAAACCCACACCAGTTGCCGAAGGTTACATAGGCAACTCGATGAAAAATAAAATGGATACGGTGAATATAATTTCACAAGCAGTAAACTATGACCAACAACCCTGTGCGTCCGCTAGCAAAACATTAACCGTTACCGGACAAAACAATCCGAAAACACTGCAACAAAATAATCAGCCCTCAGCTGTACAATTTATAAACTGTGCGAATATAAGCATTAATTTCAAATAAATAACTATGTGTATAGGGACATCAAATTCAAACCTGCTATTTAAAAATAAAAGTGTTTAAACCAATTTATTTGAAATTGATCTGTGGTTCTACAGGCCTCGTGGCGCAAACTATCCGAATAAGTAATGGATATCATAATTCGCAGATATAATAACAGGCCCGCGCCGTCCATATGGGCAACTTGTGCGTTGCACGAGGGCGCCGTGGAACTAAAGGCGTCTGTCGATGCGTCTCAATTTATAAATTGTGTTGTCGGCATTTGAAAACGAAAATAGTAGTAATTATTTATTATTTTGCAATAATTACAATTTTCGGCGTGCAATTTCAGCTAGTATTATTAACGTTTTTTCAAAAACCAACCATTTATAAAGGGTTTAATGATTGGCATCATTTAAGTTACCATGAAAGAAGTAATTTACATTTCCAGAATTTGAAGCAATGGACAGATCTTTTAAATCGAAAGAAAAAAATAAAACTATAGATTCTGAATCATAAAAGATATTCAATAAAAAAACAAAATATTGGCACGCCGTTATTGAGCGTATTTTTTATACGGTTCAGTTTTTGGCTGAACAGAACTTAGCCTTTCGAGGTACTACTAATAAATTATATGAAAAAAATAATGACAACTTTTTGAAATGATCGCAAAATTCGATCCTATTATGTCTAAACATGTCAACCGGTCTCGAATGAAAGCGCACAAAAGTATGCCTCATTATCTTGGGGACAAAATCCAAAACGAGGTTATAATTTTATTAGGGAGTAACGTTAGATCTAGAATTTTGAACATGGCGATAAAAGCAAAACATTTTTCTATCATCCTCGACTGTACACCCGATGTCAGCCACGAAGAACAGATTTATTTCAGTATATACCAGATTCGTCAATTTTAACGATTCGGGAATTAATATTGAAGAACACTTCCTAACTTTTTCTTCTGTTACTGATGTTACCGGTGAAGGTTTAACAATTTTTTGTTATCGACGTTAGAAAATTATGGATTAGATATTTTTAATTTACGCGGGCAAGGCTGCCACAACTGGGCAAACATGAAGGGTAAGCACATTGGTTTACAAAACAATATTTTAAATATCAATCCAAGAGCATTCTTTGTAACTTAACTTAACTTAACCTTCACGCCATTCCCTTTCGGGGTATGCAAACCAATCCCTGTCTCTTATTTATTTTTCATTCATAATCTTTCTCAATGCTTTTCAATCTCCGCATACCTCCCTAGCTTCCGAAGATTCATACACTGTCTCTGGCATACCCTGTTATTTTTAAAACTCCTTACCTTTATTTCCTTTATCATACATTCTACTACATTCAGCCAAGTTTCACGCTGCATACCAGGCGCGGCCTTACCTCTAATCTCACCCACATATATTTGCTTCGTTAATCTTGCGTTGTTCATTCTCTCAATGTAACCAAACCAGCGTAATGTACTACTTTTATATCTATCCATCATTGTCATTTCCTCGCCACACTCCGTCATTATGCATTCATTCTTTATCTTGTCCCTTCTCGTTTTACCACATTCGCTTCTCAGGAATCTCATACCCACGGCATTTACTTTTCTTTCGTGCTTTTTTTGACATACCCATGTCTCACTTCCATACAGTACTGATGGGACAAACACGCCATTATAGATTGGTCGTTTCGCAGCTAGGCTCATGTTTACGATTCTCATTATCGTCCACATACTTCCAATCACTTTCCTTTCAGCATGGACCCTTCGTCCAATCTCGCCCTCCATTGTACCATCTGCAGTAAACATTCTACCCAGATATACCAGCTCGTCCACTTGCTCCACAATTTCATCTTGCAGAGTGAATACTCTACTCTCCTTTCCACCTTCCCGATTGAACACCATAATCTTAGTTTTGTTCACGTTGACTGTATCAAACTTCCTCAGAGAGGTTTGTAGCTCATACGCACTGTCACTTAATAAGACTGTGTCATCTGCATATACCATAAATCGTACATTTACGTCACCAACTATTACACCACTTGTATCGGTACATGCTTATCTAACACATTTATTCATGTATACATTGAACAACCACGGTGGCATCACACAGCCTTGTCGCACTCCTTGCTCCATATTAAAGTATTTACTCACACGTCCTCTCATCCTAACACATGCCCGACTACCGATGTATACTGGCTGCCATTATTCCATTTACTAGACCTTTATTTACGCCATATTCATTTAATATTTCCCATAGGGAGAAGCCCTATTCACTGTGTCGTATGCTTTCTGCAGATCTATAAACGCACTGTACAGCTTCCTTTTTACCCTTAAACACTTTTCGATCACCTGCTGGTTAGCAGCCATCTAATCGACTGGCGTGAAGCCACCCTGCACATCCCAAATCTTAGTGTTTGTAGTTTCTCGTACTCTATCAATCAGTATTCTTCCAAATACTTTACCAGGCACGCAGAGCAAACTTATTCCTCTGTAGTTCTTGCAATCACTCTTGTTACCCTTACCCTAATACAGTGGTACAACGATCGCACTGTTCCAATCCCTCGCCACTATTCCGCACAAAAGGCAGACATTGAATAATTCACACAATCTTCGTATATGCTTTGCTCCCTTGCCGTTTTTCAACTTTCCTACCGTTTTCTCTACATCATTTATCCCAATATCCTCAGTTTCATTCACCATTCCTTTTACATTCTCCTTTCCTAAATATTCTTGCCAGCATTTCCTCACTTCAAAATCGTCCCATACTATTTCGTATTCATGCTCATATTCACCACTCCTGCAACGTTCTGTTTTGGGCTACGTTTTGTATTTTTGACCCATTTCCAGTTTTTTGTTTCCCTCAAAATCATTCTGCATTTTCTCTCCTTCCACAGTACTTATTCTCACTGCCTCCATAGCTTCTTTGTTTTTTAATCTGTACACCTCATACAATCGCTTTTTTCAATCTCATTTTTGCAGCATTCATTGCCATATACGCATCTTCTTTCTTACATACCGCCTTTTTTACCGACTCATTCCACCAAGCACATTTTTCTGTATATCTACAATCGCCCCTCCACATATCCGCACGGCACAATTGACAACACAGTTTTTCAAGCTTAGCCATGCACTTTCAACGTCAGTATTTTTTATTTGTTCGTTCCACGCTATTTCATTCACATTCAACTCGTTACTTACAGCTTGTCTACCCTAACTCTGGACGTTCGCTCTGCATTTACTTTCCTTCTCCAGACCCACTTTTTCCCTAAACAAACTCTCGATATAACCAAAAAGTGGTCCGCTCCACATTCCGATCCGCGCATTACTTTTGTGTCTTTCACCAGGTTTCTAAGTCGTTCATTATACACTATCACGTCTATCATACTTTTAGATTCACCTCTTTCCCACGTATACGTATGAACATTTTTATGTTTAAACCACGTATTGGATACAAACCAGCTTCTCTCCACACAGATGTTCACCAGGCGTTCACCATTCTCATGGACTCTTTGGTCTCCGAACTTGCCTAGAACGCGTTCAGTATGTTCTCTCTGTATACCTACCCATCCGTTCATATCCCCCACTATCATTACTCTTTCGTTTGGCTTACATGCGTTTAACACGTTCTCTACTTCATTCCAGAAGTTCTCACGCTCCTTGTCTCTTTCTCCATTCCCGTTTTGCGCCATGCACTTTCGTCTCAACTCCTGACCATAGTGCTAGGCTGCCACCCTCCATCTCCACAGCATCCTTTCCTTTGCGCTTTGTCTCTGATACACACAGAGTGGCAAGGTGTCTTTCTTACATTACATTCGCAATTTCAAAATCTTTACCATTCAGAACTCTAACGTTCCACGTACTTACTCGCCATTCATTTCAGTCGTCAGCAACGGGGCTTGTCTGTTTCGACCTTGACCGCCTCTTGTAGCCAGGTCGATCCGAGGCAATTGTATTGTTCTCTTAAGTAATACCATAACGATCAGACCGATTATTGGCCAAATCGTGCCCCGGACGATGTAGCATTCCCTACTAACGGTATCGTCCTACTACCGGATAGTTATTTGTCTACTGTCTCGACCCTGTTGTAACCATAGTTTGAACTTTGTCGTTAACGATGGCGCAAAGTCAAATATATGATTTGTAAATTTTTTTCCTCCAGTTCCAGAACTTTACATAACTTTTTCCCTGTTTCAACCCATCGATGAGCGATTTTGAAAAAACGTATACCAAATTTAACTTTAAAGCTGTTGTCAGATACCAGATAGTCGAGCGGAATTGATACTATAACACCTTTAATGTATCAATTAGACGAAATATACGATGCTCTTTTTGAAATTACTTCTGCGCAAAATTTTGATAATGCTGTAAAGAATGTAGCTATGGCTAAAAAGTTAAAAACAATTGAATTTGTATGCATGATGATTTTATGGTTTAATATATTAAGTAAAGTTAATATAGTGTCCAAAATTTTACAAACTCAAAATTTTAATATTGTGCAAGCTGGGCTGATTTAAGTAACTTAATTGATTTAAAAAAAAAAACTGCCGTTCAGATAACAGTTTTAATGATTCACTAGAAGAAGCTAGGAAAGTGGTGATTTTATTAGATATCGACCCAAAATTTAAAGATGAAGGTGTTTTAAGACCTCGAAAAGATACAAAACAATTTAGTTACGAAGGTGACGATGAACCAATGCAAAATAAAGAAATAAAATTTAAAGTACATTGTTTTTTTAATTTGATAGATATTACCACAACATCTTGTAACGATAGATTCGAACTGTTATCTGCCCAAGCGGCAATTTTCAAATTTTTATGGAATATTTCGGAATTTAACAGTCACTCTGAATCGGAACAGCTAAAATTTGATACAAAACTTGAGGGTATATTAAGTGATAAAAATCGAAATGAATTTGATTTGATTTGATTACATTGTAACCAATAATTTACATTATTCTTCCCCTCCTAAAAATAAAAATGTTTGGACAAATTATATAAAAGCTATTTATGAATATTTGATAATAATAAATATTTCATTATTATTTTCTTTTTCAATATCTTTTACTTATTTCATGATTGAAAAGCCATCCCTTATAATTCGCTTCTCACTCCCAAACATTTTTATAACTTTGATGTTGAGGGTTTATCAGACATGATGCGAAATCAGTTATAATGTATTATTCAGTTTTATATGAAACCCAATTTTGAAAATAAATTTTCAGCATTATATAAGTTTTGGGAAATACTGAAATTATATCATTTTTTATAACAATATTCAGCATATCATTGGGATGGGATGAAGTACTAAATTCTCTGAATTTGGAAGTGAAGTCAAATAACACTAGAAAACCCCTATTTCTTCCACAAAAATATTGTCTATATTACTCTGGTATATTTTTATTAAGTTTGTAACACTTGATTTTAGTTTTTCTCTTTCGGCCTGTTTAAAATTGGCGAGGAAGCCAAAAATACTTGCAAATTTTGTGATATACTCGTAACTGTACGTCTTAAGACGTTTTTCTAAATCCCATGTTAATCTGTTGATTGATACGTAAAAACCTTCTACGCGAAATTTATTTAAACTGTGAAAAAAATTTGAGGCACCATCGGGAATAAGAAAGAAGTAGATATCAATTGTGAATTATTTACATTGTCTTCAATTAAATTCTCTTTCAAATCCAAAGTTGTTTTAATAATAACTTTAATTGTTTCAGTCACTTAAGGAGTTCTGAAATATTTTCCCTCTGTGTTCAATTTTGGCAAAATTTCATTTCTTTCTCAGAAACTTAACAGTTGATTCTTCTGCTTACAAGTTATTTTACTTTGTATTGCAGTTTATGCAGTTATCTGTCAGAAGAAAAACAAATGCAGTGAAAAGTTAATCCGCTTACCGGATAATGCTTAGGTAGGATTTTGTGAATTTCACGTTAACTCATTAGTCATTCTCGATTTGCAGCAGTCGGCTTATTTCAAATTAAGATTATTTATTTGGTCTACAACAATGTTGTTTTATTACCTTCAGCCCCCCGTATATCCACCGCTGCTTCAGATGTTTAGGCTTGTAGGCTTACGTTACGTGTATTTTGATGCTGCACGACTAATGGAAATAAAAACAAGCAAAGGACTGCCTTATTGCCTTTTACACGCATTTCAATCAGTTTTAGCAGAACCAAGTTGAAGTAAAGTGTAAAGTAAAGACGTTGACTGTTAATCCGTGCTCTCATAAAAAAAGTTTTAATTATTTATTTAATAAAGTTTTGGACAGTATTTATTATTGATAAAATTGCAACAATATTAAAAATGCAAAGGAAACGAGAACGTGGTGCTGCATACAGAAAAATTGCAAAAGAAAAGGCCGAGAAAAATGATGAAGTTAGATTCTTTTTTTCTGAAAGCAAATAAAAAAGAGACTGAATCTATTGAAGATTTTGAGTAACAGACAACTTCAACAAGCACTGGTAATATTGAATTCAACTCACTGGATCTTACAACAGAAAATAGTCGTGAAATCGATCCAAAAGCCAGTGCAAATTCAGAAAGCGTCAGTGTCCGTTTGAAAATCAGTGAAAGTACAGAGAGTTTTAGTGATGATCCTGTACTGTGGATAATTTATGAGAAATTAAAGCAGCATTTTATTATTCACGGAATACTGCAAGATTTTGATTTATTGGATTTTAAGCAGTCACAACGACAATATAACGACCGAGTAAGGTATTGTTCCAAAGGAGTATTTAAAACAAAGTTAAAAAATAATGAAATTATTCAACGAGATTATTTGTTTTACTCCAAGAGCACCGGTAATCTCTTTTGCCTTCCCTGTGGATTGTTTAAGGGAATTGGACATTTTGTCTACAGGATTTAATGACTGGAAAAACAGTTATCGCATGGGTACGCACGAAAATTCACAAAGACACAAGGACTATGTTCTTACATTACTTCAAAGACAAAATGAGACAAGTCAAGTAAATGCGCTGCACAGCGAACTTTCCAAACGTGAAGTGAAATACTGGAGAGAGGTTGTTGCAGCTATTAAGGCTTTGGCAACAAGAGGCCTTCCTTTCAGACGAAATATTCGGCGATCCTAACAGTGGCAATTATATGATGTTATTAGATTTATTATCAGAGTTTGATCCATTCCTCTCAGAGCACATTGAGCAATATGGAAATCCGGGGAAAGCAAACACGTGATATTTGTCGTAGATTGTGAAGAAATAATTGAAATTATGACTGAAGAAGTCCTCAAAGCGATCGACAATGAAATCAAACTAGCTAAATGTTACGCAAATAGCGTCGATTCTACACCAGATATCAGTCACACAGATCAACTATATTTTATTACTCGCATTATTAAATAGGATGGACAACATGTTGAGCGATACTTAGGTTTGTAAGATCAATTCAAAGGTTAAGAGATAAAAATAAATAAATAATCAACGTTGTTAGAAATTTTATCTTAAGAAGTAGTAAATTTATTTATTTTAATTTTTAGTGTACATTTAAATTTAGAAATCACTAGTACACTGTCAAGAGAATATCTCCTTTAAAAAATTAATAAACTAAAGTAAACCAAATCGAATGTTATTGTTTCTTAAAACAATATCTTTTTCTTTACAGGATTTATACGAAATTCAGGACACAAAGCAGAAGAGCTTTACGATGCTGTTATAATGATGATGTGCGAGCACAATCTTGAATTTGACAACTGCAGAGGTAAATCTTATGACAATGCAGCCAATATGTCTGGAATTTAGTCAGGACGTGAAGCAAGAATACTAGCAGTATACAAATTGGCGTTTTATCCTCCCTGTTCAGCTCATTCCATGAACATTGTCGTAGAACTCGCTGCAGGTTAGTGTAAAGAGTCGCGTGATTTGTTTGCCCTTCTTCAAGGAATCTATGTTTTCTTCTCTTCTTCAACGTCTCGCTGAGAAATTATCCAAAAACACTTGATTAAAACGTCGGTTAAAAGACTTTCAGCAACTCATTAGTCAGCAAGAACAGATGCCTAAAATAGCTTAAACAAAAGCTGGAAACAAGTTGTTGCTACACTCATAGAAATCGAAGACGATAACTTCGGGAATTTATCTACCAGGAGTGAAGCTTCTGGATTGCTGACTAACTTAAAGTCGCTAGAAATAGCAATTTTATTTGCTGTTTGGAATCCCATTTTGACCCGGTTTGATAAAGTGAGCACGAAATTGCAACAAGTCGACATCGGCCTGGACGAAGTTATTGAGCTACTTACCTATATTGAAGAACTTAGAGACGAGTTCAATAAATTTGAAGAGACTGCGATCGAAAATGCAGGTGTAAGGAGTTACGCAGAGAAAAACAAAAGAAGAAAGCGAGGGACAGGTCCAGCTGATGAAACTCGAATGGGCGAAGTTATACTGATATCAAGAGAATCATTTAAAATTAACACTTTCCTTGTAATTATTGATGGCCTTTTGGTCGAATTGAAGAAGCGCAAGAAAAGCTGCGAGGATTTTGTTATTAAATTTTCTTTTTGTTAAATTTACACGAACTGGAAAATGAGGAAATAATGCAGCTTCGGCTATGATTTCTATTTACCCAGACGACTTGGACGAGCAGTGCATTGACGAGTCCATTTACTTCAAATCTTTTATTCAAAATAAGAAAAACAAACCGAAAACTTTTCTGGATCTCAGTACTTTAATCAGAGATAAAAAGAGTCTTGTAATTGTTTTTCCTTACATCGACATTGCTATAAGAATGTTTTTGTGCACTTTTGGGACTAAATATGCAAATCATTAGATTTCGAACTAATTTTACAAAAGTTTGCAGAGAAAAAGGCAAACATCGTTTTTCATTTGTTTATTGCTAATATAAAAGGGCGGCACATTGACATGACCTAAGGAGGCAAAAAGTCTAATCCAACCCTGTTCTTACCCAAACATTTTTATAGCATTACGAATTTTATTGACAATACCAGTTTCCATAGCCACAGCGATTAAAAATCATTAAAATTCAAGAGTTAGACGTTGAAACGTTAATACAACAATTTTCAAAAAAGGAAGCGCGTAAAGTCCAGTTCTGTTGAAATATGTCCAATGTTCCAATAATTTTGTTTAAAATTTTTGCATTTATGAATAAAATTTTTAAAATTTAAAATTACTGCATAGTTATTTTAAAAATAATTTTATCCATTATCTAACATCCCATGTTAATTCATTTCTATTAACAGTTTTAATCATTTCGGCAAGTATTCGTGTGATTTTAATTTGAAAAACTTTAAGCTGAATGTGTTCAAGATAGAAGTTAAAACAAAATACTATTTTATAACAAGGTCTGTTAATTTTTTTATAACAATGTGTAGAGGTGCATTTTTGTTTTACACGACCGCGCTCGACAAAGCATTATAATACTATACTATTAAGATAACTATGAAAGTGTAAAATTTCACCATTATTACCCGTATTTAAAATACTTAGCTTTTTTGGGTATTAAATAGTGTATTTTTATATTAATGTTTATACAAAACTAATCGTTTCGATAACATTTGCAGTTATCTTCTTCAGTAGTAATAAAATCTTTTAGGAATGTTTAAGATGTTGAAGAAATTTTATGAGGATGTTCTGATTTGTCATTTTCAAGGCAGTTTAATAATATTTAATTAATTTATTTATTAAGGATCTAGTTATATTTTACTTAAAATTAAATTCTATTTTGGAGTTGGCTTTACACATCCATCAAACTGTTATACTAATAGCAGGCTTATGTTTGCGTTCTCCATTTTCATATTTCATGAAAAATTCTCATCTTAAACGTTTCTAACAGATTTTATTACTACTGAAGAAGATGACAGTAAATGTTATCAAAACGATTTTTCTATACAAGAGAATGTGCAAAACAGTTTTTAGCGGAAATAGATGACAATCTAATCTAAAATTAAATCAGATTTTGTTACATAAAACAAAAAGTAAAGTTGATTTGAATTTGAGTGAAACAATGAATGGACATTCATACACCTCTATTTTTTAAAGTATTTTGACAATTTGAATTAAAAATGGCCCATGGGGAGATCGAACCCACGACCTTCGCGTTATTAGAACGACGCTCTAACCAACTGAGCTAATGGGCCGCATAATATTATATATAAAGTGTACAGGAATGAAACTTTTAAGTGTACATTTATAAATTAAAAAAATCCTTCGAGCCGGATTTGAACCAGCGACCTATGGATATCAATTTTACGCAACATCTACAGTCCACCGCTCTACCAACTGAGCTATCGAAGGTACATAAATAAATAAATTCGCTACTTTTCAAAGTCCTCAAAGTGAATAAATAAATTTATACCAACCTGTATATGTATGTAGTCTGTGCCTAGGACTTTGAGTGCTGGGGCTACTATGATCACTACTTAAATCAGCCGCGTAATCGGTTCCTACAGAATCTTGACGTCCTGGAGATTTGTGTCGACGCTCTTTACTTTTACTTCGCGCCCATCGACTCTGCAACACACCAAACACGACTGTTAAATGTGATATGAAACTATCAAATACTTCTTGTCCTGCGCATATACAATTTTATCAATGAAATTCCGCGCTTGTGCTATCTGATGCTTTAAACAATTAAACAACTATTATAATTAGACATAATTTAGCATTCTAATTATTAGTGCACTTTAAATGTTATCCAATGGAATGAATTAAAGGAATAGATTTAATTAAGAATAAATTAATTTTAATCCGTTTTGCAGATTTGTTACATTTAATTCAGTACAGTACGTAGGCAGGGGTTGTTACAATATAATGATGAGGTTACAAATATAACAATAAAAAATAAAAAATATATCGCCCCCGGGTGGGCTCGAACCACCAACCTTTCGGTTAACAGCCGAACGCGCTAGCCGATTGCGCCACGGAGGCTTGTGTAAATGTTGGTCATTTAAGCTCCATTTTAACACTAAAAGTCGTGAAGTATTACAAACAAGTTCATAATTAACATTATATTATATAATACATTTATTTACGAAATGAAACTTAAATTTTACATGTACTTATATACAAATTCCAACCAAAGAAAAAACTTTAATACAAGTGTGCTTAATTATATATTTTATTATTATTATTACAAATACGTAAATAAAACAATAGCATAGCACACATTGCTGATTATGGTAAATAACATTCATATAATATTATTTTTATTTTAAATTAACAAATGATAAAGATATCTATCAAGTTGAGCACAGATTCAAACCACTTTGGTTCGATACTACGTGTACAGATGGAAGAAAAGTGTAAAGATCGCATAAAATACGAACGCAGCACTATTATATCACATCTTTACTCTGCTAGTACAGTGGTAATTAGTCATTACGTTAGACCGTTTAACCGAAAGTTAAACCTTTAATGAATCAATAAATGCATAATGTATATTATAAACTTTATAAACCGAAACTAAAAACTAACACATTTACCTGAAGTCAAAACTCAATATTTTAAACATTTTCCGTCTAGAATGAATGAATGTTTGATTAAAAACGATGTTATTACAAAAAACACTTCCATTTACGCTTCTCTAGAAAATTATGGTTCGAAATTACACCTTTTTGCTTAGGTTATCGTAAGAGTGAAAGCATTAACGTCTGCTTCAGTTATCCCAATATCTAGTAGCATTCAGTAATTTCATTCAACGCTAATAGGAAACTAATAATAACCACATCCTTATTTTCACAATTTAACATTGGCTGTGGATCGGCACAAAAAAACTTTAATTTTTTTAGTGTTATGTATTATGAGAGTGTCAAATACAGAATTAGACTTAACTAGATCAGGCCAATAAAAGAATAATAAATACGTACTATTGAAAACACATAAAGAGCTATATTTTATCAAATGCACTATTATCGCAGAATATAGAAAATCAATGTTGAAATAACTTTGTAAAGCGAGAAAAGCTGAGCACCAATAGATATATGTATTCTATATAGGTACGTAGGGCGAGTGTTTCGTGTAGTCTACGGGTATTTCGGTAAGGGTCGAATTGGGAAAGAAGTGCAGAATTTTACTCTTGCTGATCTTAATAAATATTTATACTATACGACTACGGGGTACAGTCAATAAACTAAAAAAGTGCTTTTCTTTCAATTCTATTTGAGAACATCAAGATAGTAAAAAATAGAAAAGTTTTCTAATATTCTGTAGTTCTTTTTTTAAATAAATAATGAAAAATTACGAGTAATTTTTTTTTGTGAGATATGACAAAATTTATGCTTTTTTACATAGAATACCTAATATATGATTACACCATTAGGAAGACAATCACATTACCTTCAATTTGAAGTAGCCAATAACGATTAATCATCATTGGAACTAGCATATCACGCTAAAACAATTTTTTCTGTGAACTTAATAATGTAATGTTTTCATCTGTTACTGCTTGATAAGGATTCCTATTAACGCACAGTGTTATAAATTGGTAGTATTGTAATAATGACCGCGATCTGATTTCTAATAATACATTTTCAACTAAACCCACTGCTTTTTAGTAAACTCCACTTCATAATTATTTTTTTGACTAGAGCTTTTGTGCGAGGCTTTTAAAAAAAAGGAGGTCATCAAAAAGCATTATATGGGTTACGAACAAATATTTTGTCGTTTACCTACTTAAGATTCGAAAAGGTACACGATCAACGTATATTTTGGAATATCTACCTTGTATGAGGTTTTTTCAGGGGTTTTTTCTCATACACATGTAGCGGCATGGTCATGGCGTAGGGGACAGAGGGAGAATATCGTCATACGGGGTAATTTCGCCACCTTCAATGTAAACACAACGACGCGTATCCAATCTTCTAGCATGCGGCCCTGAACATGACAATGGAGTGGGGTAAGTTTATGCGTAAGCGCAAACCCACCATCTGTGTTAGTTGGCAAGTGGTAGTTGACAAAGCAGTTTATGTGTCGCATGTTCTTATTTGTTGTTTTTCGAAATTAAAAGGTATGTACAGCGTGCGCGTGTGCGTGTACAAAAATAAAATTACCACGAAGATGAGTTGAATCTATTTACTGGGATTTTATACAGTTGTGAAAGTATTTGTGCTTGAATATTTAAAAGAAAGGCCACCATTTTATGAGATATTTTTATTTTTAGTAACGAATACACGTTGGGGTAATATCGCCAGGAATGACTGGGGAAATTTCGTCACTCCCCCGTTTATATATCTCAACAATAAAATACTATGATTTTATTTTCAGTTTTTCGCTGCGATGCCAAGACAGAAAAAGAACATGCGAAAGGGCAAAATGGTCCTCTGATGACTTATAGGCAGCGATTAATGCTGTTCGTGCGGGGGAGCCTGTGAAGAGAATTTCAGAGAGAATGCACATTCCCAGGACAACTTGAAGAGATCACAACTACTTTTGAAAAAGATGTATTGGGACGAAAGCCTGTTTTTAGCGTAGAAATAGAACAAGAAATGGCTGAACATGTCCTTTTAATGGCAAAAAAGTTTAACGGTATCACAGCTATTGACCTTAGACGGTTTGCTTTTCAATTTGCACAAAAAAATAACATTCAGCATCCTTTCAATAAGACTCTTGAGTTAGCTGGTACCGACTGGCTTGAGGGCTTTCTAAGAAGACATCCAGAGATTAGCCTTAAGAAGCCTGAAGCAACAAGCCTTAGCAGAATTGAAGGGTTTAACAAGGAAGAAGTTAAGCAATTTTTTCAAAATCTTGAAAATGTTTTTGAAAAACACAACTTTTTAGCCTCAAGAATTTATAATTCCGACGAAACTGGTATTTCTACTGTATTGAAGCCTGGAAAAGTACTTGGTCCAAAAGGACAAAAGCAAGTTGATTGCGTAGTTAGTTTGGGAAAGGGGTAAAAACGTAACTGTAAATTGTGCTTTTGGTGCTTCTGGAAATTACATTCCACCGTTATTTATATTTCCGCGGAAGAGGTTAAGTCCATTATTGACTAAAGATCGACCAGAAGGTTCCAACTATAAATGTTCAGACAATGGGTGTATAAATGAAAGTATATTTTATAGTTGCTAGAACATTTTAAAAAGCATACAAAACCCAGTAAAGATGATCCAGTTTTGTTGATTATGGATAATCACTGTAGCCATAAATCTCTAAGAATCTATGACTTTTGTAGAGAAAATTTTATAACGATTGTCACAATTCCACCACACACTTCCCACCGCTTGCAACCGTTGGACGTATCGTTCTATAGTTCTTTAAAATCGGCATTCAACAGAGAATGTGATCTGTTTATCAAAACAAAAAATTATGCTAAAATTACACCCTATGATCTAGCTGGTCTTTTTAATAAAGCGTATCAAAAAGTAGCGACAATCGAAAAAGGTGTTTCTGGCTTTAAGAATACAGGGATATTTCCGTTAAATTTACTGATGATGACTTTGCTGCAATAGTTCACGAAACCATTGCAATGTCAATTATGGATATGGATGAAAGCCACAATATAGAGGAAAGAGAAAATCTTTCAAATCAGAAACTCCACTGGCTGCTGAATCAATACCAGGACCTTCTAGACTACCAGCTGCAATAACACAAGTGCGCAAGCAACTTTTCTGTGAACTTACTCATATTCCTTTGAAAACACCCTCAATCAATAAACGAAAACAACATTCTGAAATAATGACGAGCACCCCAACGAAATCTATTTTTGAATCTGCTGACAAGAAAAAAAAGAAAACGCTGTAAAGAAAAACTCAAAAGTGGAAAACAAGAAAGTCGAAAAAAAAGAAGAAAGACACCAAACCAAAAAAAAAAAACAGGAAAGAAAAATATCACGTTTGAATCAAGTTCAGATGAATCTATGGAAAGTGTTAAACTTGATGACGATGGACGATTTGGAGCCTTGTTTGGACATTTCCCAGGGAGAAAGTGGTGTCAACGATATATGCCTTATTTGTGATGGACCTGGCAAGAACAACGAACTATGGTACAGATGCACCATATGTACTAAATGGGCACACGCTGAATGCTCTGGATGGGATAATGCCAAAGAATATAAGTGTGACCATTATCAAATAATTAAACATTAGGTTTTGTATTGTTTACGTTTTTTAGATTTTTTTTTTGGAGCTTTTGTAATTTTGTATTTCAAATAAAATTCTTAAAAGTATCATGTTATGTTATTATTCTACCAAAAAGAAATATATTTACAGCATTTCTGGCATTTAAAAATAATAACGGTATTACTCCAGAATGATGGCGGTATTGCCGCCTTCTGTGGGGCTAATATCGCCATTTGCATTTTTTTGTAATTGCATATTAGTGTATTATTAATATAAGAAATTCAATATATTTTTTAGTAAATCTTGTAGGCAAATACCTTACCTAATCAATAGTACAGGGAATTGACTTAATTTTTAATTTAACGGCTTAACGTGGCGATATTCCCCCTCTCCCCCCTATATATGCACACCATGTGCGGCTACTTAGGCGTATGCTGGGTTAGTATTTTCCCCGTCAGAACCCGATTCTATCCTGACCACACCCATCCTTAATCCCACCGTGCATATATACGTAATATATGTATGTATGCTGGGAATCCATGATTGTGGCTGAAGTAGCGAGGAAAGCTCGAGCAGCCCGCCTTCCCCCTTGGGGAGGGAACGAAATACATGGCCTTTAATTATTTTTTTCGGAATATCTAGTGACAAACGTCATGCAACTCAGTCGAGACATATTTCATTTCATCGCCACTCACGGTTTATTAAGTACCATTTAAACTAGAACTCCTCTTATAACAAAATCAAAAAGTTATATTCAAATTTCGTTACCTTCCTTTTCAATCCTACATATATCAAAATTCTTTAGAGGTTAAATGTTGGAATTGCCTTCCTTAACAATTCGAAATCACTTCCCAACAATAAACCATCTGAAGTGGAATAATAATCTTCCAACCTATACCGTGCAAATTAAAAGAAATGAAATCATACACTCCTTTAGGATAATTATACCACCTCAATTTGTAATACATTGAAAATAGACAACGCTGTAAAAAGGACAATAATCACACGCACACGCGAATACATGCACACACACACACACGCGCACACATGCACAAACACAAAAACACACATCCAAACACACGCAAGCACACACGCACAACACAACAAACACAACACACAACACACACACACACACACACACACACACACACACACACACACACACACACACACACACACACACACACACACAGAGAGAGAGAGAGAGAGAGAACAAAACACACACACACACACACACACACACACACACACCACACACACACACACACACACACACACACACACACACACACACACACACACACACACACACACACACACACACACACACACACACACACACACTCACTCACACTCACATCACATTCCACTCACAAACACACACACACACACACACACACACACACACTCACACTCACAGTCACACTCACTCACACTCACAGTCACACACACACACACACACACACACACCACACTCACACTCACATCACATCACACACACTCACACTACACACTCACACTACACTCACACTCACACTCACACTCACACCACACACACACACACACACACACACACACACACTCACACTCACAATCACACTCACTCCACTCACCCCCCACACACACACACACACCACACTCACACCACACCCACACACACACACACACACACACACACACACACACACACACACACACACACAGGCACAAAACACAGACGCAGACACAGATAAACAGATGCAAATACAGACACGGACAACAACATGTGCGTGTGCGGGTGATTATTGCGTGTGCATGTGCGTGTGCGTGTGCGTGTACGTGTGCGTGTGCGTGTACGTGTGTGTGCGTGCGCGTGTGCGTGCCTGCGTCTGCGTCTACGTCTGCGTCTGCGTGTGCGTCTGTTTCTGCGTCTGTTTCTGCGTCTGCATCTGCATCTGTGTCTGTGTCTGTCTGTGTATGTTTCTGTGTCTGTCTGTGTCTGTGTCTGTGTGTGTGTCTCTGTGTAGATATATGTTAATATCCACGATAACTCCAGAAATTTTTTTTAAGTTAACATGTATTTATGTCTATTAATGTCTATCTGACATGAAGTTTTAATCGTCATTCCGACATAGATTATAGTTTATGTTTTTACAATGTTGCCTGTTTTGTTATGAACGTATAAAAGAGGTTGTTAAGTTGCCCTAAGAAAATTATAATTAAAATCGTTTTATTTCCTTTAATTATTTTAGTTAGCATCAAGATGTCTATTAATCTCTGTCTATCATAAAGTTTTAATCGTCTGTTTGATATAGATTATGGTTTTTATTTTTACAATGGTGCCTATTTTCGTAATGAACTTATTATAAAGGAGGTTGCATAATTTCCTAATAAAAGGGTATTAAAATTATTTCATTTCTTTTAATTCCCATTTTGTAGATTGGAAGGTCATGTGGTGGTCCACCCCAGACATTTGTTGCACAAGAACGATCTTAACATCACGCGCTGGTTACAAAATTCTCGACATCTGCCAAATACCCCTCAACGCATAATTTTGTCCACACCACGCCAGATATTTTTGTTTACATTTGGCCAATCAAGACTATTAATTACTTTTATTAGGTTGTTGCACCTGTGCGTTCCTATATAAATGATGTATTTTGTTTTTTTTATAAATAAAGTGTATTATATTTCATCTTATTCTTCATTAGAGCAGGCCATGCTATTTTTTTTCTCTAGTGGTATTCCCATTTGGCAAAATGACAAAAAGTCAATTTGACGCCGTCCTGTCATAAGTAATCGTGTTGTGTTTCCTACTTAAGTAACGCATATGATTAAGTCTCATATTGAGGAAAATACCAAAAGTTTTGTAAAGAGTACAAAGGTGCAAATTTTGAGGCGCTATAAGCACCTTAACAGTAATGCAACGGAGAGAAGTAATGGTATCGGATATATTTTAAGTAGGTCCGTAAAAGAGAATCATTGGGATACAGTTCAGGTCAATATGTCAAATTTGTGTATATGGACGAAACGTGTATATATCAAAATGGTTCTAATATCCGTCGCTGGGTGCACGATTCTGACATCAAAACTAATTGATCGATCCAAAATTAAAACTGAAGGTAAAAATTGTATCATTTTACACGCGGGGGGTAATTTAGGGATTTTGGAAAACTGCGACTATTTACTCCATTCGGGGAACGAGGATCGGGATTATCATAAAACTATGAATAGGGGCGATTAAGCAGCTGTTTTCTGCGCTGTTCGAACTACACGGAAATTGTGTGGTGGTTACAAACGTTGAGAGTAGACACGTTAATGATTCTAGACTGAGTGTATGCGCTTCATATTTTTCGCCTTCTTGTATTTATTTGTTAAAATAAGTATATGGTATATATATAAAAAAATTTTCAATGAAATTACGCTTCTTATTACGCGAATAATTTTTACGGTTGCCACATCGTATAAAAATTATTCAAGAAATTGTCTAACACTACGTCAAGATTCTTCACAGTTAAGCGACTCGGAATAATGCGATGGTCAAAATAATTGGTAACATAATATATATATATATATATATATATATATATATATATATATATATATATATATATATATATATATATATATATATATATATATATATATATATATATATATATATATATATATATATATATATATAATATGTTTAGAGAAGCACAAACGTTAATTGTTTTGATAATTTTTTAATTTTTTCTCGGATTTTTTTAACCAAAATTTCATTGTTTTCATTTTTCCTTTAATTATTTAGCAAAATATTCGAAAACGTATGAAGACATTACTTTGAATAACTGGAAAGAGAGTTTCCGCAAGAACAAATCTTTTCATTTACAATTATTGATTTATTTTTTTAAATCGTTGAAACAACAAAAACAAACGCGGTCCTTTGGGATTTTTATTTTAAATTCTCATCCAAATTCTTCATTAATTAAAAACTTGAATATAATAAACGCATTTATTATTATTTTGACAAAGTATTCTTTAGGGTATTTTAAATCACCGCCATCTAGTAGGAGATACACGTGAATAAAGTACTATCCTGACATTCTATATCCATTTTTTATCATAAAATAATTCCTCTTTGCAAGTTTTACAAGTTATTTTATTCCCAAGCTTATACACTACGTATCCCGTTATAAAAATAAGGACATTATTGTCATTTGCAGAGAGATCATTTTCATCTAGTTTATTTTCAATGTTCCGAATTATATCTTCAGTAATAAACGAATGGCCTGGGAGTGTGACGTATGTAGGTAGTGGGAGGGATGGCTGCTGGCCTGTACAATACCGAGCGCCTGGCCTCAATTTCTAGTAAGATAGGTCAGCTGTAGAAGTAGTTGGTTACACACGGGCTCGAAATTGGGGACAAAATTACAATTCTGTAGTATAATAACCATATGAAATAGAATGGGGTTTTTGTAAAAATTATTATGATAAGTAAATTCTGTTCTGAACCTCCATCGAAAGAAAGAGTTACAAAATTATAGCTTGAGGATTTATCCAAATGTTCTCGTACAATGTGACAAAATGTTTGTTCGCATACTGGAAAAATTATTTCAAATGAATGAGAGAAACGTATGGGAAATTGTTCGATTGAAAATATTCCACCTAGGAGAATCCGATTCCGATTCTGATAGTGATATGGATTCAGAATCTTCTGGTGACATAAATAGAATCCCACTGTTTGACAACAAACTTTCAGTAAAAATATATTTAGATATTTGTTTCTTGTCAGATCTTGTCCATGGATACGAAAGCAGCAATCTTGTGGCGGATTTCATTTAGCCATGACTTAAATGGTTACTTTTGTGGTTATTTACTTTCATGTGTACGTAACGGTCAAGAAAGAGCAAATTTCATCACGACAGCAAATGTTCACATTGGATTACTTATGGATTTCAGGGTAGATTAAATTAAATGAATACATATTAATGTTTTGGTCACCTATTTACTTTGCGACCGAAGAACTAAGTTCGCATATCGACATACCTCTACATCATGTTTAACCTATTTATATCACTTCTGATTCAAGTGGTTATGGTGTAGGAGCAGTGCTCAGTCACTGCATAAATGGTGAAGAGAAACTTGTCTTATTTGTTTCAAGTTAGAAATAACATTATTTCTACTGAATATAAACTATAAGGGTTGGTGATCAGTAAATAAAATTAATTTTCTACCGAAAATGTACTTGTGGAACTTTTTACAAAGCAAAAAACTTTCTCTCTCTAACTTGAACAGCAGCTTCTAAAATAACGCGTTAGGTTATTATTTTATCAGCCTACGACTATGAAATTAAGCCATAAAAAGGGAAACTTGTAGCAAATGTTGACGGTTTGTCACGTTTACCAATGTCTAGTAACACCGACATACCGACGAGTACAGTTCCTGAAGAGATTTTAAAGCCTTTCTTTCAAAGAAAAAAATTAATTACCCATGGAAAATAACCGTATTTTATTCGGTATCTTAGCCTGCATCATTAAATAATGTTTCCGGATTAATATTTTTTTCAAATATGTAATAACAAATAAACCAAAATGGGTAGATGTCAAGCTAATGAAGAATTATTATATTAAAAGATTTTTTTGGTTTGCCTGTAGAACTCATTTCTGATAATGGTCCACCATTCAATTCGCATGAATTTGTTAGGTTTTGTCAGTGCAATGGAATAAACCCAATAAAATCTCTACCATATCACCCATAATCTAACAATCTTGCCGAAAGGAGTAAACAAAGTGTCAAAAAGAATCTGGAAAAAGCTTTATTTTTCGAGGAAAGTGATACAATAAGCCAGTACACGTATTTCTTCGCCAGAAAATATTTTTAAATTAATACCTAAAACTCGATTGGATTTATGAAAACTGGATTTACATGAAAAGGCAATAATTTTGATTCTAGTCCAGACAGCCTTAGAAACACTACCCTATATTCAATAAATTAAACTCTGGCAAGAAGGTAAAATAGCCAACATTTTAGTGATTCTTAATTCAAGTTGATCGTTATATAAAATCTGTTCACGCTGACGACATACGAATGTGTCCATACAATGTGCCTATGGATGGTAGTGTAGAAATGTCTGTAGGTAATAACAAAAACCTCACTAGAAATACACCTACAGTATTTGATGATGACGTTACCGATAAATCACTAGATATTGTTCCTATAAAGAATGCTACCAATAATACCCCACACAAAATCCCGTATGAGAATGTGGAACGTCGAAACGTCTAACAGAGAATCACCAAACTCTACTAGTACACCAAGACTATCAATTATGGTTCTACTACAAGTACTCGTTATGGTTATTTGTAATTATTTGTTATTAACAACGCGAGTAAACTATAACAAAATAAAATTCGCGTTACATTTGAAATATTCGTTGTTATGGAAGACTTACTTATAAACAGGTGACACTTCACGCTTTAGTAACCGAAAGCGTGTTTGCAATGGCTCATAAACAGGAAAAAAGCATACCACCGGAGGTTTTTAATGAAGCTGCAGCTGCAGTACCCAATTTATTGGCAGAAAAAGCAAAATTAGTTCATGAAAAGAAAAGAGTACAAAAGATTTTGTGACAATAAACAATTTGGAAACTGTTAACGAGGAGATACTGCTAGCGTATTTCTTATATCGCAGGAAGTAAAGGTGTCAACCTTGAGGTGTGGTTACTCAATGCTGAGAGCAACGCGGTCCATAAATAAAAATATTCATATTTCCAAGTAAGTAAAACTAAATACTCTAAATTAGAGTTAACTATTTTGGAGTTTTTCAGATTTTCATGACTCATCACTGTCATAAAAACGATACGAACCAAAAAAGTCCAGAACTTACGGTAAGGCATTTCATAAATCATTCTTGGAATGATTCCTTATTTTTCGTTCATTATAGGTAGTATTAATATAGGTGTAGCTGGAGGATGTAGAATTAAAGAACTACACAAAATTCGAGTGGATGATATTGATGAGAAGGAGTCTGTTCTAATAATTTCGCCTCCGGACGCTAATTTATCCACTCAAATGGATTCGCCTCGTGCGCTAAACTACTTTTTTGTGGATAAAATTTGTCTTTATTCACTTATACCATAAATAGCTATTATACTCGGCCTGACCAATAAGTAATAAGACTGATTTTTTAGCCGCGCTTGTGGTAACACTGCGAACCTGAAACTTCGGTCGGTTAATCTCCTATCCATCCTCTATCGACACATGTGCTCGCGACTTTCGTACGTTCGTTAGTTCTCCAGGGGTGCTGTGTTTTCGACAACGTGTTCGTTAGGCATGTCACGAATATGGAACGACGTAATATTTAACAGCGGTACGCGATTAAATTTTGCGTTAAACTCGGCGATTCTGCGAAAACGAGTCATTAGAGTCCTTCCAAAGATTGCCAAAACGGGGATCCTTCATCAGGACAATGCTCCATGCCATCGTGCCTTCAGTGTGTCGCAGTTCTTAACCTCTAAAAACATCGCAGTGTTGCCGCAAGCGCCCTATTCCCCGGGTATGTCACCCTGTGACTTCTTCTTGTTCCCCCAAGCAAAATTGATCGTGAAAGGAACGCATCTTGAGTCCATAACAGACATCCAGACCGCCGTGACGAGGGTACTCCAGGACATTCCAGTCGCAGCCTTCCAGAAATGTTACGAAAGCTGGAAGAAACGTTAGAACCTGTGTGTAGTTGTGAGAGGGGAGTACTTTGAAGGGGATCACATCAATGCACCTTAATTTTTAAATATACGTATTTTGTGGAGGACTTAGTCTCATTACTGATTGGTCAGATGAGTATGTACATTTTCTATATGAGCCGCTTAGGTGCAAAACCCGCCAATTCACATTAAACGCATTTTGAGATAAACGAGTTTGCAGAAAACGATTTTAGTAAACTTACTGGTTCATTAAATAGTAAATAATTTATATGCCCTAGTAAAGTTTAAACAAATAATCAGAGATATCTCTAAACTGTATAAGATGCAAAATAAAAAAGGGCTTGGCGGCTTTTGAAAATAACACTAAAAATGGCGGGTTTTGCTACGAACTTTTATTGGTTTTCCAATTGGAATTTACAAAATAATAATAAATTCTAAACTAAATAAAATAAATTTTAAAGTAAAAATGTGTAACGAATTCATTAAATGACGTGTTTCATCTTCTGGCAATGGAATACATTCACCTTGGCTTGTGTATGTCGAAGAATGAGCCTCTTCGTCTTGAAGTTTCTCAATTGCTTTCTTATAAAAATCCAATTCCCGCAAGGATTTCCAATCTTTTCCATAATGTTTGGATAATAAGGTGCAAACGGACACATTTTTATCTTTGTTTATTTTTAATCTCGTGATTAGTTTGTCAGGATTTATTAACACAAATTTTTGCCACGTTTGCAGACTCCTTTAGCAACGCCAATGTCACAACGATAATGTACTTCACCACGGATAACTACAGAATTTTGTTCTTTTTGTGTTATAAAACTTTTCGACAGATTAAACTGAAAGTGCCAATTGCCAGGTGGCTCGACAACATGCTCAGTCTCCTTTTTCCAATCTTTATCTATAACCTGAATTTTGGAAAATGGTGGGATGATTTTGTTGCTCTTCTGGATTGCAAATACAAGGAGTCTTTTTAATAACTCGTTCTATAGTCCGAAAGCCCTACCAGGCAGCATGAACGAATGTCCAACAATGGGGAAAATTAATTCAATGTTGTCAATATTTGCAGGTGCAATTCTCAGTAACCAAACTGACAACATCGTTATCATAATAGAATTTTTGTTTTGATTCGCACATCCATCAGCAAACAAACGAATTGTAGTAATGAGGGGATCAAAATCTTCACCTTGCAGAAAATGATAAAGAGCAGGAACTATAACACTTGAATTTTTTGGGAGATCCACATCTGTCCATACAAATGGTGTTACATTTTGAGAGTTTAAGTTTAATTGCGAAGAGCCTTTTACTACGGTAAAGTTGTACAAGTTGTATTGTTGCGAAAAGTGCGCACTGGAATCTGGAAGACGTGGTAGTGCTAGATTTTTCTGACAATCAAAAGAAAAAGAGCACACATTATCAGAAGTTTCTTTCAAAAATGTAAAAAATGTATTGGCTTTCAACTTATGAACCCGCTGCTTCATCAACATCTCATTTTCAATTTTTCGATCAGTTTCTTTTTTTAAATTTTCTTGGAATTGGCAACACAGAAGATACGTCTTTTTAAGGAGTTCCAAAGCCAACCTTATAATTTGTGTTTAAGTAATTTCTGAAATAAGATGAATAAGATGTCGTTCTGTTGAATTATTGTATACTTTGTAGAGTTTTCGAATATTTAGTTAACAGTTCAAATAAACACGTGCAACAGTACGGCTTCTACAGTAATCTGATTCAATATATTCTAAATGTTCGATAAATTGAGATAATGCTTGTTTTTTAATGTCATTTTTTGATCAAATTCTGTCCCCGCACCTCTTTTCGACTGGAAGACCTTTGTCAATTAAATTATAGCTTTGCAAAATTAGTTTGACCCTGTCTTTCTTTAAATTCAGTATTCCTAGAAACAATTAATTCTTTGCATACTCTAACCAATTCCTTATTTTTATTGAAGACATTATAAATTATTGTCAGACCTTTCTTTCCTCTAGTATCATTTCGTATATGTGATCTCTTTGGCTTGAAAGCAAAGCAATACTTATAAATTATTGTATCTTGTTTAATTTTATCTTGTTCTTTGTAGAACAAAGCATGAAAGAATTTTATGTCAGCCATAGAAAGACTCTTGCGTTTATATTCCCATATTTGTGGTTACAGGAAGGATACTTCAGCAATTCTCGTGGTGGATAACTACATTAAACACACTGTTAGAATTATGGACGTGAAATAAAAATTGTTTCACTTACCGTAATTGCTTCGCAAGATTCCGCTTCTGCTTTTCTTTTTGAACAGCTCTTTTACGACTATGTTCAGGGGGCGTTTTTGTGATTTTGAATATAGCATGTTCACTTTCCATCTTAATTAAATTTTAGTTTTTAAAATTATAAAAGTACAGCACTTCACAAGCGTGATAATTGTAACTATATTACGATTCAACTGAAATTAGTTCAACAGGATTGATCACCTGATTCAAAATAAACGATTGCCATTGGTCGATTGCGACTTGGTGGACTATGCAGTTAAACGTTCCTGGGCTTGGTGATATTTTGCAAATGAACAAGATTTTCTAAGTGGATTTTTACTATTAAAATGGCGGATTCTGACAATTACTCCTCTTTAGAGACATACCTACGTATTATATCAATTCAAAAATGCACCTAACTGAATTTTTGCGTTTTTGTGACTTGGCGGGTTTTGCATCTAGACGGCTCATATAGAAGCAACACAACAGACCTTGACATCACTAGATCCTATGACTCGTATCGGAATACAATACATAAATAGTTCAGGGAAATCTTGTTCACAGAGATTGAATTTTAGTATATAACAAAGAAAATTTGACCATTCCTCACAAGTTAATGTAAGTTTTCTAAATAAACTCTTCTAAAATTAATTAAAAATCAATTAATCTTCTTTAATTAATTTCCTGCTTTTCAAGTCCTTTACATTTATTTATAAATAACTTCTCCATTATCTAACATAATTAATGTTAGATAAAATCGGTATGTAACTAATTTGAGCCTTATCAGTTTTGTGGTTTCCTAGCTTAGTAGAAATGGGCCAATTCGTTTCCTGGTTATACAGTTCTAAGTCAATATTTTCTGGATACTTGTGTATTGGATGTTTAAAGTGTAAATATTTACTTTTGAGTCTCGTAATATTTAAGTGTTTAGTTCAATAACAGCTTCTTCAGACGATTACGTCACTTCCTATCTAAGTATTCCAATACTTACGCGTTTGAACTGTATAGTAGCACGAGGGTCGCAGCCACAGCATACGAATATTACAATAGGGCATTGTGACAAGCATTCTTTATATTATTTTTTCTGGTTCGGGGCTTAAAATTAAATTTAAATACTAGTAAAAATTTCAGTACAAAAATATTGCTACTATATAGCCTACATTCTCCATTAGGAAGGCAGATATTGCCAACTATTTTTAATAAAAAATAGTTTTACAATGCAATAAACGATGAAACAGAAAAATTTAATTGCAGGTTTAATATCGCTTGGATAGGGATGAAAAAAAATTTACATCACAATGTGTACATAGCCATTAACTGCTCTCTATCACTATTATAGGATCAAACACTTCCGACCTCTCGCCTTAAACACATTCCGTTTAGCATTAGACGAACTGTATTTCAATTACCGCTTATTTCTGTAATATTGATATAATGAAATGAAAAATTGTAACACGCTCTAATGAGCTTGTTATTATATTATAAAGTTGCTTACGGTGTGAGTAGAAAGGGGACACATGAGACATGTTTTCTACCATAGAAGGAGATTCGCGTGCAAATGGATGCACGTGAGTGAAATTTTCTGCCGGTCCGCATGTCGAATTGTCCTCGAAAAAACGGAGGAAACCCAAGATTTCAGTTAAGCAACATGGGTTCTTTTAGGAATGTGTAAACCTTCTGTCACGCATTAAGGCAACTTACTTCTACAAAAAATGTTTAACCGGAAAATTGTATATACAGGGTCCGCCTTTGGGACCTGATCCTATGAGTATCTGCTAAACCAAACTTACTATAAATTTGAAAATTTGGTGACAGGGTAATGATGTTAGGGCTAACTCATCTAAAATATTTTCACATTCGTACCACTTCCGGTTGTACCGGAAGTCGGTACTTAGTCGCTTATTTTAAATGGAACACCCCGTATATTAATACATTTTTGGATTCTATGTCGAATTTTAAAGTAAGTTTGTTAAATAAACTAGATACGAAATTTCAGTCGTTTAAAAAAAAAACATTTTTCTAAAAAAATTGACAGATGCGGTCTTAGTAACAACTCGTTAATTGTTCTGTTCATGTCAAACAATTTGAATAAAACTTTGAGGTGTTGTAGGCAAAGGTTTATTGCAACAGTCTGCAAAAAATGACATTTGTATTTTTCATAAAAATAAAATTATGAATGTCTAAACTTGACTATAAAAAAATGCAAGTTACTCAAAAAAAATCAAATGGAAACCCCTATTTTTTATTACCCAGATCGATTTAACGTCAAAAATTAAGGTAAGTTTGTTTAAAACTTTATTTGCCTAAACGTAACAGTTTCATACTTATTATCAAAGAAGTCCCAATTTTAAAATTTGTGATAAAAATGAGCTACATACTTAAATCTAGTATTCCTTGTTCGTGGTCACCATGGAAACCAAATATTTGGGAATTGAAATAAAGAGAAATATTTGAATGTTACTGCAAAAAATTATAAAAATTGATAATTTTGTGATTCAAAAGTCATGCAAAAAATTAACAAGCACAGGTAAGCAAAACCAGTATCAAACAAGTAATCGCCCAAATACGTAAACCCCAAAACAAAGATTACTAGCAAATAAGTTGCTAAACATATAGTCGGCTTAGAAAAGCGCGTAAGTCCTTATAATACGTTTAAGGAGCAGGAGGAAAAAACTTTAAAACACTTAAGAAAACCATTATAGTAAATGTCTTAACTGAAATTGATGACAAATTTTGCCTCAAAGGATATATTTTAGAACAAAACTGGACATACGAGGTTTTCTGTAATCTTGCTTAACAAGGTTTACATCTTAACGTGATTGTTCAGATAATGATTGAACTTAGATAAACAAAATACACAATCAATCAGCCTAAGGTACACAAAATACATAACGTTAAACAAAACACTTTATTCTATGAAGATTACATAATTTTTATTCTTATACCTAGGGTACAAACTAATTTATCATAATAATACAGAGTGGGACGGAGCAACTTTCTTATTTGAATTTGGCGCCCTGGAGCGACGGTTGCTGGGTGGATGGTGGAGGTAGACACAGTCGAAAGAGTAGGTAGTAAAGTTTTATCCCACTTGATTCAGTTAGCATTATTGAGTGTATGAAGGTGCAACGCGCGTTCGCTGTCGAGGCGTATTTTAGTAACGGTCGCTCAATCATTGCCTCGTAACGTGCATTCCGTGTCCATGTCAATATTGCGCCCCGTGGCCGTTTTCCCGGTCGGCAGTCGATTGTTTCATGGGTATACAACTTCCGGGAAACTGGTGATGTAAAAAAAGAAGAAACCTGGACTTTCGCGAACAATGAGGACATTGCAAAACATCGATTTGGTAAGGCAGTCTGTTTTGCGATCCCCTAGGATCTCTGCTCGAAAACATGCTGCTGCTCTTGGGTTTTCTGCTCGTTCTGTGAGGAGGATCCTCCATGAGGAATTGCAAATTCATCCGTACAAATTAGCTTAGCTTACTCCACGTGATTTTGTTGCTCCAGAAAATGCATTGCATGACGACGCAGAATATGCGCTATTGGAGCCATCAGAACCCCAGACAACTTCATTAGCGTCCCCTACATTCTGAACGTGTGACTGTTTTGTATGCACTATCGCGAGTTGTAATAATCGGTTCACAGTTTTTTGAAGAAAACGAACGGGCAGTAACAGTGACTTCTGACCGTTACGTCCACATGATTGAGGGTTCTTCCTGCCAACACTCACAGAGATGGATTTGGGATATGACTGGTTCTAGCAGGACGGTGCCACAGCACACACATATCGTGTGTCAATGATTGCTTTGTGGCAACACTTCCCAGGACGCATCTTCTCTTTGAGAGGTGATCTGCACTGGCTAGACCGGTCACCTGATTTAGCCCCCTGTGATTAATTTCTATGGGGCTACTTAAAATCAGTTGTTCACAACTATCGTCCTAGGACCCTGGATCACCTTAAGAACAACATTCGTCCAGCTATAGCCAACATACCCGTCGATATGCTGGAAAGAGTTGAACGAAATTTCAGAAGTAGACTAACGGAGTAACGGACGCCATCTGCCTGATATCGTATTTAAAACTACGTGAACGTAAAGTTTACATGTTGTACCTGATATTGCTCAAATAATTAAATGTACAGGGTGTCCCAACGATAGAGTAAAGTAAGTTTATGCTTAACTAGAATTATTTGTGTAAATATTGTATGGACCATGGGGTAGAGGTAAGAAGTGTGCATTTTTTTAAAATATTGGAAGTTATACAGGGTGTGCCAGAAAAGCAGGACGTGAAAAAGTATGATTTTTTTAAATAGAACACCCCATATTTGATTTTAGTTTTTAATTCTACGTGTCCATACAAACATATTTTGTCATACAAAAGATTGGCTGAAAGTTTTTAGTTCTTGAAATATTCGCGTTTAAAGATTATTATGGTCATTTTCGTGGGGTTGATGAATGGGCAATTGTTCCGTTATTTCACAATAAAAAAAAATTGATATTTCGTGTGAAAAATGAGTGATATTATACTAACGTTTAGACCGAGTAGTATTTCTAATTTTCTCAACAGGGTGTTTGTTATAACCATTCAAATTTGAAAATTCTCAAATTAAAAAAATCAGTTTTCTTAAATGCACACCCTATATATTTTTATTTCATTTTATTCGGGATTAAAAAATCTATCATTTTTGTCAAATATATCCTATATCTATCTTTGATAGTTTTCGAGGAATTTCGATTTTTCTCACTAGCTACGCTACATACGATACTATAACATTATTGTGGATCGTGGTAGCCATGGAAAACAATTGCGACGAAATAAAACAAACCACCTAAGCGAGAATATTAACAGTTTTTATTAATGAGAAACAGTAATTCAATAATTATTCAACATTGCGTCTTAGTAAATGCTCAAATAGACGGCCTTCTTGCTGAATACACATATTGAGCCTTTTTCTCATGTTCTGTCTCACTTCGGATAACATAAGAGGGGTCGCTGTGCGACAAGCTTCGCGAATTCTATTTTTCATGTCCTCTCTTGTTGTAGGTTTAATAATATACACCCGATCTTTTATGTATCCCCATAGGAAAAAATCCAGTGGAGTTAAATCGCATGACCTGGGTGGCCATAATATAAAGCCATTACGTCCTATCCATTTCTCCGGGTATTGCTGGTTCAAGAATTCCTTACGTCCCGATAAAATGTGGAGGTGCACCATCCTGTTGCAACCACATATTTAGTCGTCCTTCTAAATTGATATCCTCAAGTAACACAGGCAATTCTTCACGTAAGAAATGCAAATAGCTGCGGCCCGTTAATGGATCATCAAAAAAATAGGGACCGATAATTTGGTCATTAAGTATACCACACCACACATTTAGTGACCAATGACTTTGGTTTTGAACTTCTCGTAGCCAAAATGGATTATCAATGGCGTAATAGTGCATATTATGCCGATTTACAGCCCCATTACTTTTAAACGTCGCCTCATCGGAAAACATTATAGAGCACAAAAAGTTGTTATTTAATTGCAGCCGTTGATTAATGATATTGCAGAATTCAATTCGTTTTGCAAAATCCTCTTCTCGCAATTCTTGATGAAGCTCAATGTGATAGGGATAGTACTTATACTTCAGCGTTGTTCGATTCACGTTTGATTTGGAGGTATCACATATCGTCGCTAATGTTCTAGAACTCACTTGGGGATTTTCTTGAATATTTAATAATATTTCAAGTTCTTTTTCTTCATTAGCTGCCCTTTTATTAACAACTTTACGTTTGAAGTATTTAACACTACCGCTAGAATCAAATCTATCCATCAAATTTTCCAAGCCAACAGTAGTAGGTATTCGACGTTCAGGATATTTCATTTTGTAGATTCGTTGTGCCAATAAAGGGTTTTTTCAGCCTCGCCCAACATGTATATCATATCAATTAATTCACTTGTCGAATAATCCATAATTGATACAAGAATTGATAACAAGTTAAATGCGAAAACGACAAATTTAATATGTGTTTATTTTGACAAGTAGGAAACCTTTGTATCTTAGTAACGCAATTATTATTTTCCATAGCTACCAAGATCCATGCAATGCAATGTTATCGAAAATAAAGTAGCTAGTGTGAAAAAATCGAAATTACTCGAAAACTATCAAAGATAGATATAGGATATATTTGACAAAAATGATAGATTTTTTAATCCCAAATAAAATGAAATAAAAATATATAGGGTGTGCAGTAAAAAAAAACTGATTTTTTTTAATTTGAGAATTTTCAAATTTGAATGGTTATAACAAACACCCTGTTGAGAAAATTAGAAATACTACTCGATCTAAACGTTAGTATAATATCACTCATTTTTCACACGAAATATCAATTTTTTTTAATGTGGAATAACGGAACAATTGCCCATTCATCAACCCCACGAAAATGACCATAATAATCTTTAAACGCGAATATCTCAAGAACTAAAAACTTTCAGCCAATCTTTTGTATGACAAAATATGTTTGTATGGACACGTAGAATTAAAAACTAAAATCAAATACGGGGTGTTCTATTTAAAAAATCACACTTTTTCACGTACTGCTTTTCTGGCACACCCTGTATAACTTCCAATATTTTAAAAAAATGCACACTTCTTACCTCTACCCCATGGTCCATACAATATTTACACAAATAATTCTAGTTAAGCATAAACTTACTTTACTCTATCGTTGGGACACCCTGTACATCTGCATTCATGGTCCATACAATATTTACACAAATAATTCTAGTTAAGCATAAACTTACTTTACTCTATCGTTGGGACACCCTGTACATCTGCATTACATTTTCGTTTATTGAACTTCAAAATAACCCTGTATAACCAAACGCTTTACTCTATGAAGATTACAGTATTATTGATCATCTGTAACTGGAATGTCGCCATAGTAGTTGTGGTAATCAACTAGAAGTGTCTTCTTCAAGTACTGTAAGTGAGTAAAATTTGCTTTTCTTAATAGGCAGTTTTGATCTGTAAAGGGGTGGTAATTGGCCCGGATGAGCAGTGTGTATATTTCTGGGACGCACCTCCAATGAATACATACATATCTAGGTACTTTGAAGTTAAATACACAGCTCACCTCTAATAACCTCCACTGGTCCGAATGGTTCAGCTTGTAATGAATAATCCCAACAGGAGAATATTTCAGCGCCCCCAAATCTGTAACTTGTGGATCCCCTACTTTCTTGCCAGGTTTTATATTTGCGTAAAATTGAAGTGGTATAAACTTTTTAAATAAGAAATGGGTCAAGCAGGAGACACCATAAGGCCTTGGATTAGCACGTGCCGTTCTGTATATCTCTACATAATGGGCTGGAATATTAATTTTAACATTACGTAGTCGTAGCCGAAGTTATTGCAGAATTTCTATTTTCGCCAGTGCATCCACCACTGTAAATAATAGTATTTTGATCTGTGACTACTTTTGAAATAATAACAGAAACCATCATTAACTTTGAGATCCAAAATGGTGCAATTGTGTGTTATTCATTTTGTACGCAAATAATTTGCAGAAACTTTAGACTCGCTGCTTCTCGTTTCGTGCTTCCTCCTTTTTTCGTGAATGCTCTTGATACTTGTCGTCGGTTAAATTACCCATTTAATGTTCCGCACATAACTCACACTGATATTTTTTTCGTATGCATAAGTTTAGATTGTGACGATAAAAATATTTTTCCAATGTAAAAATACTCTTTTTTGCTACACACCAGTGATCTGTATAAAGTTCGTAAAGAGAACGTTTGTTTTTCCAACATGATTCTAAATAAAGCTTGCTATTCTATGTGAAGGAAACCTCGTAAATCCAATTGATTCAATCTAGAAAACCTTTTAACTACAGATGTAATATTTACACAACGACCATTGAGTACTTAAGTAGTTACGTGTTTTCCCCTTCCACAATAGCGACCATGGAGTTACGAGATATTCCAATTTGCTTGTATAACCTTTTTTCATTGTTCGGGAGTTACGAGAATTGCAGAGATCATAGAGCTGATAATGCTGCTTATAATAATCGTAAAATGTCATTTTCAACCAAAAGTGGACTTACGTGTTTTTCTGACTAAGCCGAAGATATACTTAAACGCACACTTAGAAATACTAAGTACACAAACACGTACGAAACAAGCAAGAAAACGTACCAATGCCACTGAAACATGCAAAAAAAACTAGTCGCAGACAAACACACACACACACACACACACACACACACAAACTAAAAGTAGTAAATGAACAAACACTCAAACACGTAAATCCCCAAGCGTATAAACACGCATACAAATAAACAAACATGTAAACACGAAACAAGTACTCATAAAGGTGTACACCTAACGAACAAACACCTTCACTATCCTACAAAATAGACTAACAAAGAATAAAACTATACAGCAAACAGTCAAACACGTAAACACAAATTCACGCAATTTGGTCTTGAGATTTTTTAGTAATTACGTAATGCGTGCGTGCGTGTGTGTGTGTGTGGGTGCGTGCGTGGGTGCGTGCGTGGGTACGTGCGCGTGTGCGTGCGTGCGTGTGTGTGTGGGTGTGGGTGTGTGTGTGTGGGTGTGGGTGTGTGTGTTGCGTGTGCGTGTGCATGTGCTTGTCCGTGGGCGTGTGCTTGTGCCTGAGCGTGTCCGTATGCGTGCGTGTGCGTGTGCGTGTGCGTATGAGTGTGCGTGTGTGTGTGCGTGTTTGTGTGCGCGAGCGTGTGCGTGTGCGTGTTTATGTTTGTTCAAATTTTTGCTATATCTGCATAACGATTAATTTTATATGAAAATGTGTAGACATATATAGATAATGTAATTTTACGTAACCTTGTTTATGAAGATTCGAAGCCAAACAAGCCTTAATAGTTAATTAAATAAGATTAAAAGTGCTTAAGCTGTATTATCAATTCTGTATTATAAGTGTTTTGTAACTGTGGTTCATTTTAGTTGAGTTGATCGGTCTATTTCCACAGTTTTTACTTTTATAGCGCGACGTTTCGGAAGCGAACTCTGCTTCCGAAATCAAACTTAATCCCGAGAAGGACTGTTTCCGCACTTGAGTGGAATTCATACGCTATGATTTTTTCCCAAGCACTCGACTACTCTCAGATTTGAACTTTGGTACCTTTCACTTACAAATCTGACACCCTTACCGCTGAGCCACTAAGTAATCCAGTATATATTTTTTAGAACTTATATATATATTAAACTTTTTCATAGTTGCGCAGTAGTTTATTGCGAATGTTGCGCCGAAACCTATTGCGCAGGTGTATTGCGCTTAAGCTCTTCGCGCCTTATTGGAATTCATATGGGTTTCATTTCCACACTAGCTTCGTTTATTGGATTTTCTGCTAGTGCGATGTATGTGGCTTCTTTGAGTTTCCGACGGGTTGTATTTTCGTCCTTTGTCACTATTTGTATGTTATCCCATTGGATGCAGTGGTCTTCGTTCCAAACATGTTCGGCGATTCTTTTCTGTCTGTTTCGCCCTTGCGGACGTTGTTCTTAGGTTCCTGTGTTCTCACTTTGAGTGGTCTACCCCTCTCTCCTATGAATGCTCTGCCGCATTCGCGTGGTAGATTGTATACACGATTCTTAGAATTCTGATTTTCATTGCGTGGTTTGGTTTTGGTTAGTATTCCCATGAGCGTTCTGATCGGTTTGAAGGCAGATCGTATCTTGTATTTGTTTCCCATTCTTCGTATTTGGATTGAGGTATCTTGTATGTTTGATATTATCGCTGTCTATTTAGGTTCTTCTTTTTCGGTTACACTTTTCCTGTTTAAGTTAGTTGTTAGATCGGGGTAGCCATTTTATTTGAGTGTTTTAACGATATTTTCTTTTTCTTTGTTCAGGTCCTCTTGCTTTGAGAAAACTGTTTTCGCTCTCACTTACAAGCATTTTGACTCACCTAACTACACGCTCTACCCCCCCACTACAGCAAACCTCCGCATCTGTAAGGCCTACCAAAGACCCATAAGCAAGGATGTCCTCTGAGGCCGAGTTCAAGAAATTCACCTTGTCACCGATTAGCACACTATCTGATAGGCATTATCACTCCATTATCGGGAAAATTCGAGCCTATGGTCATAAATACGCAGCACTTCCTAGAAACCATCAGAACTTCTGACAGTATTCATTAGAACTACATATTTCCAAGTAGAAGGCAAATTCTACCAACAAGGGCTTGGGATGCCGATGGGTTCCCCACTATCACCCATAGTGAGCAATATACATATATATATATATATATATATATATATATATATATATATATATATATATATATACAGGGTGTTTGGTACATCGATGCAAATATTTAAAGGGGTGATATAATACGTGATTTTGAATCGATTTAAGGAAACATACCTATATACCAAGTGTTACCGGTTTTGAGATAATGCCACTTTTAATATCTCTTAATTTTACCGTGCTTTTCTGCAGATATCGAAGTGTACAAAAGTAACAAGCCATCTTATCGCAAACTTATACTAAGTTTTTTTATTCCTTATTAAGTAATTGTACATATTATTTTATCAGAAAAGCCTAAAATGTCTTTGGTTCTTGCCTAGAACTTCTTAAACAAGCAATCACTAAAATTCAGACGTGGATTTAGTCTAAAATCTTTCGTTAATTTTTTTTTCCAATTTAAGTAAAACTTCCTTGGGCAATGGTCTTTAAGATAGCATGAATAGATTTACAAAAAAAAATTTACAAATTGGAAAAATTGAATCTAATTACCAAAGTACCCCCTAGGCGCATTCGCCAAAACGTAAAATAGCCCTTCATTATTTAGTTTAGATAGTTTAAAAAAAACAGATTTTTAGAAAATGTTCGATTTATTAAAACATTAATAGTATTATTGGTGTACAAAATGAGATCCACCGTTTCGAATACAATTTCGAGCCCGTTTTAATACTGCACGAGGCAAACATCATTTTGAACCACAATTCTATCCCTTACTTTTAGTGGTACGATATTTAAAATTTTGATAAGATATTTATACTATACTGATGTGTAATGTAAAGGATGTTGGTTTGCAGTATCTTTTTATCTCTTTCATACATGAACAAAATGTTCGCATATTCTTCGTTAGAAAATGATGCCATAATAACTACAACTTGCTATTAAAAATAAATCATTGAAAACCAAGTACAACACAAATGAATAATTGGAACTTTTAAGTCATTTTTGACAATAATGAATAGTCAATTCAATCATTAATTTTTTATTAGTTTTAAAGGATTCGTAAGAAATAAATTAGGTAAATAATAGATAATCATTATAAAAGTAACATTCGTAAATTCTTGTCAAATTGTAGTTATTATGGCATCATTTTCTAACGAAGAATATTTTGTTTATGTATGGAAAAGCTAATGGTAATGCATCGGAAGCTCAAAGGCTATATCAGGAACGATATCTAGATAGGCGACTTCCTGATACCCGGGTATTTTCTAATGCATATCGCCGTGTACGCGAACATGGAAATTTGTCTCATCGTGAACCTGGAATTAATAATTATCAGTACGCGGTCCATGTTGATGATCAAATTTTGAAAGTTTTTAATGCTGATCCCACAAGGAGTATCAGAGAGGTAGCGCAGCAACTAAACTTGTCTGTTTGGAAAGTTTGGACCGTTCTTAAAAATGTGAATCAACGTCCTTTCCACTACACATCAGTACAGGCTTTAGAAGACAGAGACTATCTATAGAGGTTGAATTTTTGTCGCTTTTTTTTAAACGCAGACATCGAAGATGGACTCTTTTTAAAAGTATACTGTGGACAGACGATTCACAATTTACAAGAGAGGGAATTACTAATTTCCATAATTTGCATTTCTGGGCAAACAGTCATGAAAATCCCCACATGAAAAAACCATCACGGTTTCAGTACAAATTTAGTGTGAACGTTTGGTCAGGGATTATTGGCAAAACATTAGTTGGACCTTTCTTTTTACCGAACACTTTAAATGATCAGAACTATTTGCAGTTTTTAAGAGATAATCTTATCGATATTTTGGATGACGTACCACTAAATGTAAGGGATAGAATTGTGTTTCAAAGCGATGGATACCGAATTTCCCTAATCGTTGGATAGCAAGAAATGGTCCAATATTGTGGCCACATAGGTCACCTGACCTAACCCCCGTTGATGATTATTATGTTTGTGGAAGAGCAAAACAATTAGTTTACAAAGTCTAAATTCTTAATCGGGAACACTTAATCGAAAAAATAAACGACGCTTTCATTCAAATGAAGAGACAGATTAATTTAAGTATTACAACGAGGGAAATAAGAGAACGGGCTCAAAATTGTATTCGAAACGGTTTTGAAGACCAATAATAATACTATTAATGTTTTAATAAATCGGACACTTTCTAAAAATCTGCTTTTTTTAAACTACCTAAACTAAATAATGAAGGGCTATTTTGCGTTTTGGCGAATGCGCCTATGGGGTACTTTGGTAATTAAATTCAATTTGTAAAATTTTTTTTGTAAATCTATTCATGCTATCTTAAAGACCATTGCCCAAGGAAGTTTTACTGAAATTGTAAAAAAATTAACGAAAGATTTTAGACTAAATCCACGTTTTTATATATATATATATATATATATATATATATATATATATATATATATGTTATTATTTAAGTTTCCACAAGTAGTATTATTCAATAAAGACATTATTCGGAACAACTTGTGTTTATTAACATGAAAATATACAATAGTCCCCGAAACGTTAAATATTATATATTTTCACGTTAATAAACACAAGTTGTTCCGAATAATGTCTTTATTGAATATATATATATATATATATATATATATATATATATATATATATGGAAGACTTTGAAGACCAAGCGATATCCGAATTCACGGAAAGACCAAGGATGTGGCATAGATACGTGGACCATACCTACATAGTTTGGCAGCAAGCTTAAGCTAGATGAATTCCTAGATCATCTAAATTTCCGCGCACCCCCCCCCCCATATAATTCACAATGGAATTGGAGTCAGAACAAAAACTGCCATTCCTGTATGCACTTGTGTACAGGAATGACAACACATTCATGACAAGTGTATACAGGAAACGTACCCACGTGGGAAAGTACCTACTCTACAACTCCAATCACCATAAAAACGTGAAGTTAGGAGTGGTATGATAGAGCGAAAGCAATTTACTCAAAACAAGAGAACCTGAACAAAGAAAAAAAATATCGCTCAAACACTTAAAGAAAATGGATACTCCGATGTAACAATTAACCTAAGCAGGGAAAGGGTAATCGAAAAAGAAGAACCTAAATATTCAGCGATAATACCATATATACAAGGTACCTTAGACAGAATACGAAGAATAGGCAGCAAATACAAGATACGCACTGGCTTCAAATCGATCAGAACGCTCAGGGGAGTACTAACCAAAACCAAACCACACAATGAAGATCAGAATTCCAATAATTGTGTATACTACCTACCACTAGAATGCGGTAGAACATACATAGGAGAGAACAGTAGACCACTTAAAGTGAGAACACAGGAACATAAGAACAACGTCTGCAACGGCGAAACACAATCAATAATCGCCAAACATGCCTGGACTACCGCATCCAATGGGATAAGATACAGATCGTGGCAAAGGACGAGAATACAACTCGCCGGAAAGTCAAAAAAGCCACAAGGATCGCACTAGCAGAAAATCCAATAACCCAAGCTAGTGTGGAAATGAAACCCTTATGGAATACACCTGCGCAACCACAAAAGTTATATATATATATATATATATATATATATATATATATATATATATATATATATATATATATATATACCTGGTGTCTACAATCTACCTACGTTCTATGGCTATCTTTGTTATTATAAGAGATATAGAGTCGGTTAAATTAATGAAGTTGGACAGAATTACAACATTGTTGCCAACTTTCTAAGACATCTGAAAATAACTAAAAATCGTCCAAATTTTCAATCGGCTATATCTCTTTAATATTAAAATACGAAAAAGTTATAACAGAGACTTTTGATAGCTACTTTTACGCAAAATGGGAAAATGCAAATAGAACATTTTTTTAGTAATTATTTTTCGAGCTACAACCCAAATATAAATTTTTTAAACGGCAACTATAGGTGGCTATGTACTCATTCGATGGCTTATTTTTTTCTGATTTCAGAAATGTATAGCTTTGTATGTTTAACTCACAATTTAAAAAAAAAGGTAATTATATTTATTAAACAAATTAAAGTGTGCCGTGAACATTTAAATAACAAAATAAGCTCATATTCTACTACTAAATTTGTGGAAATGACAAGAAATAATGTACTACATTATCAAAATTAAAGGTTTTAAATAAATTTAACTTACAACGAAGAGTAACAGCAAAAAATATAAACAGATAACACAATTATAGAAGTGCTTCAAAATGCCCTCCATTATTTTGAACACACATTTGACATCGTTTTAAAATTTCGTTTTGAACTTTTAATAAACTTTGGGTTCTAATTTGTTGTATAGCAACACGAATTTTATTTTTTAAATCGTCTAGATTACCAGGTTTTACTCGGTACACTTTGTCTTTAATTGCACCCCACAAGAAAAAGTCCAGGGGGGTTAAGTCTGGAGATCGCGGCGGCCAAGCTATTGGACCTCGATTTCCTATCCAATTATTAAAACGTTCCTGTAAATAGTTACAAACTAGTAATCCATCGTGTGTTGGTGCCCCGTCGTGTTGAAAATAATTCAAATTTTGAATTACGTTCAACGGAAGGTCGTCCAAAATTTCTTCAAACTCGTTTCGTAAAAAAGTTAGATATCTTTCGGAATTTAAATCGTATTCATAAAAAAACGGCCCAAGGATTTTGGTACCAATAATACCGTACCAAACGTTTACTGAAAAAGCATATTGATCTCTCCTCTCAACAGTAGTATGAGGGTTTTCTTGATACCATTGGATATGAGTTTTGCTATTGAAGATGCCGTTGTTTGTAAATTTTGATTCATCGGTAAAAGGAATGGTGTTCGAGAATTGATTGTTTGCTTGACTTTCATTAATCAACCATGCAGCAAAATTTAACCTTTTCTGATAATCTTCAACATACAATGTATTTCCTATATGAAAATGATATGGCTTAAAATTATTTTGTTTCAAAATAACGTGGACTTCAACTTTGGGAGCGTTGCACTCGTTCGAAATTTCACGAAGAGATGTAGTAAGTTTAAATTCGATGTAAGCTAAAACACGTTCTTCTGTTTCTGTGTAAACATTAATTTTAAAATTTTAAGGTTTAGTAAAAGCCTCATATTTTTTTAAATTCGGTTCGAGTTTGGCAAATAATCTCACATCGGGTTATCTTCTTTCCATATAAGTCTGAAGATATAATTCCGAAGCAACATTAGGATCTTTGTTAGACTTGTAATAGCAAAAAAGCATATGATTTCTTTCTTCAGAAGAATAAGCCATTAATAAATTAATATTCACTATTTAAGTACGAACTACAACTGGTTACAACAAATAATTCAATATCTACTATTTGACAGTCAATCAATGCAGAGTTTTGTTTTTAATTGTCACAGCACACCACGGCAAACATTGCATTTGTTTAGGAAATACTATAATTACAATTTTTTGAAAATTGTGAGTTAACTAATAATACTAAACATACAAAGCCATACATTTTTGAAATCAGAAAAAAATAAGCCATTGAATGGGTCCATAACCACCTATAGTTGCCATTTAATGTATGTTTAAGTTGTAGCTCGAAAAATAATTACTAAAAAAAATAGCTATCAAAAGTCTCTCTTATAACTTTTTCGTATTTTGAATATTAAAAAAGATATAGCCGATTTTTAGTTATTTTCAGATATCTTAAAAAGTTGGCATCAATGTTGAATTTTCTTATCGGTATTTGAATTATCATGTAATTTACATTAACAAAGATAGCCATAGAATGTGGATAGATTCTAGACACCCTGTATATATATATATATATATATATATATATATATATATATATATATATATATATATATATATATATATATATATATATATATATATATATATATTAAAGGTCTAAAAATATATATTGGATTACTCAAAGTTTGAATCTAAGAGTCAAGTGCTTGGGAAAAAATCGTAACATATGAATTCCACTCAAGTGACAAAATAGTCCTTCTCAGGACTAAGATTGATCATGAAAGCATAGTCCGCTTCCGAAACGTCGCAACAACTGTGCAAATCAACACAATCAACTCAACTAATGTATCATCAATATCTTTATAGAAGCGGCCGACTTTGAAATTTTTTTTCAAGCTAGCATCTAGACGTCTATTAACAACTATCTGACATGAAGGTTTAAACGTCCTTCTGACAGACATTATTTTTGTTTTTTTTTTGCAATCTTGCCTATTTTCATTACGAACGCATTACAACAGAGGCGTAATTATGCTAAAAAATGATTAACCTTAAAAGGATTTCATTTCTTTTAATTTCCCCTTTTTGGGTTAAAAGGTCATGTGTTGTTCCACACCAGATATTTATTGTTTTTACAAATGTTTTGTTTGACGGGAACATATGAAACGTGGTGATAAGTTTGTGGTTAATAAACTTATTTAGTAGAAACTAATTTAATGGGACACGTTAATTACCATACATTGAAAATGAAATTACATTCCTAATTATTGAGTATATTTCTATATATTATTATATTATTAAAACGTCAAAGACGTACTTGCATAACAGGCTAATCATACTTTAATCGATTCTAAAATAAAAGAAACCCATGAAGGGCTAATCAAAACACAATTAAACGTAAATTACCGATTGCAGGAAATTGTAATTTTCCCTTATAATATAATTGTACAATTGTATAAAATTGTGACACAACCATAACAAAAAATTTTATTATTTTTTCCATCAAAAATCATTTTAAAGTGCAAATACAAAGTATTGACCCCCACTTCAAACGGTTCATGTCATACAATACTAATGATTTTTGGACCAATTGCTTCTTATCCTTTCGAGTATTGTAAAAGTTATGTGCAACTTTTTACAGGTGATATAAATATAAATACAATGTTAGTCAATGACAATGCTGTCAATAATTACATGGATGTAAAGTCGGAATATAATATTATACCTGGTATAAATAAACCAACGAGATCTGAATTCAGTTTCTATTCATGTTTAGACCACATACACAAGATGTTTCTGAAATAGTTTCCAAAAATGTAAAGGCATGTAAATAAGGTCAAATAATGAAGAAAACCTCTGTAATATTTTTTTTGTAAACTGTCCCGTAAAGAAGATACACCCCCTCCACTGGGCTTCCTAGAAAATGGTTTTTATTTGATTGTTTTTTACAGTTTTGATATAAAATTATAAAATTTTAGTTTAAAAGGATCCTCTTACTAAATTTCCATAGGTTGCACCGTTTTCGAGTAAAACAGACTTTTTGTGGAAATGGAGTTTCAAGGATGAAAATAATCGTAGTAATAATCGAAATGTGCTTAGGAATAACGCAATCCGCAGTTCGATTGCATTGATCAAGTACAGTAAGAATATTTAAGATATCACCATCAACGGTCGACTACCTTTATGAGAAATAAACGTACATTCCAATTCATTTAAATACTGTCTGTAAGTTATTTATGTTCGAAACCTTTTAAAATGACTGTTTATGAAACCTACTGGGCCTATAGTACCTGACAGATCCGATACTGTCAGGGTATATAACTTGAGATTGAAAAGACATATTCAAAGTTGTTTTCAAATTCATGTTATCTGAAGAAAAATGTGAACTATTGACGATTTATGGTAGTTCTCTTTCGATGTCCGCTATTCTGGATTCCCCATGGTGTGGTCAAAATTTTCAAAAAATTAATATAAAATGGGAAGAAGCACACGTAAAAATATATGCAAAGATGGTGTTGAGAAAAAAAATAGTAATAACATAACTTGGTAGTGGTTTGCTAATCGAATTTAGCTTTTTTTAAAGTTGCATAACATACATTAGTATAATTAATAGCACTAATATTTTTACATTTTTCTTAACAAAAAAGACAAATTAGATGTTTTAGAAACATTCGAAATTTATAAACATAAACAGAAAGTAACTTTAGTGAACGAACAGGTTGATCGTATAGACCTTTAACAGATATTTTAAATATAGAATCATAATTTATATCAAGCTGGCTGTTTTACCTGAATGATTTGTTACATAACTACTTGTTTGTTATTCTACTTATACAGTGAGTTCATAAAGTGTGGAAACGCCCATTATCTCACGAGTTAACTATTTTCAGAGGTAAAGCTCGGACACGTCGACTTTTATTTTAGTTTTTTCTTTTTTTCAAAAAAAAATTTTTTACCCTCACTATCTTATCAGATGTGACGTCATCGAGAATTTTTTTAAATAGAAACTGTATATTTTTAAATCAAAAATTAACAGCCCATATGTCTATGAGTTCAACGATACCAAATTTGTCACATAAAATATTTGAAGCTACCGTGTACTGAGTATAATGAAAATCAAATATATTTTCACTATTTATTTAACAAGGAAAATTAGTAAAGTAGTCACTGCTCAATAAAGATAAACAGATAACTTAATTACAACAAATGTCCAAATGAAGTGGCGTATTGTGGAACGAAAGAGAAGGTAAGCTGTTTGCTTATTAAAGATAATCAATTTCATTCAAATAAAAATTACTGTAATAGTATGAGTATTAATGTCAAAAATCAAGTAGGCTGTGATATCCTTAGTGGCCAGAAAATTAATTCATAGTTACCATTGCATATGTCAATAATAAATTATTTTGTTGTGCCACATCGATTTATAAGTTTATAACAGCATGTTTTTGAGAAGTAGTACCCTACAATTATTTGAAATTACGATGGTGCTCTCAGAAAAACAGCGAATAGAAGTTTTAATGATATTAGGTTATGGTGATCGTAAAAGAAGTATGGCAGAAGTATGCGACATCTTTAATGAAAAATATCCTGATCGTGTACCTATAAATACAGCGACGGTAAGCAAAATATTGCATAAATTTAATGAGATCGCTAATGTTAGGGATAAATCCAAGTGTTGCAGACCCACCATTTCTGAAGATACTCAATTAAATGTATTACTTGAAGTTGAAGAAAAACCTCATTGTTCAATTACAACTTTATCTACTAACAATGTCATTTGTCGTGGCGCTGTTTTAAAAACGGCCAAATTACATCCTTACAAAATTAAACTTAGACATGAACTTAATGAAGACGATTTCGATAGACGTATGGAGTTTTGCGAAAATATGCAAGAATTGTGTAATCGAATTAATGGATTTGAATATATCTTGTTTTCCGACGAAGCTACTTTTTGTTTAAACGGTACCATGAATAGACAAAATTGTCCTTATTGGACAGTGCAAGCTTATACCTAATATCCCCAAAAAGTAACTGTGTGGGCTGGGATTATAAGGAATACAATTATAGGACCATATTTTTTTGACGGAACTGTGACGCGTGAAAGATATTTAGAAATGTTACAAACCTATGTAGTTCCATTTTTAGCGACAATTTTTCCTGATATTAGTAACCCTGGTCAAATAGATCTCACCATTTGGTTCCATCAGGATGGATCAAGTCCACATTATGCTGTAACAGTTAGAAATTTTTTAAACCGAACTGTTCCTAATCGCTGGATTGGACGACGCGGTCAAATTAAATGGTTTGCTAGGTCGACTTTTCGATCTGGGGTTATTTAAAAAGTAAAGTATATGTAAACCGACCTACCACATTAGAAAATCTCAAAGAGAGAATCTATGCTGAAATGCAACAAATTACACAAGTGATGTTGTCAAAGATAACCCAAGAGTTCATTGGACGTCTTGGGTACTGTCAATTAACCCAAGGAGCTCAATTCGAGCATTTATTATAATTATGTTATTTATTACTAATTTTCCTTATTAAATAAATAGTGAATTAAATATTTAAAAATCGAAACGTTGATTTTCATTATACTCAGTATACTGTAGCTTGAAATATTTAATGTGACAAATTTGGTATGGTATGGTTGAAAAATATGGTCTGTTAATTTTTGGTATAAAAATATACCTATTTAAAAAAATTCTCGATGACGTCACATCTGATAACGTAGTGGGGGTTTTTTTTTGAAAAAAAAAACAAAAATAAAAATCGACGTGTCCAAGCTTTACCTCTGAAAATAGTTGACGCGTGAGATAATGGGCCGTTTCCACACTTTATGAACGCACTGTTTATTTCCTCTTGATAGTGATACATGTATTAAGACGAGTATAGAAATAAATAATTATATAAAAGAAATTGTGGAATTGTATTGTATTTAAAACATTAGTGTTATTAAACATGGAATTCCACAAAGTAAAGTTAAATAATATAGATGTAATGTTAGTATAATTATTTATATATTAATTGTTTGTTTAATAACTTCTCTCCCTAATTCAAAATCAAACTGTTACTAATTTATAACAATATACAGGGTGGCCCAAACACTTTTTTTAACAATTTTGGGTGATTAACTAACTTAACCAACCTAATCATAAAAATTGCAAAATTCATCACAATGCTATAATTAACTACGTTAAATCTGAATTGAGGTGGTAAGATTAATTTATTCCCTAAGATATTTATTTTATAAAATGTATGTGTAGATTATACATAATATCAGTATTAATGCTAACTCGAACTATCACATGCCACTTTATAGTACACTTCGGAGTCTCACAAAAGGAAATACGTTTTTGGGTTTTGAGTATTCATCCTTCAATAAATTCATTATTTAAGTGATGGCAAATTGTGTGATAAAGCTGGTGTGTCAACTCATTTAGTGGAGTAATACTTATTTTTATAAATACTTATTTTCTGATACTAACTGCACATATTGCTGTTAGTGGAGAATGAAACTTTACTTCTTAATTAAAAGTTTCGTTCCTTATGACGATGATGGCGGCTATTGCTACCGAAACGTTTAAGATTAACTAATATTAAAATATTAAGCATATTTTTACTGGGTCTTTTTACTAACAATTTTACTTTTTTCAACTATCAGGTCCTCCTGCAAAAGAATATCGTTCTTTTCTTTTGATTAAAATAGTTCACCATCAATCTGGTGTGATATTTCTCTCGTGGAAACATGGGCGTCTTCGGCAATAAGTGGCAAGAATGACATTTTATTGTGTTCCCTTAGAATAGTGTTTATTTTGTTATACTCTTTGTCTAAGGAGTTTTTGCCTACCTCCTCAAATAAAGAGGTGGAGAAAGAGCTAATTTTTTTTGAAAAAAATTTGTTAAGCGCAATTGGGATTAATGGACTTTACTGTAGCTAACGGACACAGTATATTTTATTACTGTAATAGCAACAGAACATTGTAAGTGTTATCGCGCAAGAAAAGATAATTAATGGGTTTTAACATCTTGTCAATAAGTCATAATTTGATGTTTTCTTCATGTGACACCACCTAGTTCGAAACTGCATTATTCGAATGGACTGTGACGAATCGCTTGGAATTTTTATATGCACGAAATTGGATAAAATGTCATCGGTTGTTAATTACACTGGAACATACGGCAAAATCGAAAGACCAGTTTCTGTTTGTTACGTTGAAATTTGAGACACATAGGATTTGCTACGGACGAGTGAACATTTTAAGAATCAACAATTTTTTTTTGGGACATATGAAAAGAGGCGGAATATTCCCACGTAATATTTCGTGCTTTTTAAATTATTTAATGGCTTTTGAAAAACGGTAGTGGATTTGGAGAAAATAGTTAGTTGTTGTAAGTGTCGATTCAGCAGTACCGGGTATGACACGCTCAATTTTTTTCTTGCAGACAATAATTATGTATTGTGGCCACAAATACATTATCGTTTCCATTTTACTAAAAGACTAAAAATGCGAAATTGCTCCTTTTCTTTTTTTGTTGGTTTTAATGTAGGTTTTTCACAACAATAAGATGTACGTGTAAACAAACTCATATCGATAAATAATCACACCGTTTTGGTTTTGATCCGCGAAGCCGGAGTGTAAATAACTTGTAACGATACACAATTGTTATATTCAAGCGGAAGTAGGTATTTAAATGTAGATGAAAGAAACTGGTGTAACTTACAGAAAATCGGTCACTGTCTTGCAAGAAGTTGGTATTTAATTATAACAAAATATTACAATCGCATAGAATTGTCTCTTAGCAACATCGGGTAGTAATTTAATTGCGAATACACCATCTGCCAAGCACGCTGCAAGGGTTTGATTCATTTACAACTGTTTTTCAATCATTACAATTTTTCAAACATTTTTTTGTGCTCCGGTTCGATAACACTGGTTTTCTAATCCTTCCAATCGTCCAGAAACACATTGGGTCTGGCCTAGGCCGGAAAAACGCAAAAAAATTTTAATTGGCACCACTGACTATACACGAACTTTTGATGACAGCTTTATACATATTAGAGCCTTTTGACATGTAGATGTTCAACGCTGTTGGCAAAACTTCCAATACAATGGCGTGATTAAACAAAGGACCACGCCATTTTCGTATGGAAAGTGGACTTCGGTTATTATGTCTAATTTTTTTATATGTATTAGTTCTTGTCATACTCATCAATATTGTTCATAGGCACAAAGTCAAAGTCAAAGTTTAAAAAAAAAAATTTTGCTTTATTACAGCCACATAAAAAAAAATTGTACGTGGCCCATCACTTTATTTAAGACGGTAGACAAACAATCCTTAGGTAAATATATGGCAAAATTCCTGGAGATTTCATACCAGTTATTTTTAATGTATTATATTTGGGCACATCCGGGTAGCGGTCTTCGCGATCCCGACGGATACAGGTCTAATTCTGGGAATCGCGAGCCTTGGTTTTCCCAAACCCCCTAATACCAAGAGAGCCATGTCCTAACCATTGACTCCTAACTAATGAATCCTACCTATATCACACTTCCTACTCAAGTCTCTTTACCACTCGCCAACCCGCAGTGGGATAGTAAAAACCAAAAACCTACAATTCTAACTATAACAACGTGTAACACGCAAAGCTCGAAACTTCAGGAAGATTAATAGAGCTATAACAAGTTAAAAACAAAAAGTGGGACATCATGAGACTAGGAGAATTCAGAAGAACAGAGGATAAATGCACCAGAAAAAGGTAACATATTGTGCTACTCCCATAGTATAACAATAAACAATAATGACATTGCTGAAGTTGGCTTCCTCGTACACAAACGAGTAGCAAGGAGAGTAATAGAGATGCAAGCAATATCAGCAATAGTAGCCTACATCACACTGCAAATATCTAAAAGATTTAAACTGAAAATTATTACATGTATATGCTCCGACATCGAATTACGAAGACGAAGAAGTGGAAAGCTTTTAAGAAGATATATCAAAAGCAATAGACAAAAACAAAACCCACCATTACTTAATTATTGGAGACTTTAACGCTAAGATAGGAAACAGAGAAGAAAATGAATGATCATTAGGAAACTTTGGAATAAAAACAGAAACGACAGAGGTCAGATGTTGGCAAATTACACAGAAAGTCGAAACCTATTTATAATGAACACTTTCTGTAAAAAGAGAGAGGGAAGAAAATGGACGTGGGCCAGTCCGGACGGCAAGACCAAAAATGAAATAGATTTCGTTATATCATCCCACAAACATATAATAACAGATGTCACAGTTATAAGTTCCTAACTCAAAGCGACCATATATTGGTGAGAACCCGGTTTAGCATATACACACAAAATGAGCAACAAACGCGCATAAGACCAAAAACACATAGAATAGACAGAAACACAATTACAGAGTACAAAGAGAATACCAACAAGAATTGAGACGGACACTATGATATAATCAAGTAAAGAAAGGGCACACAATAGATAACCTAAACAAGAAAATAACAAGAGCTGTTACTCAAGCTGGAACAAATGTGACAAACATAAAAAAGAAAGATAAGAACAAGGGAAGCAAAAAGATAAGGAAAGAAAAAAAATTTTAATAGAAATTAGAAACCAAGTGGCATCCAAAACAAAAGAGGAACGCTGGAATTCGTTGAAGTAAATAAGCAAGAAAAAAGAACCCAAGCAAAACATCATAAAATTTAACGAAAATATAGTAGAAAAAACTATAAACGAAATAAGAAGTCTTAAAGTTATGAAAAGGAAAATAAATAACAATATCAACATAAACAACAAACTACAAGAAGAAGATACACCAATGACTTAATATGGAAGAAATAATAGACACAACAAGAAAGTTCTACGAAAATCTATACAGATCAAATAAAGGAAAATCACAAAAAATAAAAGATAAAACAATAACAAATTCAGGATCAGAGGAAATACCGGAAATAGACATAACAGGATTAGAAAGAGCAATAAAGGACATGAAGAATAATCGAGCACCAGGAGAGGACCAAATAATACCAGAACTTATCAAATATGAGGATAGAACACTACTACAGAGCCTAGGAAACCTTACTAAATAAATGTCTACAAGAGGAGAAAATACCTGCAGGATGGAATAACGCCATCGCAACCCGAATACATAAAAAAGGCGATAGGACACTGCTAAAGAACTATAGACCGATTAGTCTAATATGTCAAAGTTACAAACTATTAACCAAAATAATTACTAATAGATTAACACAAAAATTGGGCTTATACCAACCACCAGAGCAAGCGGGATTTAGAAAACAATACAGCAGACTAGACCACGTATAATCATTACGGAGCTTAATTGAAAAAACGAACGAGTACAATATAAATCTATACCTTGCCTTTGTTGATTACAACAAAGCATTTGACGCAATAGAAATGTGAGCCGTCATCAGCTCATTGCAAAATTGTCGCATAGACTCAAGATATATGTCTCCTGCAAAACATCTATAAAGGAGCAACCAGCGCGGTGAAGATGCACGGAAACACGAAACCAGTAAAGATAGAAAGAGGAATCAGACAGGGCGATGCAATATCACCAAAGCTGTTCACATTGGTATTAAAGGTCCTAATAGCTGATAATGAGACAGACCTGAAGGAAATGCTGAATGAACTACAAGAGCAATCAGAGGAGATCGGTTTAACAATCAACATGCAAAAAAACCCAAACAGTGCACCGAACCACAAACCAACAAAAAGCAAAAATAAAACTAGGAGACAAGGACATCGAGGACGTAGATATGTGTGTGAGCCAAAGAATAAATATTATACAAAGAAATTCAGAATGCAGACCTACAAAGAAGAATTAGATTGGAATGGTCGGCTTTTGGAAGTCTGAAACATACACTAAAGAATAAAAATAGCAAATTCACAATACAAATGAAAAAACAAGTTTTACAAGTGTTATCTCTGTATTACAATAATAAGGGACAGAAACATGGGCCTTTACAAAAAGAACACTGAGAAGAAAGTGTTTTTTCAATTCTTGTTCAAGTGGCATACTTCCGCCGCTCGTGTGTCAAATTTTCAAGTCGCTAGTTACAATAAGTATAGTTTTTAAAAGGAAAGATTTTCAATTTTGGCTTAGTGTTTGTATTTACATTGCACAACAGAGTATTAGCATTGATCCACTTGTTAATCAATGGTATTAGTCTTTGTCGTTCTAATACATGGCGTCTAAGTTAGAGAGTGTCATTATCCAGCTTTTGTCACCGCGGGCGGCGAATTAAACAAGACACTCTTCCTTACGGGCATTGTAATTTAGTTATACCTGCAAGAAAAAGAGATAGGAGTAAGAAAATCATTCCACTTACAAATGATTAAGCAGTGACACTTAAACTGCAACGTTTATTTTTAAAACCATACAGATACATCTATAACGTTATATTAAATGGTTTATAATTATATCATGTACCTACCAACTGCTTATCTTTACTTATATTAAACTCACTAAGTTTATTATTTTCACTTGTAATCTCCTAGTGCTTTGATTATTTCCGGAAATTTTGTCGAGTCACGAATTTTTTGATAATTATCTCGAGTCAAAGCGGAGGGATAATTTTCTCAAAACATTCGTGAACGAGAAGAAATTTCCGGTAATTAATTCAAGCACGGGAGATTTTCGATTGGAAATCTCCCGTGGTTATTGACAACGGGATATTTTCATATACAGGGTGGATACTCTAATTGGAATAAATTCTGGAACTCAGAGAGGTGAACTCCGGGAGAAAAATCATGGCAGGCATTCTTTATAATTGTTTCCAGCCCTCAAACAGGGGGTTACAGTTTCTCCATATATACACCCCCGGGGGTAAAGCCACCCCTAACTTTTTTTTCAAATGTAAAGGGGTAGGTGAAGTAATACACCGTGTGAAAGCTTGTATTAAGAGGAATAGAACGGAGTATTAATTTTATCAAAATTTTAAACATTATTTTGTTGAACAAAAAAATCAAAATCAAAAATAGCAAACAAATAAACTCACTATCTTAGCAAAGTAAATTTAATTTGAGAACTTTCTTAAACTAAACTACGATTTAACGACTTCTCTGCAAAAAAAAATTTCTTATAGGGTACACTCATAACTCTAAAGATGTTCAAAATGGTGTCCATGTTTCTTGACAAAGACCCAATTGGTGTTAAAAACCATTTCTCACGTTTTGAAACATGTCTTGTGGAATATTTCTGATTTCTGCAGTAATTCTGTCCCTCAGATCCTGAAGGTCGGTCGGTAATGTAGCATAACCCTTACTGTTCAAATATCCCCATAAAAAAAGTCAAGGGGATCGTGGTGGCCATTCAAGTGCACCTATTCGACCAGTCCATCTATTTGGAAAAATTTGATATTTTAAAGTTTATTCGCGAACGAATGCTTTTTGTAAGATTTATCAAACATAAGTGTTAGATATTTTTGAGAAATTATACATTAATTTCCTTCGCACGAATGGCATTTAATTAGAGAATTGCATTTCAAAAACTACAAATTGTATAATTTGGAATTTAGCGAGCCCAAAATTATGATTATCATTGGAAAGTAACTAAAATTCTTAAATCAAAAGATTACTAAAATCACATTTGTACTCGTAAATATGCTATTAATTATGAGTTTGTTATTAAATACAAGGTATGTACTTATAATAGTGGAAGAATACCTGTTTAATGTAAATTCTATACAAATTGCATTCATATTTAGTTGTGACTGTACGCTTATATTTTCAATTTAAGAATGTCCGGAACATTTTTAAACGAACGTTGCCAAGAGTTTGTATTTAATGTGTACGAATATTTCTGTTGAGAAAAAGATAACTTTGAATAACGTTGAGTCAGTGCAAGGAAGAACAGTCAAACCTTTAAAGATCAGTGTGCTTACACGAAAGAAGTTCATTCCGTTACCTAAAATTATACAGAAACTTCGTTAGAAGTTTTACAACAGATGATATACCTGAAGGTCTAAATCATACTACAAGATATCATTTATGCTCAAAAGGAAGTGGTTACATTAGACACACTCAGGAAAACATTAGCAGAAAAATAATTACTTGTAGTGTCTCTACCAACCGTAAACAAAATATTGAATAACTTTGGATTCAAATTTAAAAAATCTGGAGTGTCTCCACTAAACATTCCCGTGTACATGGATTTATAAGTACATAATAAAACTCTATGTACAGTGCAAAAATGAAGCTGAAATTTTTCGATGTCCTTCACCACTCGCTGCGCTCGTTCGGCCATAAACCGGACTCGTTCAAAAAAGCGCTGCATTATGGACTTGATACATAAATACCTATTATTATCCGCTCTAAACTAAACGTACGCCTTCTAGGGGATATTCAACATACTAGGCTTTGTTCTTATTGTATCAATTGTTTAATAATCAATAAATTTTCATAATTAATGAAGTTAAACGTGTTCTCTATTCTGTTACTTGTAAAAGCTATTTTTACATCTATTTTTATCCCTATCTTTGTAACGAAAGAAGATACCAACTTGCGGTTTTCACCAATTTCTGTATTTTTTTATGCCATTCTTCGTGACAAAAATAATTATACCTTTATATTTAGAATTTTCGAGAAAATTGCAAAAATTTAGGGCTTTGTCACAGAACGCCATCTACCGACTAACAAGATACAGTAAATCGCTAAAAAAAGGAAATGTTTCTAAGCTTATGTAGTTTATAATAAAACTATTTTCGACATATTCTGATAACTCCGATTTAAGAGAAAAAGACGATTTTCTATTTTGGTGTTCGCATACGCGCCCTAGTGGCCATCGCAGGAAATTGAAACTAATTTCCAGCAATTTCTCGGTCACTTTTACTATCAATATTTCTTTACCGAAACTGTGCGATGCGTAGTTTCTCATATACAGCCGGCACCTTTTGTTAATGGACCACTGGGTACATATTTCAAGTTATGTTACATTTTAATATTATTTTTGTTTTTCGAAACAGCTGAAACATTGTATTAAACTATTTTTAAGCTTCAAATTTGAAATCAAGTTTATACAGGGTGTCCACAAACTCTTTTCACAAAACAAAACTGCAGATTTTAGAGCTAATTTTATGTCGATTTAACGTAAATTACCTTAATACAAAAATACCTCCTAAGAGAGCTGGAGCTCTTGGAAGACGGCGCCCTAACATCGGTTTAATTCAAATATCTTCAAAACGGTTTCCTTTCAAATGATAGCGTTCTGTACATTTATTTAGTGGAATATACCCAATCGTACGGCGTGAATATGATTTTTTAGTTGTACTCATGAGCGGCTCGTTTGGGCGGGGCATTGGACATTGTTATTCATAAGTTTTTTGTTTTTCAAAATTTCGCAATTTTAACATAAAATTTAAAAAAAATTCAATTTTTTCATAAAAGAATGATACTCTTGTCTGTCTGAAGTAGCTACGACACACCGTTTTCGAAATAAATCGATTTGAACTATTCATGTGTTAATCATACTTTTATAAAATTAACTAACGAATTGATTTACAATTATGAAAGATGGTTATGGAAAATAAACAAAATAACAATTGCGTGAACGTCAAACTGCTCTCATGTCATAAATTAATTTTGCTTTAGAAAGTAAGAAATAAACTCGGGTAAAAAATAATCGTTTTTAATACAAAAAAATGTTGCTGACACAATTAATAATGAAAAAAAATCAAAATGACAACTGAAACCATGAAACACAAAACTGGATGTACCAACGATGCTCCACATGACGACCATCCGTTTCTATGCACAAATTTATTCGTTTATGTAAAGATTGCCGAACTTTTGCAAAAATTCCCCTGTTGTTCCTAAATTCGTCGCAGGTATCCTGAATTTTCACCAAAGCTGATCGCGTGTTTCTATTGGTTGGGAATAAACCATTGATTTGAGATGTCCCCAAACAAAAAAATCGCAGGGATCCATCGCCCTCGTTGTTATATAAAAAAGTACGAACAGTTCTGCTATAGTGAGTCGGACAACCAACATGTAAAAACCACAAGTCCCACCGAATATTCAGATTAATATCATCTAATAAATCCGGTAAAGTATTTTGTATTTTTGCTAAATGATTAGGCAATTTTACAGGTCCAAATTATCATCAAGAACACCTATCCATACATTAATGCTAAACCTTTCCTGTTTACTTTCCCTTATCGCATGAGGGTTTTAATCAACACAGGAGTAATAGTGTGCATTGTACATATTAAAAATTCCATCTTTTGTAACAGCGGCTTCATCACAAAGCAAAATATTAGAAAAAAATCTTGATTCTCTTTATTTTGCATCCACTGATAAATAACAATAATTATTGTTTACGAATTATTTGTTCTCAGTTCTCATGATTTTGTAGTATGTACGTCCAAAGCATCACGCGACGGAAGATTGTGGCTTTGCTGTTGATTTTTCATTAAAATCATTTATACAAAAGTTATATGGTTCCAATACGTGCACAGCTTAAACATATTTTAGCACCTACAGGGTGATTAGTAAAAGTGGGGGGGGGGTTATCAACTATTTATTTTAAATGGAATACCCTGTATATCATTGCATTTTTTGATAGCCTAATGAATAAGCTTTTTAACGATGTAGACATTTGTACATATAAAATGAAACGTTACCAAGTTATTTAACAAAAAATGTATTTTTCTCCTGGATGCAAGGTTAGCAATAAAAATTAATTCTTGGTTTATTATCTAAGTTGAGACAAATTAGTTCAGGGATATAATTGAGCTAGGTATGGGCTTTGAAAACATGTAAGCGTTTTATTCGTATATTGAATAGGGGAGAGAAGGCTCATTGAGAAACTTTAGCATGTTCAACGTACATCAATTCTCTTATTTCAAATGAAACACCCTGTATATTTTGATATGGGCGGATAGTACTCTTAAAGACCTAACTTTTATCTAAATACACTGATACCGCTAAAATTTATAGTTTTTAAAATATATCCATTTTTTAAATTTTTCTATAATTATTTTATAACGTAACGATTTAATAGAGTGCCATGATTTCCAATTACAATACCAGATTAGTAATAGTAATAATTAATTTTATTAAATATTTTTAACAATAAACTAAACAATGTAATATTGAAATAATAAATAAACAATTAACAAGAACAAGAAGTAGGTAAGTCAAACATATGCAAATGTGCACTTAAAAAAATTATAAATAAGGGTCTAACAAGCCTTTTCTCAATGCACTGATTCAATCGGTGTCTGTAGGAACGTTGTAAATTATGCAACATTTGCTAGGGTTATATTACGAAAAGCTTGTTGAATTCTATCCATCATATTATCGCAGTAGTCGGCGATGTTCCATAAACTTCATTTTTAATGTAGCCCCATAAAAAATAGTCCGTGAAAGTCAGATCAGGCGATCTAGCTGGCCACCTAATAGGCCCATAACGACCTATCCATCGATGGAAATTGCTAATTTAAATACTCCGTCACATCACGAGCCGAATGTGCAGGAGCGCCATCTTGTTGGAACCATATTTCTTAATTAGCGAATGGAATGTTCTCTTCAATCCATGGTAGCACGTTGGTTCGCAATAAATTTAAATAATTTACTGCATTTAAATTGTTTTCCAAAAAATAGGGTCCTAGTAATCTGTTGCCAGTATTACCAGCCCAAACATTGAGACTCCATCGATGCTGATTGTTTCTGTATCTAATTATATGTGGATTTTACGTGGCGTAATAATGACAATTATGTCTATTTACAAAATAATTGTTATGAAAAGTAGATTCGTCTGTTATCATAACTGTATTAAAAAATAATGTGGTTGTTGCAATCCCCAGCGACAGTAATTTAATCTATTTTCAAAATCATGTTCATCCAATGTCTGGTGGAGTTGGATCTTGTATGGATGGTATTTATATTTATTAATTATATCGTGTATTGTTGATTTCTGTAAATCATATTCCTCTGCAATTTTTCTAATACTTATACTTATTTGAGGGTTTTCTTGTATAGCTTGAAGCACCATTAGATGAGTTTCCTCGTTGTTTACAGGTTTTGGACAATTGTTCTTCTTATATGCAATCGATCCTGTTTCCTCAAATCTACTTTTTAAATTTTCAAGAACTCGTTCATCTGGACAACGGGCATCGGGAAATTTTTATTTATAAATTCTAGAAGTAAGTAAACAATTAACTTGGGCTTCTCCTATTATGTAAATCATTTGAATGAATTCGTTCTTCGTATATTTCATTTTAAAATTTAGAGTTAACTTCTCTTAATTCAAGTTTTCTTCTAAATACAAATGTAGTGAAAAAGTAGTTTTGAAAGAAATCAAGTTAAAATACACCTACTTGACACATTATAATTTTGTTTTATTGTTTTTAAATCATGCCACTCTATTAAATCGTTGTTATAAAATAATTATAGAAAAATTAAAAAAATGGAAATATTTAAACTTTTTTTTTATGATTGTGGACCTGAACAGGCTAAAATTGGCCTATCGTGCTAAAGCACTCAGGAACACTTCGGAGGATGGATAGAGGGATAATCTATTGCCAATAGATGCCTATGAACAGCTACTCTAAATTTTCTCATATCATAAGTGAGAGGAAAGCAGGAACTAGGGAGATCATTCCAGAGTTTAGAAGCCGTGTAGAAAAATGTGAATTGCTCCCGTTTGGTACGACAAGTGGAGATTTGTACTGATTACTGATGATGTGAATGAGCAAACCGAGTGTTTCTCGCAAAAATAGCCCGAGATGGTATAAAAGAATATAATTCATCAGCACAATAGCAGTTGTAATAACGATAATACAAAGAAAGAACTGAAACCATCCTTCTATGCTCAAGGAACTGTATGTGAGAAGTTAAGGACGGGTCATTTATAAGCCTAATCGCTCTCTTTTGAATACGATCAACGATATCGAGAGCGTATTGGGGAGCACTAACCCAAAGGTGAGAATTATATTCCAGATGAGGCCGAATTTGGGCCTTATACAGCAGAAGGAGTTGTCGAGAGGTAAAGTACTGCTTAGATCTGTACAAAAAGCCTATTTTACGAGCAACTGTTTTGGTAGCTGACAGAAGATGGTCAACCCATGAGAGATTTAAAGATAAAGTCATACCCAACAGAGTAATATAGTCTGAAAACTTAAGAACTGAGCCATTCATACTTACAACAGGAAATGATCGATCTTTTTTGGCGGACACAAGGCAACACTGAGTTTTGTTAGCATTAAATTTAACTAGATTATTGCTTCCCCATTCGAGAATACGTTGCATGTCTTTGTTGATTGAATTTGCCATTTCAGCTTTAATTTCTTGATTTGACATAGAAGGTGGATTATCACTATGAGTAGACTGAGATGAACTACAGTGAAGAGTGCTATCGTTAGCAAAGCAATGGATAGGGTTAGTTGTTGAAGAAATAAGGTCATTTATGTACAGCAGACAAAGTGTAGGCGCTATAACGGATTCCTGTGGTATTATTCGTCCATATGAAAATATACAGGGTGTTTCATTTGAAATAAAACGTTTACATCTTTTCAAAGCCTATACCTAGCTTAATTATATCCCTGAACTAATTTGTCTCAGGTTAGATAATAAACCAAGAATTAATTTTTATTGCTAACCTGATATTCAGGAAAAAAATACATTTTTGTTAAATAACTTGGCAACGTTGCATTTTATATGTACAAATGTATACATCGTTGAAAAGTTTATTCATTAGGCTATCCGAAAATATAATAATATACAGGGTGTTCCATTTAAAATAAAAAAGTTGATACCCTCCTAATACCCTCCTAATCACGCTGTAAGTGCTAAAATATTTTTAAGTTGTGCACGTATTGGAACGATATAACTTTTGTATAAATGATTTTAATGAAAAATCAACAGCGAACCCACAATCTTCCCTCGCGTGACGCTTTGGACACCCGGTATACAAAATGCAGTTTCTTGTCGTTTTTATGAAAATATATATAGTAGATTAAATACTAAATAGTTTTAATGGTGATCAATGTAAGGAGATGACAATTTACATTTACTAAAAATTATAGTTTATAAAGTTCATAATGTATGTATGAAGCCTTCAGCTTGTTTAAAGAAAAGTTCTCATTTAAAACGAAGCTAACGACGGAAGCGTGACTGAGCGCTTTCAAATAAAGTCCCTAGATATAGAAAGTACCGCAATTGGTTTGTTTAATGTTATTGGAGCCAGAATAGCGGAAATTTGGTAACTTTTGAGGAATTCAGCAACTTTATGATGTTAGTAGGGATATAAGAAGTTAGGGTTTCGAGCGTGTCACCAGAGTATCTCATTTCTGGCATATTTGTTGTGTGATTTGTATATGAAACTATGCCCAGCTGTTCTTTAACGGGGTGCCGTAGTGAAAATGGATTTCGACTATGCAGAATACGTACAGGTAAAAGTGATGGCCAACGGAGAAAAGTATGGGCTGTATTTATCGACCGAAAAGACTTGCCTGAACGACCTTCATTGTGTGAAGTAAATATCCTATACTGACTCAATTCTTATATATTAGTTAACCTTCTTAGAGCATTACTTAATGTTAACATTTGCTTCTTTTATATTCTCAGACATATTTTGAGGCTGACCAATTTGAGCTAAGTCGGTTGGATAACAGAAAACTGCTCAAAAAGAGTGCAGTTCCAACCCTTTGGGCTCTAGAGTTTTCGCAAAAGCAGGGAATTAAACGAAAGATATCAGGTATATTAACTGTTATGTTATTGCAATACCAAATTATAAAGTAGCAACTGTTCCAGATATATCTCTTGATATGCCAACCTCCTAAATTTTTGCAACCGAAGAACAGTCAGAAATAACTTCCACGCCAAATTTTGGTTAGTAAAATATAATACTATTATCCAATTAATTATAAAATTTATTAAAAATGAAAACCTTTTTATCAATATATGTAATATTGCAACTTATTAATATTATGTTAGGCAATTTATGTAGGAACGAATATGAATGACATCGAATTTTATTTTAGGTACATCAATTAACATTAATAATGAAGAGAAAAATAACAAGCTGAAGTGTCTGCAGAATGAGTTATGAGCAACTAAAGCACAAATTACAGCCTTGAAAAATGTAATCAACAGCCTTGAAGAAAAGTTCAAAATTATTTTTTCGGAGGATCAAATTCATTTATTAAAATACGACAATCATATAAAGGAAGAGAGTGGTCATATGAAACTATACAGAAAGCGCTTAAGCTATACATAACATGTGGACTTAAAGGTTATGAAGAGCTGTGTAGCCAAAAATTTCCTCCACCAGCTATTAGAACGCTCCAATTCCGGATTGGAAATCTGAAATTTAAGCCAGGTTTGCAAGAAGATGTTTTTGAGTTATTCAAGTTGAAGGTGATGGTTAATTTTCATTTCATTGACCTTGGTTGTTTGTTATTAGTGTAGAAATGTCTTCAAAGTTAAATCCCACATTTAGTGGCTACTCTAAAAATTCTAAAATCGAAATATTAAGTTAAATTAAGAACACTAATAAAATTAACTAAAATCTTTTTTTTTTGGTATTGGTGGCGACATTTAAGGCGCACGAGAAACATGCTGCTTACTTTTAGATGAAATGGCCATCAAACCATATCTCCAGTATGATAACTCTACAAAGTCCATAGTGGAAAGGCCAACAATGTTATTATCTGGGAATTAGCATCGCATGCATTAGTATTTATGCTCGCTGGAATGAGTACTAGATGAAAACAGACAGTTGGGTAAGAATTCACTGCAAAACCATACAGTCCTGATGAAGTTCTAAGAAAAATATTCCAATATATTAAGAGTGCAGATGATGTGGGTGTGATAGTGAAAACTGTAATATCAGATATGGGTCACTTAAATCGAAGTTTCTGGAGACTACTACATTACAGTCAATAGGCATGAGAAAATAGTCAATTTTTGTCCACATACTTTGAATAACCTAGCAAGATTGTACATAATGTCTAATCCTGTTCATGTATTTAAGAACCTAGCAATATCACTGATTAGACGTAAAACATTTGACATTGGTATATAAATTCAAGAAAAATATAATCTTGTCAGCAACTATGTTGACATTGGAGCCATTGGACAATTATTTGATTTAGACTCAAAACTGAATGATGTGAAAGTTGCGCCACAACTTAGGGAACATATGTTCAACCCATCCCATTTCGCTAAAATGGATGTCAGTACAGCTCATGCTCTTCTACATCATGATACAGGTGCGGGCATTCAGTATTTTATAGCAAGAGGTAAAATACGTGAAACCCATGCAACCATTGGCTGGTTTTGTAAAACAGCATTTAAGTGGTTCAAAATAATAAGTGCAAGGAACACACAACTTGCTTACTCAAATATCCATGAGAATATACGTGAAGAGGCTGTGAACTTTATGAATGATTTCATGAAGATTATCTGCGCGATTAAAATTGGAGGCAAATATGACTGGAAACCTGTACAATCTGGAATTCTTCTTGCCACAAAAGCGTCTCCGGATCTTCAAGATCAATATTTAAATAACTATAGTTTCAATATCTAATGGGAAGTCGTCTTATACAAGATACGCTCAAGAATTTGTTTTCTGTAATTCGAAGCAGAAGAGTTTAAGGTTTCATTAAGACTAATCACTGTATCTCAATATGAATGCAAGATAATATGAGGAAATTATGATTCAAACACCAGGACTCATTTAATTACTTATTGCAGAAGTAAAAAAAGTGATACTGAAGAGGGACACACTGAAAATGTTTTGAAAGAAATGCTCACTTTAGATAGTATCGAACAGTCTGATACACTAAAGCAAGCATTATATTGTGTGCTGGGAAACTTAATATACAATTCACAAATAAAATGTCAAAGCTGTGTTTCGGCCATAACTTCACCAATAAATGAAAAAGTTGACCCATCGCTATTAACGCTTTTCAAAGAATTCAAAGAAAATAAATTATTGTATCCAAGAATGGAAGTATTTGATTACTTTTTAATTGCGGAACAATATTTTCGTCAAATTAGATTGGCGTTAATAGAGAACATGTGCCATTTTGAGGAAGCTGCTGACATATTCATGATGAAATACACTATGGATTTGTCAATCTACCATGAAAGTAATTTTAAGGGCCTGGTTCGAATTTTTTTTCGAACCAGGTTTTTTTCGCTTTAAACGAATACTATAAAAATGGACAAGTTAACACATTTGGCAAGAGTTCCAGGAAGGTAGCTATGCGTAATTTAATTAAAAATGCAAAATAAGTGTTACTTAATTTGTTAATAAAGGTTTTTGTTAACTACATATATTTTTAAAGTTTTAAAGTATGTTTAAAGTTTCTTTAGTAATTTGTGAGTCAAGAAACACAGTAAAAGTTGTTGGGTTTGTGGGTTTGTGATTATATGCTCCTACCTTTTAGGTTAAACTGTCAATGTATTCAAATTTGCCGGGTTTTTTTGATGCCAAAATGGAGGTAATTGCGGTACTTATATACAGGGTGAGTCTTTGGGAGTTCTAATTAGACGTTTTAGAGAAATTTGACATAATTAAAATCTGAAAATTTGGGGTGTGGGGTTTTCGGATATGCCCAGTTGATCTAAAATATTTAGTCTTCTATCACTTCCGGTTATACCGGAAGTTGGCTAAAACTTCCTTATTTTAAATAGAACACCCTGTATATTATTACGTATTTCGATAAAGCTACCTTTGAGGATTCTCTCAATATACGGTTTTGATACCTTATAGCTATGAGATATGACCAATTTTAATACGAAACAGTGTCCGGTTTGACACACTGTATCTTTATAAATAATTAAAAGGGAAACAATCTGGTTGGTAAAAATTTCTTTAGTATCATCTATTTTAATAAAACTTTAACATTTTGTGGATAAAATAATTTTTAATGTACGAGGTGATTCAAAACGCGTACTAAAATATTTCTCAACTCTCTTAAATGGATCACCCTGTATTTTATAACGTTATTAGAAAGAGCTTTAACTGTTCTTTAAGTTTTATTAACCACTCTCTATACCCAAATCGAGCCGTTATTGGGGTATTTAGCTTTTAATGTATGGAATAATGATTTATATTATGATATTATGATTATTATGATTATTATTATTGTATAGTGTGCCGTGAAAATTTTAGTTGGCAGTTCCCAGTTTGCGTCTAAAATTCTAGATAGATAAACAGGTTAACATTTTTCCTATTGTAGAAAGTTTAAGATTTAAAGTATAGTTAAGGATAATGGCCAGATCAGGATACACTAATGAAGATTTCATTAATTTATTACTAATTCACGAAGAATGCTGCAAAATCTCAGCCAGAACATGTCGTATTTTTGCAGAACGATACCCTGACTTACCTCCTACAACTAATAAAACCATTGATGCCGTTATGAATAATTTGCAAGAGTATGGATCATTTAGAGCACAAACTATTAGAGATAAGCCGATAGACAATAATGAAGATAATGAGGTAAACGTTTTGGCATTTTTAACTGCATATCCGAATGCTTCCATAAGACATGTAACGCGTCATTTGCGATTGTCATTTTCAACAATTCAAAGAATTTAAAAAAAAAACGTAAGTGGAGACCTTATTCCTACACCACTGTACATTCCCTAAATAATACAGATTTAGAAAAAAGGATTAACTTTTGTGAATGGCTTATTATGCAGAAAGATGGGGATCAAGATTTTTTAAGTAGTATCATTTGGGTTGACGAGGCAAAATTTACGAATAATGGCATGTTCAACAGGCATGATTGTCACTACTGGGCAACCGAAAATTCCTATCTAAAAAGAGCAAGAGCATTTCAAGAAAGATGGTCCTTTAACGTGTTATGTGCAGTAAAAGGTAGGTAGACATAAAATTTAAAATAGGGTAAAAGGCAGGTGCTTAAATCCTAGATCTTTGTCTTTAGTCTTTTGATAATTGTTTAAGGTGATCGACTTCTACGACGAAAACCTTACTGGACAACGGTATTTGGAAATTAGAAGAAATGTGGTTCAACCAAATTTGGTCAATTTGCCAGCGATAAAGAGAAATCAAGCATGGTACCAACAAGACGGCGCTACACCGCACAGTACCAGAGCCGTTGGCCGATGTCTGGACGAAATGTTTGATGGAAGGTGGAAAGCAAATAAAGGTCCATATTTGTGGCCTCCACGTTCTCCTGATTGGACTGCTTAGACTTTTTCATTTTGGGATTTATAAAAAATAAAGTTTACGAGAATCCTGTAACAACCAAACAAGACACTATAGAAAGGGTTCGGAATGCATTTGCGTCACTAACATCAATGCAGATTAGACAGGCAACAATGACTTTCATACTTCAAAGAGCTAATAAATGTTTGCAGCAACAAGGATATGTTTTTGAGCATTTACTTTAAATGGTAAATTTGATTTTATACATGTTTTTTTTAATTTCACATTTTGATTTCTTTGTTGTTTTAATGTAATATTTTGTGCTATACAACTAAATACCCCAATAAAGGTTCGATTTAGATATAGGGAGTGGTTAATGAAACTTAAAGAACAGTTAAAGCTCTTTCTAATAACGTTATAAGATACAGGGTGATCCATTTATGAAAGTTGAGAAATGTTTTAGTATGCGTTTTGAATCACCTCGTACATATAAAATTATTTTATCCACAAAAAGTTTCATTAAAATAGATGACACTAAAGACATTTTTACCAACCAGATTGTTTCCCTTTTTATTATTTATAAAGATACAGTGTGTCAAACCGGGCACTGTTTCGTATTACAATTGGTCATATCTCATTTCTCATATCTATAAGGTAGCAAAACCGTATATTGAGAGAATCCTCAAAGGTAGCTTTATCGAAATACGTAATATTATACAGGGTGTTCTATTTAAAATAAGGAAGTTTTAGCCAACTTCCTGTATAACCGTAAGTGGTATAAGACTCTAAATATTTTTGATCAACTGAGCATACCCGAAAAACCCATACCCCAAATTTTCAGATTTTAATTATGTCAAGTTTCTCTAAAACGTCTAATTAGAACTCCCAAAGAATCGCCCTGTATCTAGGGACTTTACTTTCACAGTTGAATTGTATTTTCTGCATCCCGTTTTTAATTAGTTTTTGGTGCTGTTGTGTATTACAAACTCTAAAAGCAAAATATTTAATGCGATTAATTATTTAACGGATAAATTATGTTTATTGTTTGTTAGAAAGTTAGGTTAGTTATTCATAATTTATGTACAGTTTTTTTCATTTTTAAATTGTTAAGGTGGTTGTCGGTGGTTGTACTAGTAGTTTTCGACGGAGTACCAGCTATCGACACTTTTTAATAAAATATATTGTAATAAGTCTTATCAAATTTCCTTACTTTATGTATTGAATAATAGCTACATGTTTCTTCTTTGAAAATGCTATTTACACCTTTTTATTAAAAAAAATTTATTTAATGGTATACAAATAAATGTAGAATTTCATTTATTTCAGATTAGTTTTACGGGAAAGTAGCTCCTCTTCACCCCTTAAAAGAAAATTGTGGTACCGACTGTGTGGGATGTCTACACCCTCTTATTATCATGCCTAAATTTAAAATTAAAAATACAAAACCACTCGACAGCATTTCCAAAAGGCATTTTATCGTTTAGTGAGAAAAGAAGTAAACAGTTCGAAATCTGAATCTTTATCGTGCAACAGCAAAGCAACTAAAACATCTGAGCAATTTGAAAACAGCCTTAGTCGAGAAGAGAACGAGAATGTTGATGAAATTAATGTTCCAGTCTGTGCATATAATGATAATGTAGGTTTTGATTACTCTGGAACTTCAGAAAAATTGTATTGTGGACCGGATATTGATACTAGGTATCCTGATTCTAATGTACTACCTTCACCTCAACCTCTGCAAGTAAATAAAAGTGTTAAGGAAGAATTTACTTCTTGAGCGTTAAAACACAGCATTACACATACTGATCTAGATGATTTGCTCGTCATTCTTCATAAATATCCTATAGAGTCTGATTTACCCAAAGATGCACGTTCTCAAGAAATCTCCTCGACACACAAAATATAAAACCTATCGGAGATGGTAGTTATTGTTCCTTTGTGTTAGCTAATGGCGTTGAACAAACTTTGAAATTACATTCACACTTGTTTCCATATAACCTGAATCCATTAAATCTATAAGTTGATATTGATGGTCTCTAATTCAAATAAAAGCCAATTATGGCCAATTCTTGGTTTTTTACCGCTTAACAAACATGTATTTATTATTAGTATGTATCATAGTTACCACAAACCTTGAGATAGTAACCTTTACTTAAAACACTTTTGTTCAAGAGTTGATAAATTTGATGAAAACCGGTGTAGTTATTGATGGAAAAAGGTGGGAAATAAAATTACTTTGTATAACATGTGATACTCCTCCAAAATCCTTCATAAGTAGAACAAAAGGGCATACTGGCTTCAATAGTTGCACTAAATGCATACAAGAAGGAGAGTTTTTGAACAACAGGGTATGTTTTTCAGATTTAAACTGTTTACTCAGAACAGATGAAAGTTTTCTGAATCAGGAGCATGAGGAGTATCATTTAGTACAATCAATTTTAACAACCATTCCAAATTTTAAACTCGTAACGGAATGATGCACCTCATTTGCACTGGAGTAGTGAACAAAGTAATTCATTTTTGGTTTCATAAAGGTAATTCCAATGTTAGACTTTCAAAGAAAGAGGTGGAAGCTATTTAAAATGAAGTACTGGATGCTGTATTCCATGTAAATCTTCTCGTAAACCTAGAGATATCAAAATGGCAAACCAATGGAAAGCCACTGAATTGAGGCAATTTCTGTTGTACACATATCCAATTGTTTTAAAACATTTTTTAAAAGAAAGATCTGTTTTGTATGATAATTTTATGACTCTTCACGTTGCTGTAAGGATACTAACAAACAGACTGTTGCTTAATAATTACGGTGATTATGCTCGGTCATTGTTGAATTATTTGTTGAAACTTTTAAAATTCTGTACGGAACTGAACATGTATCTCACAATGTTAGCGGACTACTCCACATAGTGACCTAAGTAAACAGTTTGGACCATTATATTCCTTTAGTGCGTTTCAATTCGAAAACTATATGCGTTTGTTAAGAATGAAATTAAAAAAACATGACAAATCACTACAACAGTTGCATAGAAGCTATATGGACGGTGAAAAAACTTACTATTTCAGACAGAAGAAATATTGACTCATAATTCGCCATTTACCGTATCACATAACAATGGTCCTTTAATTGGCATGTGTTTATCTCTACAGTATAAGTCATATATAACTTCAGCCTTGGAAACTAACAACTAGTAATCCAGACAATTGTGTGATGCTTGAATACAAAACCATTGTCTTAATGGCAAATTTTTCTCATGATTAAGAGGGAAATGTTATGGTTATAATTGGAAAACAGTGTCATTTTTTAGGTCCAATTTTTACTAACCAAACTCGACCATTTTAAATTGCTTTATTGTAGAAGAACCAATTCAATGTCCGTTAATGAAATGGCCACTTTCAAGAATTAGGAGCGAATGTGTTAAAATGCCCTTCAGTTGACAATCAGAGGTGTCTGGCAATGTTAATTTTAATAGATACTTGGATGAAGCTCGTCGTATGTTGGAAGACAGCAGAAGAAAAAGTGACATTAATACTACTGATGTTGAGGACAAAAGCAGTCGAAAAATCAGAAAACGTTATTCACGCCCGTCATCGTATTCAAACTCTGATGAAGAGGTTTCACAAAAATACACGAAAATGGCCAAACAAATTTCCAAACCTCCAAATCCTCTTTCTGCGAATGAGAACAACAGCGCTATGCATAAAACTCATGTAGATGAGATACTCACATCTGTCAGTGACCAACAAAATACATGTAATGTTTTAAATTCAGCGAATATGAATTTAAATTATAAGCATTCGAATATGACCAGAAATGAAGAGGAAGAATTGAATCCATGCACCAGCCGACGTAGTACACCTCTGTCTCATTGAAGTTCGCTTTGAACTGGAATACATGAAAATGCTACCATAAATGATTATGGGAATTTTCTGTCCTTTGTTATTGTATTTTGTATTTGCTCATTAAAATTGTGAATGCAAGTACATAGTATTTAACTTTTAAATTAAGAGAAAAAATGCTTCAACTTTACTCATGCGTTATTGAAAATATGTTTTCCTTAATTTGTCAAATAATTCTGTTCCATATATAAATTATTTATTTTAGATTGGAGAATAAAACTATACAGATATATTACTGGCATTAAGATGCAGTTGCGACAAATATTATTATCTTAATAATAATAAACGCAATTCATTTAACAATCTACCAGAAGTGCAATCAACTATTAAAGAAAGTGAAATACCACTGAGAAATGCAACTGATATGGAAACAATAAAAAAAATAAGAATGAAGATTATAGATCGAAATTGGTAAGATCTCAGTACTGTTATAGGAAATAGTTATTTAAAAACTTTTCTTTTACTTGCATAGATTTCTGTCCTGCGTAGAAGTGGTGGTAATTCTGGCAAAGAAATAGTAAAATCCTTATTTAAAAAAAATATGTTGGATGGCCTAGCACTCCAGCACAGTTGGTTAGGTGGGAAAGGAAAAACAGTGCTTTCTAATTCTCCTCTTAGCGATGCAATTTTTGATACATATGTGTACTAAATATAAGAAATTTAGATAAAAAATGAGATTATGAGCTTAAATAACGTAAATGTGTTTTTAAAAAATGACCTAGAATTACAATCAGAGTTTCAACTTTAATCGAGGTTTGAAATGTGTTGAAACTCAGTTTGGGAAACTTTGTCTAAACTTTAGTTTTATCTAAAACGTAGAACATTGATTTTTGTATTAGGTGGTAGGTAGTAATAATGGCACTAAGAATGACACAGACGTAGAAATTATCATTGAGATTAAAACTTGGCTGCGACATGCACCACAGCGAGCCAAGTCACAACGATTAGTATCTATACTTAATCTTTGATTAGTTAATGACACATTCCAATATGCTTTACAGAATACTTAGTACGTTTTTCATTTCTTAATTGTATGCTCTGTTACTATTTTTAAATTTTTTTTACAGATCAAGACCGGCAACAACTACTTAGCACCTATGTACAGGGTGGCCAACTAATAATGCGAAGTACTGTATCTGGAGACTATACATCGTACAGGTTTGCGGAAAAAAAAGTTAATACTAAAACGGCAAATACAAAAACCTGGAAAATATTTTCATGTTTCTGAAAGACCGCTAGGGGGCGTAACTGCAATCTTGAATCTAAAAAAGTATGTTTCTGTGAATTCTGCTATGTTAACCTAATAAAAAATAACTGATGTTTGAAGTCGAGGATAATCTGAACTTTTTTTGTTTGGCACTTTTTAACGTATCTATAAAAATAAAGTGGTGGAGGGTATGCAAAATTTTCCTTAAATCACTCCCACCCCCCTATCTTCGAAACGGCTAATCAGATTTTAACAAACTTGGGCGCGTTGAAACGAGCTTTTCTTGGGCTACAAATGTTAAAATAATTGAAGTTTTGTTAGTTTCACATGTCGTCGCTAGAGGACTTTGTTCGACATTCCGACAGAAACGGTTAATTTTCGCAAAAAAATTAAATGCATTGGTATGACTTTTTTCATGAACAAGTAGCTAAATGATGCCTAAACGAGCTCGCGAAAACCGCATCTCGATATCTTATTCCTAACCTAAAATATTGGCCAAAGAAAACTTTATACTAAAATACCTTAAATTTTTATTTTTTTTTTTTAACTATATTTTTCTGGAATTGATTCTATTATGTGAGTTGTGGCCCTAAAAAGGACCGATTTAAAGGAGAAAGGTTTTTAATGCCCCCGTAAATGCTCGAAATGCTGACCATCACACTCTATGCATTGCTGAAGCCTCTCATGACTAGACAAAACTGCAGGTTCAATTTCGACTCTCGGTATGTTACGTATTGCGTTACGAATCCGGTTTTTCATATCTTCTCTAGTAGTAGGTTGAGTCCGAAACACGATGTCCTTTAAGCGCCCCCATAAATAAAAATCGAGGCAAGCTAAGTCTGGCGATCGCGGAGGCCATGGAAACAGACTTGCTCTTCCAATCCACCGCTTCAAATATTACAACATTTGTAGCTCAAGAATAGCTCATTTCAACGCGCCCAAGTTTGTTAAAATCGGCTTAGCCGTTTTGAAGATACAGGGGGTTATTTAAGGAAACCTTTGAATACCCCCCACCGCTTTATTTTTATAGATACGTCAAAAGTGCCAAACAAAAAAAGTTAAGATTATCCTCGACTTTAAAGATCAGTTATTTTTTTATTAGGTTAATATAGCAGAATTCACAGAAACGTCGCTTTTTTAGATTCAAGATTGCAGTTACGCCCCCTAGCGGCCATTTCAGAAACTTGAAAATATTTTCCAGGTTTTTGTATTGGCCGTTTTAGTATAACTTTTTTTGCGCAAGCCTCTACAATGGATAGTTATCCAGATACAGTACCTCGCATTCTTAGTTGGCCCCCTGTACATACTTATAATTATAAATGTAGATACATATATCTAGTAATAAAACTGAAACAAAATATTCTAGTTTTATTTTATGAACTCATAATAGATAGAAAGTTATTTTTGGATTTCATCTGGATATTTGTGAGATTTTTGGATGCATTATAGATATCCCACAGACATCTATTAATATTCATAAATGGATATCCAAAAAGTTGGATAAAGTGTGACATCTATAAATCCATAAGATATCCAGTGGATATTTTTGTTAATATCCTAGATATATTTCACCATTTCGAACAATTATTACAATTTGTTTCTAGTTTTTTACATCCATTTTTTGCATTTGAAGTAAACGTCAATAGCTTTCGTTAAATATTGTGCAAGTTCTACTAAAATCTTGTAGCATTTTCCGTATATAAAAAATAAATTAAGAATTTCTTCATTTGTATAAGTATTATTTTAGCAATAATATTAAGGCAATTGAGAGATAAGCACTAAGTCACAAACACTAAAACCTTGGCATTTAAAAAATTATTTCTCGTATCCAAAGCAACCATTCATAGCATTCTCGAAATAATGGACAAGGAATTGAAATTTTCCGTTTTGTGGAAATAACTCTAGAACAGTTTGGTTTAGGCATAACATCATATCATTTGGTAGCAAATTTGAATACGTAACAAAAAACCGCTGCAAATTTTATCAATACTTCCACATCAAAAATCGGTTTTTTGTAAATAACTCGAAAACTTTACAAAAAAATTAGAAGAATGCTGTTCGATCAGAAATTTGATTTTCTATCTAATACCATTTCAACAAAAATCGTGTGGACGGGTTCCAAAATCGAGTATTTTGGAAATATTTCGAAAATGACAAAATTTTCGAAAAAATTGCAAAAATAGTTTGTGAGGAATTTTATTTCCTATCTAATCGTATTTTCACTTTTTGAATATGTTAAGTAGTTCCGGAGATATTTAAGAAAAACCGTTTTTTTTAAGTGACAGATTTTGCTAATATCTTGTAAACCGTTTGTTGTGGAGAAAAATTATAGGACAAAAAATACTCACAATTATATTGCTAATTACATATTAAAAGGAAAAAATCTAAAAAAATAAAAATTTGCAAAAAGGGTACTTACTCTTTAAATTTTGTTTTTGGAAGTTTTCGTTTTTAAAGCAATTGAGCAAATAAAAATTTTTTAAAATTTTTAAGGATACAATACTTCCCATCCGTTAGTTGTGGAAGTAAAATACGTATTCCATTTAAAAAAAAAAGATTTTTTTACATTTTTAACTCTGGATGAAAAGTATAAATTTAGGCGTTATTCTTAGGGAAAGATATTTATTTTAAAAAGTGGATACGATAAAGGCATCTTGAAACTGAAAATAGGAGTTACAGTCCATTTTGTACATGTCAACCACCTGTCAAGATTTCGAAAAATAATTTTTATCTCGAAAACCGTAATAGATGGGCATGGCACAGTTTCAATAAAAAAGATTCAAAATTATGGTTCCCATCCAAAAATCTAAAAAATGGGTGCTCCATTGAAAATAACAAACTATATGGCGCCTCCGGTATAACTGGAAGCGCTAGAAGTCTGAAAATATTTTAGTTGAAGAGAACAACCTCATAAGCTTCACGGTGTCGCTGAGACACACTGTATCCGATAATGGTATCTTAATCAGTTTAATACACATAAGGGTAAGCATTTGGTAGGTAATAATGTACTTAATAGAATTATAAACCATTTAATATGTTATAAATACGTTTTTATGGTTTTAAAAATAAACGTAGCAGTTTAAATACCCTGTATAACCATTTTAAGTAGTATTATTTTCATTGCGCTCCAACATGACGTGCCTAGTCCTATCTCTTTTTGTTGCAGGTATAACTCAATTACAATGCCCGTAATGACGAGTTTTCTTAATTCACCGCCTGGGGAATAAGTACTAGAGTTGAAATACTTTCAGAACAACACAGTGTGCACAAACCAATATTGGTCACAATTTTCCGGTGTGTGCGCAATTCATAGGCGTAGCAATTTTAAGTAGTTTATTTACATTTTGGTGCACGCTTGAGTTATAGGTTATATTTCTGACTTTTACATTTTCTTTTAATAAACAGTTCTTTTCAGAGCACTTTTTGACCCTTCTTCGTGTATATTTTGGTAAGTTTGCAATATCTGTGCTTTAAGCGTATGTTTTTTGTCTTTTTATAGTCACCAAACAATGGCAAACAAATCGAAACAGATCGGTGTTCGTGGAAAGATTCTGCATAGTAAAGCTCGAGAAATTGTTGCAAACGTCACAGAATTCATGACAAAAGAAGCCAAGGAGGGAGTGACAATCCCTTTGTCAAACTTTGAGGAGAGAATTTTAGCTGCTACGAAGATAGGTGAATTCACTTATCGTAAAGTTATATTAGATATGAAGGAAATTTCCCAAGGCAAAGCAACAAAGTTTTCTTCACATAGAAAAAATATAAAACAGATCAAACCCTAAAAGTAATTTGTATCAGGGGGATTTGGAGCAGATAAAATCCATTATACATAATTTTTATATTATTGAAAAGAGAGTGCCTACGTTAAAAGGTAATGAAACAATTTTTACATGGTAAATATAATTACATTTAAATTAATATGTATCTACAATAAAATTCTGCAAAGGGGTATTGATTTTAAAGGTGGACGTTCGACTTTGGGAAAGATTATTAAAAAATTGGGTTTTCGGTAAGTCATATAATTATTTGTGACACTCACTCATATTAACTTATTGCATAAATTTGTAGATAGTGCAACACTGTTGATAAAAGGAAGGTTCTGATGGAATCATATGACATACGCTTAAAGCGTATCCAATATTTACGTCAACTGCAGCAATGCATTCAAGATAAGAGACCAATTATTTTTACAGATGAGTCCTATATCAACAGTTGTCATACAAACCCAAAAAATTGGACAGATAATTCTACTCTGGGTTTTAAAAAACCTATTGGCAAAGGTCCACGTGTTATCATGGTACATGCTGGTGGATCTGAAGGTTTTGTTAATAATGCACTACTTATGTTCAAATCAGGTACGAGATCATTATCATAATTGTAGTCTAAAACGAAATCTTATTAATTATAGGAAGTACATCAGGAGATTACCACAACGATATGAACCATACAAATTTTATGCAGTGGGTACAAAAGCAGCTGTTGTCGGATATACCAAAGCGAGCTGCACTGGTCATCGATAATGCATCATATCACAATATGGTAATAAATAAAGATCCAACATCCATGACCAAAAAGGACGATATGTGGCTTCGTCAACATTCAATTATGCATGATCCTCTTTCAACAAAACCTGTGTTGTATGCAATAATCAAGGAGCATAAGTCAAAGTACAAACAGTATATTTTAGATACTGAATTAGCAAAACATGACCATATAGTGCTTAGACTTCCTCCGTATCATCCAGAACTAAACCCAATTGAGAAAATATGGGCTGCAGTGAAGCAGTACGTTGCATCTAGAAATACTACCTTTAAATTAAAGGATGCAATAAAATTAGCTGAAGAAAAATTTGCCACGATAACTCCTGAAGATTGGGCAAACATATGTACACATGTTGATAAAGTAGTTGAAGAATACAAGTACAAAGAACACATGTTCGACAAATCATATGATGATTTTAGATTCGTTGTGAATACAGGCGATTCAGATGAATCTACTAAAGAACCTTCCGATGATGACGATGAGGGGATCTTGGAATTTCTCTATTGCCTGACGCTGACTTACAACAAGCAGGACCGAGCACAGAATAAAATAATTTATTAGGGAATATTTACAATTTACACACATTATAGGTACTTTGCAACTTGTTCAGTTCCCACAATGAAACACACCTTATATCGTGATCTATTTAATGTTTTGAGAATTTTATAAAACTAAGGTGAATGTGTAGTTTCAACCAAAATAAAGTGTGTTGATTCAATTGTTTAAACCCTAAAACAAAATCTATCATTTCTTAATTGTTTTTGTATGTATTTATGATAACCTATTTACCAGAATCTTACATTAGGTATACTAAAAATAAACTTTAGCAATTGTAATTTCCTATGATTAGATTTTTGTCATAAGTTGTTTTGTGGCATAGTTTTAGTGAAAGATTTAATTATAATTCTCAATTCATTTTTGTGAGTTAGCATTTTATATTTCTGTAAATATTTACGTGTTCATTTTATATTCTGTTTGTGAATAAATAAATTTAAAAAAAAATTTAAAATAATTTACTCCTAAACCAAAGTAATAAGTAATCGCATTCAAACTAATAAGAATCTGGTGCGGTTACTCCTTGTTTTTTTACTACTTGTGTTATTAATTTGAAAGCTTTTGTTATACACATCTACGTTTTAATTAATGTGAATTGGTTTACATAGTTTTCTAAAATACAATATGCTTTTTTGGGGGCGTTTCAAATAGTATATTTAGTTTATTAAGTTTCAACACATTCGACATACTATTAAACTGTCTCTCAAAGGGCCGGATATTAAGGTTTTCTTTCATGCTTTGCGGGTACATGTATCATTTTACAGTAGTTTAGGATAAATTATAAGATTGTACTTTTGTATAGATCATTTTGTTATTCTGTAAATAAAGTTATTCAGCAGACATTGTTGATGACAAGTATTCAAGGAGCTCCAAAACAAAACTGCGCCTATTTGTAATCGTGTAAACTAAACTATAATTGCTAAATTTCACAAAACATAGTCTTATAGTCACGGCAAAATCTTTTCCGTTGTGGGGGTGAAATTGTTAGAGAGAGACAAACTTAACATACCAACTTCCATAATAACCCTGATAATTACAAATGATATATCTATGTTAGTGAAATACACGTTGTTGGGTTGTTAGAACTGCCGAATAAATTACAATGTTGTCAGCTCTTCTGTTTACACATAACTTCTAATTTTGACGTTTTCCACATTTTGAGATTTTCGATAAGCTCCTCGAAATTATACATGACTACTTCAAAATGTTACAATTGCTTAATGATCGCAAAATGATCTAAGAACTGTTAAAAGTATTGTTACTTAGTTGAGAACGAGTATTTCCATCAAAAACTAATTTTCAAAATAAATGTAAACAATATAACCTAAGTATTATGTTGACGTCGAATTTCATACGTTTGGCAACAATGTCAAGCGCTGACGTTTATCCCCACATTGGAAAAGAGTTTGCCGCGACTCTATATAAATTATCGCTTGGTTTAACTTCAATTTGTAACACTTCTGTTTAACCCCATAACCCATTTATGAAATTTTCGTGCAACGCCACTAGCAAACCAGCTGATTTTCGCGCAGCTTTTCATGACTCATTGTGTTGTTCTGAAAGTATTTCTACTCTAAGCCCAAACTGAAAATCATTCATTTAAAGACTATACTAAAATGTGTAGGCATTCACAAAATATTTTCACAGACTAATGGACAACGCTGTATAAAATTTTTAACGAAGTCGCCCTTATTAGTATTATACAAGAAATGACTTTTACATGGTTTTAGCCTATATTTATCCAATGAGCACGTAACCTGCAATTTTCTATTAAGTAAGCTGTGATGTTTATTTTATTCAGTGACTGCGTTTCCGGTCAATTTGGCCCTTATTGTTGTGAACATTACAATGTATGAATCCATGAATCGAAATAAGCGTAATTTATGTACGTAAAAATAGCTATCATGCAATCGTTTTTTCTAATTCAAGCAATAAAACTACAACTTCAAATACTTGAATACAACTCTGTTATCATAAAACAAATTTTATATAAAAAAGTCATAATTATTATTATCATTCCATTTATAACAAATTATTTTAAATTTTTAGTTATCAAGCTTTAATTTTAAAGTAAATGTTTTGTGTGTTCATTTAACACTCGGTGTGTACTGAATAGTTAAAAATATATTAGATTACACAAAAGCATTTAAATAAGAAAATGTATTTACCTTAAGTTGAGTAAAGAAACTATGTGTTTTTTGATAGACTGAAAGGTGAGAGACCCCAGGAGGTGCTGCTGATCTTGGCCGAATTTCTGGCATTTCTCTCGGACTACTTAATTCAGATGCAGATTTACTTAAATGTTTGCTTCCCATGGGAGAAGTTGGAATATCGGTAAATTCGCATGTTTCAAGTGCGGATTCTGTAACAAAGCACTTACATTACTTAACTAACACTAAATAATGTACAATGTTTATATACAAATACACTATTACATTTCGGTATTCGACCGCAAAAATCTGTTGCATAATGAAGGAACGCAGCAAGGTTACGTTTTAGAAGCATAATAGTAGCTAAACACAATTACCGACTTCAGGAGGAGCCTCTGCAGGGGCAGTTGGTGTTTCCTCACCAGTCTTTTTTTCAGATTCGTCCTCTTGTTCACAACAAATATCAGGGAACGTACGAATTTCTTCATCAAAATGCACAGCTTTTGATTCCATTATTCGTGTATTTTACTCACAATGTTTAAGAGAATTAACTTGCACGTTCTAATATTTGAAAGTGCTACAGTTTTAACTACTAACTTCCTACAAGGTTTGATAAATTGTTTACTTGTTTTGAGCGATATCTTCATAGGTATATTATGAACTTCCAGGATGTGATTATTTTTATGTAATTACACGTATAAATATAGGTTACAGGGGAATGAAATCAATAACCACAATTTATAATTAGTTTTATAATATTATAGTGTGGTTTTTAAACAGCATTTGCAAAATTTGATTAAAAAAAAGTTTTGGAGGCGCCGGGCATCGATCCCGGTACCTCTCGCATGCTAAGCGAGCGCTCTACCATCTGAGCTACGCCCCCAGGATGGATACACTTACCGTTACAATATATAATAACGAAATTATGACATATTTGCATACAACAAAAAAATATCCAAAACTTATGTCATTATAACAAAACATCACACTTTGTTAATAACTTACAGTAAATTCAGTGTATAAGTGGAATTAAACATATTAAAATGTACGGGTTGTAAACTTGTGTAATAAAAAACAATCTGCCGAAACCCGGGATTGAACCGGGGACCTTTAGATCTTCAGTCTAACGCTCTCCCAACTGAGCTATTTCGGCTATATGGACTATTTTCAAAAGTAACGATTAAAAACGCGTAATTATTTTACTAAATTTGTTTAAAAAAAATGTATTGGTGCACTGTAACTGACTTACGTGTACCAATAGGCCCCGGAGGGATTCGAACCCTCGATCTCCTGTTTACTAGACAGGCGCTTTAACCAACTAAGCCACGGCGCCGTTGAAAGTTATAGTTCATAACAACACTAATTTAGTACGTATTGATTCGATCTTATGCAATATCATGCCATTACGTTATTAATTTTTATATGTTTATATTAATTAATCTAAATTTAAGTAAGTAATCGCCTCATAAATAATTTCGTAATTGTTTCATTCATCAAACGACAAAAATTATGCGTTATATGAATACTTTACATGTACAATTTCCCTATTGAAAGAGAGATAAGTTAATGAGAATTTTAATTCTAATTTTCTTATTAAAATCAAAATGTGGAAAACTAAGTGCCTACATTCGTAATTTTTACGTGAATAATTCTGAAATATATACGCGCTTCGTCTTGTTGAGTCATGGGTATACTAGCTGAATACCTATATGTATTTATACAAATTTTCGGTTTGTGATTGGTAAATTCAGTCGAAAACCGCGAAACTTAAGAAAATATCAAGAAAAATAAATATCTGCATCTTTGAAGGATTCACATTTATGGCGTATGCATGTAAGGTTTCAGACCTTTATAACGTTATAAAATAAAAATAACTCTTTCAACTTCAGTTAGATCGTTATGACGGGATAAATGGAACACGTAGTGTAATTTACAACAAATAAGCAATTTTGAGCCAATATTTATGCCTCTCCAAATACGTGACTCGAGCTATTTATTAAATATTCTGGAAGACTTCGGTCTCTTTGTTTTTACACGATTACCCAAAAAAGGGTGTTAATGTTTTCAGGGTTCATATATGTATGTACGTGTGATGTATATATATATATATATATATATATATATATATATATATATATATATATATATATATATATATATATATATATATATATATATATATATATATATATATATATATATATATATATATATATATATATATATATATATATATATATATATATACAGGGTGTTCCAGTTTTTGTAGCAGGTCTTTAATGGTCGATAGAGCTTTCAAAATTAAGACAAAAGTTCATATAAACATAGGTTGCCGAACGCTTAGTTTTGGAGATACAGGGTTTCAAAGTTTTAATTTTTTTTCAGTTCTTTTAATTTATCTTCAAAACTATTTAAAATAATAAATCCAAATTTAGTACATATATTACACTCCTTAAACTCAATAGTAAGAGTAGTTTAACGTTTATCAATATCTACAGGGTAGTACATTTTCTGGGGTGGTACACCCTTTATCCCCCCCGAACTTTTTCATGCGACGCCTCTAACTCTTAAAAACCTAAAATTTAGATTGCCCATTTGATTTAAAAACTTTTTTGTCTTCTGATTTTTTTTCGAAAAATGCATAGTTTTTGAGATAAATTAACTGTAATCCATGAACAGCTTCCAAATGGTAAGTAAAGAACGTCTGATGCTCCCGCAAAAAATAGTGTGCAATGAAAAGAACAATAAAAAAAAGAATCAAATTATGTCAAATCTCACGTTTTATTTTAAATACGACTTGTGCATAAGAAAGAATGTAATTTATTTACATATTTTATTGTGTTAATTTTTATTGCAAAAGTGATCTTTTAAAATGCCATTTTTGTTTTCTAATAAAGAAATAGCGGATATCCATTTCATTTATGGCTTTGTAAATGGAAGTTCAGCAGCAGCAGCCCGTGAATATAGGCGAAGATTTCCTTTTAGAAGAGCTCCGCATCCTACAGTATTTGTAACAGTTCACCAACAAATTATAAGTCAGGGGTTAAATAATGTGCATGGTCGTCAGAGTAATAATCATAGGCAGCAAAGAAATATTGCACGACGACTTTTGCGTGAATTCGACAGAGATCCCACAACTAGCATTAGAAGCGTATCCGTAGCTTTAGGTGGAGTCTCAAATACTACTATTCACCGAACATTAAGACGCGATCACCGATATCCTTATCTACAACCTCTTCAAGGACTACAACCAGGGGATGCAGAACGTAGAGTTGCGTATTGTCGATGTATTCTTGCTGAAAATAATAACAATCCAGGTTTTTTAAATAATGTTTTATGGACCGATGAATCCTACTTCACTCGCCGTGGTGTGGTAAATTTTCACAACCAGCACGTTTGGGCACATGAAAATCCGCATGTAGTTCGCCCGAGACATTTCCAACAAGAATTTAGTGTAAACGTCTGAATAGGTATTTACAATAATCACTTTTTTGGGCCCTACTTTTACCACCTCGGATGGAATTCTTAGAGAATGAACATGGGAATATGTGGGAACATATTCCCTTAAATTTACGAAGAGCGGCTTGGTTCCAGCTTGATGGTTGTCCAGCTCATTATAGCAGAATCGTTAGAAACTGGCTGAACAACCATTATCCAGGAAAATGGATCAGTCGTGCAGGCCCAGTTCCCTGGCCGCCAAGGTCTCTAGACCTAAATCCCTTAGATTTTTTTGTGTGGGGGTATTAAAAAGAAAGGGTGTATGCAACTCCTGTGACAACAAGAGATGAACTCATTAATAAGATTAGGGATCCGTGTAGCGAAATAAGACAATTTTTAGTTAATATACCACGTGCAATTATTTGTCGGTGTATGTATTCAACAAAATGGTTCACATTTTGAACAGTTTTTTTAATTTATTTATTATTACGATAGCGTTTTTGTTTTGTTGTTATAGGTTAAGTTTATTTGTTTAATTTATTTATTTCGTTTGTTTCGTTCTTGTTAAAATCTTAAATAGAAATTCTTTCCAATTTTTTCCAATAAATACGTATTTTTTTAATATTTATTTTGTTGTTTTACTTTTATTTTCCTTTATTTAATTTAACTGAAAAATCAGTGGAGTACTACTTTTCATTAAGAGACAAAAAAAAACGTAAGAATGGACATAATTTGATTCTTTTTTTTTTATTGTTCTTTTCATGGCATACTATTTTTTGCGGGAGCATCAGACGTTCTTTACTTACCATTTGGAAGCTGTTCATGGATTGCAGCTAATTTATCTCAAAAACTATGCATTTTTCGAAAAAAAATCAAAAGACAAAAAAGTTCCTAAATCAAATGGGCAATCTAAATTTATTATTTTAAATAGTTTTGAAGATAAATTAAAAGAACTGAAAAAAATTAAAACTTTGAAACCCTGTATCTCCAAAACTAAGCATTTTGATATATATATATATATATATATATATATATATATATATATATATATATATATATATATATATATATATATATATAGTATGTCCCCGGATCGACTTTAAAAGAGGAAAATTCTCTTATTTTTGATTTCTCAGAAAATTTCATTCTTGATGATTTGCCCTGCTTGTTTTCAAACCCCCGAAACACAAATTACTTTCTATTTTACTCGTACGGTTCTCGAGGTAATATCATTTTTTTTTGAAAAATTGGACTTAGAATGTTTTTCCTAATTTTTAGAAGTAACTTTAGTAGGCGGATTTCATTGAAAAACACCACTGACAGAAATTGTCAAATGTGATAATTCTGTTGAACTGCAAATTAATTCATGCTAATTTGAATTGTATGCTATAATGTTGACTTTACAACAAAGAATTTATCTAATTCAATGTTACGGAACTGGGGAAGAGTGCTACCGAGTTGTTATCAGAAAATTCAACCAAAAATACCCGGAGGTTGCCATTTCGAATGCCGGAGCAAAAAACTTGGTAACTAAATTCCTTCAAACAGGCTCGGTTTTAAACCTAAAGAAGCCAAAGAAGTTGTTCGATGAAGACGGTGCTGCTACTGTTCTCGCCGTTCATTCCGCAACAGAAGTTCCAAGGTTGTCTTTAAGAAGGAAGGCACTACGAATTGGAATAGGTAAATCTCATTTACAAAGAATCTTCAAGGAGAACAAAATTTTACCATTTAAGCGGCAATTTAGGCAAACTTTAGAGAACGGTGATGAAGCCAAACGTCTGGATTTTTGTTTGGAAATGAACAATAGAGTTTTGGAAGATTCAAATTTTCATAAACGAATAATGTTCTCCGATGAATCGACCTTTTCAACTAACGGAGTCGTTTCCTCCCAACATTGCCGTTACTGGAGTAGGACGAATCCAAACTTCCGAATTGCTAGTCGCAGACAATGTTTGAAAAAAATTAATGTGTGGTGTGCGGTTTCGTACCATGGAATTATTGGCCCATATTTTTTTGATCAAAATTTAAACCGTTATTCATATTTGGAAATGTTGCAAAATTTTTTAACTGATAAACTGGATGAATTGCCATTGAACTACCAAATTGAAATGTCCTTCCAGCGCGATGGGTGCCCTGCTCATTATGCCGGTACTGTTCGCCAATGGCTCAATACAGAGTTCCATGATAACTGGATAGGAAGAGATGGTGCCATTTTATGGCCGCCGAGAAGTCCTGATCTCACAATAATGGACTTTTATCTGTGGGGTCGTTTAAAACAAATTGTGTACAGTGAGCCATTAGACAATGATGAAGAGCAATTGAAAAATAGGATACGGAATGCTGTCCAGTCCCTTTCAATCGAAGAAATAAGGCGCAGTTTCAATGAATTCAGAGCTCGCATTGAAATCTGTGCGGAAAAAGGAGGAGCATTATTCGAATAGAAAATTAATAGTTCAGTTTTTTGAGAATTTCATTTCATTTTACCATCAATTGTTAAATTTATTAATTAAAACTTGTGAGACCAATTTGATTTTTCCTTTGAAACAAATCAATTTACTTCAAAAAATTACGAAAAGCTCGAATTTTTCAAGAAAATGATATTATCTCGAGAACCGTTTGAGTTAAATAGCAAGTAATTTGTGTTTCGGGGGTTTGAAAACAAGCAGGGCAAATCAGCAAGAATGAAATTTTCTGAGAAATCAAAAATAAGAGAATTTTCCCTCTTTTAAAGTCGATCCGGGGACATACTGTATGTATTATATATATATATATATATATATACAGGGCGTTCTAAAGTCCATCAGGAAACTCCGGGAGGAGCTTCTACGAGCTAAAATAATAAAATAATAGCAGTTTGCAAGGAAATTTTTTAGGATTGTCATTTGTTTGCATGTTACGGCTTGTCAAAGACCAATTTTTATTTTATTTATTAACGTTTTACAAAAGATAGCGTTAGACAGTGGAATTACACGAACAAAGTAAGACAGATTCTCCTATTTTATAATAATAAAAATACATTTTATTTTATTTTGCCACCATAATGTTCTTTATACGCCTCCAAATGCGGGCGTAATGTGGTCTTTATAGCACGGAAATGTCATTGATGCTAAGCAGCATGATTGACAGCAAACACATGACATGATATATAATAGCAATATCACAGTATCTTAGTAACAACAAATTAGCGTACTGTCGACTTTATTTCACTGCATTTGCATTTCAAAACTTGCCGAAAATACTGAATCTTTTTAATATTTTGTTCCAGTTTCATGGTGCAAAATAAAATAAAACATTGTATGTACCATGGGCATAATTGTAGATTATGGCTCTCAGGAATATAAAAGCCCTCCGCTTCGCGTCGGGCTTTTAACATTCCCTCGAGCCATAATCTTCTGATTATGCCCTTAATACATAAATATCTATTATTTGTCCAACAGAAACAAGTACCAATTACAGGACAAACTGAAAAAAAAAAACTAAATACAAATATATAAACACCAATACAAGAGAAAATACTACACACATAACATAAGGATTATAAGTTACTTTTCTGACTACACGGTTGCATTTATCGGCTTGAATAAAGAGTACATAATTTTTTCTAATATTGTTTCTCTTTATAACAATGTTCATATTTTTTCGATGTTTGGCAAGAGAAAAAAGTTATCAACAAAACAAATTTTGACTTATGGCAAGAAAAAGAAAAATGTCAAATTTCTTTTTCTTGTAATATCTTTTTTGTTATATTAGACATATAAATTTTATTTGCACTTTCTTAAGATAATTTTACGCAGAATTTAAATATCAATTTGGATTTTTATTTGCACTTTGTATTTTTTAGTTTCAACCCCTAAATTAAATTTTTCTTATGGAACGACAAGTCGGCTTTGAAATAATCGATCGTGTTTTTTTATTCTCTTTACAATGATATAGCACATGTACTATCTATTTTTAAAAACAACAAAGAAAATTTAAAAAAATGTATTTTATTAAAGACTAACATTAAGCAGGCCATGAAACATAAAAACACAATCGAATTTAATGTCACTTAAAAATTATTCGTTCCAGAATATTTTTGTGTCAAACATGGCTTAATTTACTAATACTGAAAAGTTTGATATGTTGAGTTGTTACATCTTGTCTCATAAAAGCAGTTTAGAAGCTGAACGGATGTACTTGAGGCTGTATCTTGAAAGAAGGCAGCCCAGTGCTCGTACGTACAGAAATTTGGTAATTTAAAAGAATATGGTTCATTTTCAAAACCTACTAGAAATCCGAAATTACGAAATGAAGATGCAGAACTAAATGTATTACAATCAGTTATTGAAAATCTTTTCAGTTATTGTAACATCTGTTAGAGAAATTAAACATAACACTGGTATTTCGAAAACTACATCACAAAGAATTTTAAAACGTCACAGGTGTCATCCGTATAAGTACACCATTCTGCAGGGACTTTGAGATGGAGATCAGGGGAGAAGATTACAATTTTGCCAATGGTATGTTAATCAATGTGAGAATAACGATAATTTTCCAGCTACAATTTTGTGGTCTGACGAAAGCAGATTTACAAATAAAGGTCTTTTCAATCGACACAATGTTCACTTTTGGGACTGTGAAAATCCTCACGTTGTTAAGGAAAGTCGGCATCAAGTGAGATTTGGTTTTAACGTCTGGTGTGGCATTTTAGGCGCTAAACTTATTGGGCCCATATTTTTTAACGAAACATTAAATAGTGAAAGGTATTTGAATTTACTACAAACTGATTTAGAAAGTAAACTTGATGATTTACCACTGATTGAGAATATTAATATCTGCTTCCAACAAGATGGCGCCCCACCCCACAATTCAAACATCATCAGCGAATATCTTAATAATCGGTTTCCAAATTCATGGATTGGTAATCGAGGGCCGATTTTATGGCTACCCAGATCTCCAGACTTAACGCCCTTGGACTTTTTCCTTTGGGGCTACGTAAATAATCGAGTGTACGTGTAAACATTTGAGAATGCTGAAGATCTTCGTGAAGCTGTTCTTGCAGCATTTGGTAGCATTAAACGCCAAAAACTACGCAGAGCAATTACGTCGACACTACGCAGGGCACAATTATGTTTAGAACGGAATGGTCAATTGTTTGAACATCTTTTATAATTGGATAATTATCTCCAATACTATTACCTGCTTAACTCTTGTTGTTATCTATTATTTGTCGTTTTCTCATGTTTCACGGCCTACTTATTCTTAGAGTCTTTAATAAAATACATTTTTTTAAATTTTCTTTGTTGTTTTTAAAAATAGATAGTACATGTGCTATATCATTGTAAAGAGGATAAAAAACACGATCAATTATTTCAAAGCCGACTTGTCGTTCCATAAGAAAAATTTAATTTAGGGTTGAAACTAAAAATAGAAAGTGCAAAAAATCCAAATTGATATTTAAATTCTGCATAAAAAATATCTTAAGAAAGTGCAAATAAAATTTATATGTCTAATATAACAAAAAAAGATATTACAAGAAAAAGAAATTTGACATTTTACTTTTTCTTGCCAAGTCTTAAAATACATGGAAATTTGGAAATTGGAGAGTGTCCTATAATTTCACTAATCCTTAGGAGTAATTCATCTAATTTAACCATATCTGTATCTTTTATAATAAGCGAGATCCCCAAGCTGGAAATGTTATCTGGGACACGTTGTATATATACATACATAGATATATATATATATATATATATATATATATATATATATATATATATATACAGGGTGGCATAGAAAAAAGTGCCATGCATAGTGCCACGCGATAGAGGACACTAAAATAAGAAAAAAAGTTCCTATTAACTTAGGTCCGCAACGCCTTCGTTTAAAGATATAGGGTGTTGAAATTTAATTATTTTTTTGTTTTTTTTTTAATATCTTTTTATAATGATGCAATAAGCGAACGGAATTTTGTATACAGGGGCTTTTCATCACGCAGAATTCAAACATCCAAGTTTCTATCTTGTTTGAATCGGTCCTAACTTTTTTGCCTTACACTGTATGTCATTTTCGACTGGAAAAATTTGTTTTCTCATCTTTTCTGCTTCAGAAAGGTATTCCATATTGAAGTCGCTAGGACCAACGGTTTACGAGAAAAATGCATCCGATGCATGCAAATTATCCAAAAGCGCCCAAGTAACTTATTTGCAAAACCGTAATTAGAAGTCACCAATATGGGTTTTCTATTAATGTGTGGGCAGGTATAATTGACAATTACTTAATTGGCCCATTTCAATTGACCAATCGATTCACAGGTGAACTGTATCGAAATTTCTTGGAGAATGAACTAAATACGTTATTAGAGGATGTTCCATTGGCTATTATTGGTAGAATGCGTTCCATGCATGAGGGGCGCGCCAGCTCACTTTTCTCAATTGGCAAGGGAATTTTTGGATAGGATATTTGGAAATACGTGGATTGGTTGAGGGGGACCTGTACCCTGGCCAGATCGTAGTCCCGACCTTAATCCCCTCTATTTTTCATTTTGTGGATTCATGAAAAATGATGTTTATTCTGTAGAAATATATAATGAAGAGCAACTATGGAAAAGAATTATGGAATCCGCAGATAGATTCCGTAATAACCCAGCAATATTTCAAAGATGCCGTCAATCCTTAGGAAGAAGAATTGAAAAATGTATTCAAGTACAAGGACAACAATTTGAGCATCTTCTAAAAATTTAATGTTTTTTTTTAATCACTGCCCTTTATTGGTGCTATTAAAATTTAATTGTTGAAGTGTTACATCATTGTTTTTGCAAATAAGTTACTTTGGCGCTTTTGGATAAATTGCATGCATCGGATGCATTTTTCTCGTAAACCGTTAGTCCTAGCGACTTCAATAAGGTATACCTTTCCGAAGCAAAAAAGATGGGAAAACAAATTTTTCCAGTCGAAAATGACATACAGTGTAAGGAAAAAAAGTTAGGACCGATTCAAACAAGATGGAAACCTGTATGTGGCGCCCTCTATCAGTAATAAAAGAACTAAGGTTATATTTGAATTCTGCGTGATAAAAAGCACCTGCATACAAAATTTCGTCCGCTTATTACATCATTGTAAAAAGATATTAAAAAAAAAACAAAAAAATAATTAAATTTCAACACCCTATATCTTTTAAACGAAGGCGTTGCGGACCTCAGTTGATAGGAACTTTTTTTCTTATTTTAGTGTCCTGTATCGCGTGGCACTATGCATGACACTTTTTCTATATCAAAAACATATGTATATATATATATATATATATATATATATATATATATATATATATATATATATATATATATATATATATATATATATTTTACTATCAACATCTAAATATATCTGAAGTGCTTTAAATGTATATGCTATCGTTAGAATCCTTTCATTATCCCGGGAAACATACATAATGTGACTTATAAAAAAGGCCATCCAAAATGTATTTTTCCAAATAACTGAATTATTGAACATACGGTTGTGAAACTTTCGCAGGTGTTATAAACTCATATTTGACATTAAATAGAGAGTTCTGAATCAAACTAATCTTAATTGCAATTTTTTTTTTGATAAATTTAAATAAATCACATGGGTAATTATTGTCACTAAAATATTTCATTAACACTATTACAATTCTTTGATAAATAATAAGATCAAAATATGGAAGATAATTTATTAAAAATTTAAAGAAATCTGATTAATATTTTGCTTTACATCAATCGTCGTCTTTGTATTTATAAAAATATTTAAACTAAAATCATGAGGCATATTTCAGTTTGTCAGAGACTGCGTAAACTTGCCGATTTTCAATATGAGCGCAGTTAAATTCTCGTCAACCTGCCACATAAAAAAGTCGACAAGGACAAGTTTTACAATGTAATATTGTTTTTACAATGCAAGTATGCGACATTATGTTTATGTTTATATGTATACTTGTAGCAAAAACATTTCAATATTTGTATTTTATATAAAGTTTTTAAAGTGTATCATTTAATCAATTTTAGCCTATAAAAAGATATTTTAAAATAGTATAAAGCCGAAATAAGTTAGAGAAATAATTTTTGGACCAGGGTAGATATAAATAGGCATTATATTTTAAAAATATTTTTGATCATACAGGGTGTTTCATGCCATTGGAGCAAACTAAACTTGAATGGAGCACCCTATATATTATTACATTTTTGGAAAGCCCATAAAATACGCTTTCATTTAATACCAAAATGATATGGGTCTCCTTTGGTTCAAGAAATATTCAATTGTTTTTAAAAAAATATATCCCACTTGCGGCCGTCCCCACCGATTCGTTAGGCGACTTTTGTTTATTTTAAAATGTCAGAAAATTGTTGGTGGTCCTGTAGTATTTTTAAATTTCTTAATTTTCAGATTTTTCCCTCGTTTGATATTCTGTCTTTTTCATCAAACATGTCCTATACCTAAAATTAAAATAATCTTCAAAATGTTTTTAGTTTATTTGTGAAATTGCGACTGTAATACAATAAGACTGAAAATAGAGGTATTAAGTTGGCCATGTGATTGTACTTTCTTACTAAACAAAATTTTCAAGTAAAAACAAGACTTATAACAATTAGAAATTGATTTAATGACTTATTTTAAATTTAACATCCTTTTGTGAACAAAATTAGTGCATATAACACTCTTGCTTCTAGGCTAATTTTATTAGTGATCAATTTGATTATGTGCAGGTCAATGATTTCATTTTTTACGTCTTTTTGTAAATGTAAATGTATAAAGATGGTCATGGAATTGTAGTTTCATGCTAAAGAATTTTTTAATCAAGTTGTATTAATGAATAAAAGAAACTTTGGCGCTCTTTTTCATGCTAAAAATTTTTTTCAAAATAAAAGAGAAGTTAATATAACAACTACAAATTGACTGAATTAAATTATTCCATATTTAAGAGAATATTTTGAACAAAATTGGTGCATACTCTTACACAAGTCACCCTTTTGTTCTTGGCAAATTTAAATCAATCCTTAATGAAATTTCTAAATTTAAATCAGTCCTTAGTAAAATTTCTAAAGTACTCAATTTGATTATATTCAAATCGACTTTTCCATTGTCTACGCCTTTTTGTAAATTTAAATTGGTTACTGATCAACTAACAAGGATTATTTGGAATTAATGTTTAACCTCGTAATTAAAAAACAAGAGTGCCATGACAATATTGCGTTGAAAAAGAAAAATTGTTTGTAACAATTGCTTCTATTCAGTTTAAACTTAATTTGTGTTTTAATTTTATTCCCGAACAGGCTTAAGTTTTGCCTAATGTGCTAAAGCACTCAGGAACACTGTGAGGGTTTAAGGATATTGTTAGGCTGCCGAGAAATGTTTATGAATGGCTATCTTAAATTTGCTTAAGTTAAAGTTTGGAGGAAAGCAGGAACTGGGTGGTGCATTCCACAATTTGGTCGCCGTGTGGAAAAATGTAGATTGCGTCCGTTTAGTATGACAAGATGGAATTTTGAGTGCGTACTTATGGTGTGAATGGGCAAACCGAGTGTTCCTAGCGAAGATGGCCTGCGAAGGTATTATGGAGTGTAGTTCGGAGGCACACTTGCCATGGTAATTTATTCAAAGTGTTGAAAATGACTAAATATTCAGGAAATGGTTTTAATGATTTTTATTCTTGGAGAATGCTAAAAAAATTGTTAAAAAAAAGTCGCGACGGCGTTTGAAGATCTTTTAAAAAGATTTGAAGAAACAGGTTGTGATAAATTTAAAAAAAACGGAAAGTAGCTAATAAAGCAGTGACAAATGATGAAAACTAACTTATAGTTTTACTGGCAATCCAAGAAAATCCTCATGTAAGTACTTCACAAATATCATATATGACTAATATAAAAAATCTAGTGTGAAAAATACATGAAATGCTCATAAAAACCATGGATATCACATAGAACTGCAATAACTATATGCCCAAGATTTTGAACGAAAATTTAATTTTGCAACTCGTTTTTGGAAAAAATTGCAGAAGTTCCTAATTTTCTCAATTCTATATTATTTAGTGACGAAGCTACCTTCAAAGGAATGGTTTAGTGAACAGACATAACATGCATTATTGCAGCCGCCCCATATCATCGAGACGTACGAACATGTTTACACCACTGGAAATAAAATCAGTGGATAGGTCTAGGAGGACCCATTTGTTGGTCACCGAGGTCACCTGATCTAACCCCACTCGATTTATTTTTTGTGGGGTTACGTAAAAGATAATGTTTATAAAGAAATTCCAACCACACCAGAAAATATAAAGGAAAGAATCAGAAATCCTTTACAAAACATCACATGGCCGACATTAGAGTTAATGAAAAATAATTTCGTGTGACGTGTTAATAAATGTATTGAAGCTGAAGTAAGAACATTCGAGCATTTAATGATAAATATATTTTTGATTTTTTTTTCTTTTTCATTTTATTGTTCTTGTTTTGTTGTAATTTGTATTTGTTAATTTTATTATACTGTAATGCATATAAAAATAATACATATTTACAGTTATTTCCCCCAGCCTAATTTACAGAAAACAATGCATAGTTAATTTACAATATTAAGACAAATTTGGTAATGTCAATAGATAAAAAAACAAATTAAAAATACTTTGGAAGATTCGAATTTTTATAGTAGAATTGAGAGCATCTCAAAACTTTGTAAGTGATAGATATTTAATAACGCCAAAGTTTTTTTTATAAATGAATATAACTTAATTAAAAAATTCTTTAGCATAAAACTACAATTCCATGACCATCTTTATACGTTTAAATTTACAAAAAGACGTAAAAATGCGATCTTTGGTCTGAACATAATCAAATTGAGTACTTCAGAAATTTTACTAAGGACTGATTTAAATTTGCCTAGAAGCAAGAGTGTTTTATGCATTAATTTTGTTCAAATAAATCTGTTAAATATAAAATAATTCATTAAATCAATTTGTAATTGTTATAGTAACTCTTGTTTTTACGCTTTAGTAAGAAACTACAATCCCATGGCTTCCTTAATACCTCTTTTTGTATTACAATCGCAATTTCACAAGTAAACTGAAAATATTTTGAAAATTATTATATTTAGGTATAAGACATGCTTGATGAAAAAGAAATAATATCAAACACAGCATCGAATGACACGAACATCATTGTATTTACAAACAGTGACACGCCTTGTACATGTTGTCCCACTCGCTTATTTTTTAGGTTAGAACATTGCGGTTCTCGCGACACCGTGCTACTTTTTAATGAAACCTAAGGTGCAATAATCAAATTTACCATAGCCATCTTAGTTTTTGTGCTACAGGATGATTTTGGAAAAATTGCATTTTCAGCCATCCCCTGTAACTCTGTTATTGTCAGACATATTAAAAAAGTAAAAATAGATATTTGTAGATTTTTGTTACGTAGAATCCAGTGGAGATTCTCAGATTTTCTTTAGAGGTCACAGTTTTTGAGATATTGGCATAACCTACTTTTTTTAATGGGACACCCTATATATTTTTTTAAATCTTCTTCTCCTTGCCAAGAGCTTTTCAAAAATATAGCGTAGTCTATATTTATTTTTATAAATAACGTGACAAAATGATTTTTTTCTATAATTTACATTGATAAAAAACAGAATAATTAATTAATCACAAATATTGTTCAAATTGCAGACCATTATGTCTCCTACAAGTTTCACAAAGTTTATAAATTCTTTTAATAGCATTTTCCAAAATAAATGATTGTCTTCGTAATTCTGCAAAAGCATTTTCCGTTGCAATTTTTAATTGTTGCATGTTGGCATATTGCCTTGAATAAATTTTATTCTTTAAATACCCCCACAAAAAAAATCCAAAACCGAGAGATCCGGTGATCGTGGTGGCCATCGAACAGGTCCATTTGTTCCAATCCATCTCCTGGGGAAACGTTCATTTAGCCAGTTTTGCATTATTCTAGCATTGGGAGCTGGAGCCCCATCCTGCTGGAAGAATACATCGTTCAGTTGAGCCAGTGGAATATCTTCTAAAATGTTCATAGTTTTTTCTTGTAGAATTTGTAAGTACCCATTAGAGTTTAGGTTTTCTTCATAAATCTTGTAAACTATTTTTCGGTTAAAAATAAAGCAGGAGACATTAAATCCGAACCTGCCTTGACGCTCTCTAGGAAAAATTACGTGGGTGTTTTCTTCACTCCAAAACCGCGATTTATGTCTATTAAGAATTCCCGAACTTGTGAAATGTGCCTCGTCTGACCAAATCATTTTTTTTTCAAAATTATTGTCCTGAGTTTTCATATTTATAAACCAATTGCAGAACTCCAATCTACGTTCAGCATCACCAGGGTGCAGATGATGAACAAGTTTATACTTGTAGGGTTTGTATTTATGTTTTTTTAAAATCCTTTGCACTGTTGTTTTAGACACACCGGTGTCTTCATCTATTTTCCTGCACGAGGTTTCAGGAGTGGCTTGAACAACTGTTAAAACGTTGATCTCTGATTCCTCGTTCTCTTTGTTGTAAACTCGGGGTCGAGGTTTGTCAAAACATCCATACTGGCAAAGATTAAATTTTAATTTTTGAAATACTCTTCTGTCGGGTTGTTTTCTTTCGGGATATCTATATGACAAAATAGGTATACAAAATAAATACAAATTCTAAGGTAAAGATTAACTGACCTGTTCAGATGGAGTTCTAAGACCTGGTCTGCGTTTTCATTAGATAATATGAAGCAGGTATTCATATCATATTTCTCAAAGTTTTCAAATTTTAGCAACAAGAACAAGAACGATAACAATAAACAAAAACCACGAATGACAATAAATATCAGCGCTAAATTTGGGAAAATGTAACCAGGAATAATTTGAGAGAAGCAGAAACTTCAAAAATCAAATACCTAAGTAATGGCAGAACGTTAATTATTTTGTTTTTTGCGTTACCATGGTTACCCACGGCTATCCACTATTATCAATGTAAATTATAGAAAAAAATCATTTTGTCACGTTATTTAAAAAATAAATATAGACTATGCTATATTTTTGCAAAGCTCTTGGCAAGGGGAAAAGATTTTAAAAAATATATAGGGTGTCCCATAAAAAAAAATAGGTTGTCAATATCTCAAAAACTGTGACCTCTAAAGAAAATCTGAGTACGCTACTGGATTCTACGCAAACAATCTACAAATATCAGTTTTTACTTTTTTAATATGTCTGACAATAACAGAGTTACAGGGGATGACTGAAAATGCAATTTTTCCAAAATCACCCTGTAGTACACAAACTAAGATGGATATGGCAAAATTGATTAGTGCATCTTTGGTTTCATTAAACAATAGCACAGTGTCGCGAAAACCGTAAGGTTTTAACCTAAAAGATAAGCGAGATACCCCGTAAAACATACGAAAATGGGACAACCTGTACATTAAAAAAAATCTGAAAATTACATTTCAAAATACTACAGGACTAATAAAAATCTTGTGTCATTTTAAAATAAACAAAAGTCGCCTAACAAATCAGTGGCGGCGACCGCAGGTGGGATTATTTTTTCGAAAGACCATTAAAACCTCTAAAACCAACGGAGATAAACTCATACAATTTGGTATCAAATGAAAGCGTATTTTATGTGCTTTCCAAAAATGTGATAACATACAAGGTGTTTAATTAAAAAAAATATAAGTTTAGTTTGGTCCAACAACATGAAGCACCCTGTATGATCAAAAATATTTTTAAAATGTTTTATGTATTGTTATCTACTCGTGGTCCAAAAATCATTTCGTCTTTGTACAATCTTCCACCCCCTCCTCGTTTGGCCACCCTGTATATGAAACAAGTATTTTTCTTTATTCTATAGTTAAAAAAATATTGGAAATATAACAATGAGATATTTTTGTAGTTTACAGTACTTAATAAGTAATAATCAGAAAAATATCTTTATCTGTTTTAATAAAAATTTTATTCTTAACTGATTTTATTAAATAATTGTAAGATTTTTTCTTTTTCAAAGAAAGTTCTTTAAGCAAATTTTCAATTTGAAATTTGACATAATTATAGTGACAGGTGGAACTATTGACTGTGAAATGCATTGTTAAATGTAGGTTATTACTCTGAGAACCTAAATAACTAGTTTAATTTAAATGACAATCATTTGAAAAATTAATACTATTTTAATAAGTTTACTTTTTAAGTATCGTTTAAGTGATCGAAACGAACCATGATGCCAGTTACGTGATATCGCTATAAACAGCTGCTGTCAAAAGTGCCACTTGATTCTTGTAGCAAGGTTATCTTTTGACGGTACGTCTTAACACACATATTTGCGTGAAATTTATCCAAAAATGAAAAAATTTAGTACTTACAACGCTTATGGGACATGAATAAACAATTTTTTGCAGTTTTAATTGTTATATTTGTACAAAAAGGCATTGCACATACTTTCTGAGCTAGCAAAAGCATTTTTTTGGTCAAATACAATTTATCGAAGAAGCACGTAAAGAGGTTAGCTTTTTTTCATACATTTTATTGCGAAAATTTAAACAAAATTATAAAAATATTGGTTTCTTTATAAGTACGCCAATTTTTTTTTGTTTCCATATTTAATTTACAACATTCTTAATATGTTATAACTGTTTTTAAAAATTGTCAAGTAGGTACCATATTATAGTCATTTCAACGAAGATGGCTTAAGGAAGAAGCTAAAAAGGGTTTCGAACTACAGATACCCTGCATATTTACTTAAAGGTACTTTCTTCTGAAATTGAACACAAAATACATAATATTGAATTGATATAGTTGGAAATAACGTTAGACAAAATGTCAGTTATACCTAACATAAAGATACATCACACAAAGAAAATTCTAAAAACTTAACGCAAAATATAATACCATCAACATAGAACAAACTTATATCAGAACAATTCCTACATTTTCGTAATGAAGATTCGTAAACTAGTCAAATGTTCAATTTAATAACAATGAATTAGAATTCCTTAACAAAGGTTTGAAGTATTACACTTTTCCTATATTCACCACCAAAATTAGAGAGATTTTAGCAGTAGAGTACGAAACACATCTTAGAAATGACTACAAATATGCCAAATTTCAAATTGTTAATTTACATAAGTAGTTTTCTCTATAAGAGGACAAAACCTACAACAAACTAAATTCAATTTAGATTAAGAATAACAAAAATAATCTACCTTCTGTTAAAGCAGATAAAGGTAACACTTTAGTAATTATTTCAAAAGATGCAGAAAGTTAATGATTTTATTATAAAAAATTTAGAAATTTTAAATAGAGATCCTACGACGAAGTGTTACATTTATCTGCTTTAACAGAAGGAAAAGATGTGAAACAAAGTTTACAAAAGTGCAGTATCTGCTTTCCAGATTTAGAGAAACAACAAATTTTATATAAAAGCCCACAAGCACCAAAACTATACGGTCTCTTAAAAATCCATAAACCAGATACACCCATTAGACCAGTAGTTTCTTATCTCCAAGCGTCTAATCATAACTTAAGAGACACACTGAACCACATAATAACTAATAATTTAAAGTCCAAATCAAAACATTCTATGAAAAATCCTTTAGAAATAGTTAATAAACTATAAAACGCTCCTCTACATAGTAAACGTGTAAGTTTTGCTGTTACTAGTATGTTTTCTAAATACCTTGTCAAGAATGTATTCGTCTAATATTTTCTTTATTTAATTTAAATTTGGTGAATTTCAGCTAATACCTTTATGGATAACTTTCGTTATATTGATAATATTTGAGCATGTTTTGATAGTGCATCAGATTTTATTGGAGTTAGCCATTAATTTACTTAAACATAAAAATTAATATATAGAACTGGTTTGAGTTCTGCATATGCAAAAAACCTACATATACAGAGTTTACAATGCCAACCGATCCATATCATCACAAAACACGTAAGTTAGCTACATATAGATAAGTAGTGCATAGAGCAATGCCACTACCATTAAATCACAAAAATTTTAATAATTAAATATCAACTATAATACAAATATCACAAGCAGTTGGGTATATTTCAAGGTATAAGCGGTACTTTAGTTAAAAAGTGGGACTTCAGATTATCTATCAAAAATGGTTGCACAATTTACCCAAAACCGATAGAAAATGGCTGCATAAAAATTTCATATTTTGTAAAAATATCTCACAATTTGCAAAAGAACAAGAAGTACACAGTAGCTTTCAAAAATAATATCAAGTTCTTAAATGTTTAAGTGATGCCAATGTTTCAACTAATTTTGAAGTCGGGTATTTATAAATTGAACTGTATATCTGTAATTCTGCTTATATTGGACAAACACTTAGTAACTTTCATATTAGATACAAAAAAGATATTAGATGTTACAAATTTAAACACAAAGACAAATCAAACTATGCCATACGTTTAATAGTAAATAATCACCTTGTGACGTCACAAAAGAAAATTAAGTTTTTACATTTGTGTAATGACACGGACAAATTAGATGTTTTGGAAGCATTCGAAATTTATAAACATAAACAGAAAGTACTTGTAGTGAATGAACAGATTTATCTTATAGACTCATCGTTAAGAGACATTTTAAATATAGAATTATAATTTACATCAAGTTTGTTGTTTACTTGTTATTTTACTCATATACTTTTTCTGCATAATGATACATGTATTGAAACACGTTGAGATATACATATTTATATAAACACTTGTGGAATTATATTTAGAAAGTAGTGCTAGTGCTAGTACCACAGAATTATTATAAATTCTGTTGACTCATGTATCGTAAAACTTTGCTGCTGTCGTTGTGATACGTGACTACACTGTCATATTACTATAATTCTTTTTCTTACATATTCGCAGTTGTCAATAAAATCTTGAAAATTGTAAATTTCTTGTTTTATAAAATATTGTAACGCTTAATTAAAATCAGTTTTATTAAAAGATCTCCATATCTCAATGTCAAATATGATTTTATAGCACCTGCAAGCGTATTTTCAATAATTCAGTTTTTATTTGCAAAGAAAGGAAAACAAATGGGGAGTTACGGTGTAAAAATAAAACCAATATTGTGAGATTTTGTAGACACGCTTTGTATAACAATGTATTAACGTCATAAAATAAACATATTAATGTCCAGCGTTGCGAAATCGCAGTGTTCGTATTAAAGGTCCATATTCTTAAATGGGAAAATAAATAAATTGAAAACCTTCCTCATACACTGTTTAATCAAAAAGAAATTAAACTAATAAACATTTTTCAAAATTGTATTAGTCCTCATGCAATAATTATTAAATAAGTAGAATCTGATTAAATGTATGCTAAAAATAACAAGATTAATAACAATAAGAGGATTTTAAAAACAGGAAAAATATTTACTAAGCACCGTTAGACGTGTACACGGCCCTGCAAAAGGAAGGAAACGGCTACTTTTTGATTCCCTCCCCAAATGGGGGCGGGCTGCTTGGGCTTTCCAAGCTCCTTCCGCCACTATCATGGATTCCCAACATACATACATTAAGTATGTATGCATGGTGGAATTTATGATAGGTGTGGTCTGGATAGGATCGCAAGGAACGGAGTTAGGGTTCTGAGGGGCAAGATACTACCCCAGTACTCGCGTACATGACCGCACATCGTGTGCGTATACACAGTGACCATACCGCTATATGGGTATGAGGAAAACCCCTTGAAAAATCTCATACATGGTGGATGGTAACGGAAATCGAATCCCATTACGTCCCGAATGCTAACAAGATCGTATTACTACAAGTCCACTAGCTCGGTTACGGTTCTGAAAGATGAAGCAACCTACCATACGGTTATAATTTGTTTCCGGGACGTACTTCGGTAAAAGGGCACTTTAATTGGTCATTAAATCAAATTCATGCTGCCCAGTTGGAAGTGTTGCAGCGTGTCATGCAAAACTTTGTTCGTCGTTTCACCGAATGCAAAATGCTTAATGTATCACATCTGTCTATATAATCTGTAAGATTATTTTGACTTACTGGGTATATGTAGTCTTATTGTGCGTAGAAAGTATATAGGATGGTAAGTGAACTTGAATTTGCACGAGAAACTTTTTTGTTTGTACAGAATGTAAATTAGTGTAAATGCTACGCAACTGGAATTGTAGTAAAGCGTTGTGTATCATGTAAAAGAATATTTAAATGTAGTATGAAGATTTTTAAGGTGAAAGTATTAAATTTGATTGAGAAATAATGTTTTGGTAAAACTCCTATTAAGGTGATAATCGTGGAATAGTCTGCTGTAGAATGCGTTTAAAATTGTTGTAAATGTATGAATGGCTGAATTTATAATGAGTTGATGTTGTATTAAAGTGTAGAAATGAATGTGTATGTATATTTTTGCTTGTATAAATGTCGTAACATTGTGTAATAGGAAAATTGAATGTATGCTCAAGGACAAATGGTGTTAGAATTTGCTAAATTGTGCGGAAGGAAAAATCGAACGTATTTAAAATTTTCATAAAAAGTTGAATACAGACCTGGACAGTATATGGAACGAATTTAATTGTGAATTAGGGTTTTTACGAAGAGTTTTGAGGATGTTTACACAGAAATTCAAGATGGCTGGGATTTTCTCTTACCGGTTGAGTTTGTTCCTTTTCAGACTTCCACTCGGCAAACACACGCAGTGGAAATCTCTTTTGGGATAGCTTGATTGTGAGTTTAGCGCCAAAAATATTATGACATTGGGCAAAATTGATGACCGCAGGTATATAAGAGAGAGAGAGAGACTGCTAGGGTACACAGAGAGATGCTCGGCAAAAAGCTATACTTAAGGGGTAATCGCGCGCGAGTATTTTTCAAGGTCATAAAAATGATCTGTGCTGGTTTTAGTTGTAAATCATTATTGTCGCAGTGTATATTAGTTGACTGCAAAAACCCATTTTGGAGATGAAGTATTTAAACATTTACAAATGAAAGGATTAATTTGTGAATTGAAAGAAAAATACCTGTGCGTTTTTTTTTTAATTTAAGAAGTGTTGAATCGGATTTAACGTAAACATCAAGAATCGAGTTAAAAGTATTATGTATGTAGAACCGCGTTATCCAAAAGGAAACCTAAAGTAATGCTTTAAGCAACAAAATAAGGTGTGTGTTAAGTTAAACAGTAGTGGATATTGGCGTCATTGATTTTAGTACATGTGCGATTTTTAACAGCACTAAATCGACTGTGTAAAACATTTGTTTTGATGGGTATATAGCAGTTCCAACTGTCCAATTTTTATATACGCGTAAGGCGTAAACAAACTCCGACATTTAAGTTAGCGAGTGGTGCGACGGTTGAATTAATTGATTACATGTGGCTGTTTGTCAGTGACCAGTGTGGATACATATAAGGATTAATTACAACAAACCAACCCAGTGGACACATTATACCGGACAAAGGACTGCGAAATATACTGTAAGAATAATTTTAGATCTTTGAATGATAGTAGATTGATGATCTTCAGAGATGTTGTTGTTTATATGGTTAATTTCATTCGAGTATTAAGGATAAGCAATCCCTATTAACTGGTTTTATATGTTTAGATTATAAAATTTAGGAATATTAATTTATAAGGATTAGTCTTTTGTATGTGGTGTTTGTCGGAAGCAATGTCTGCAAATATTTTTGGGAGATTTTATGACTGTTATAAACATAAATCTATGTGTATACGAGAGTAAGTTAGAAAGTATCCAGATAAAGTTTTAGTACTTTGATTTTATGATTTCACAGGGTGCGATAAATAAGTTTACTACGACTCGTATGCTCCAAAATTTTATTAAACTTTGGATAAATTTATTTTTAAGGGAATTGAACCTCACGATTTTCAAACTTGTATCGACATGTATTAAGTTTTCTGAGACGAAATTTTACGTACTCTGTTAAAGAGAAAGTGTGATAGAACTTGAGTTCTATATGGTAGTACCTTCCAGAGTCCGGTAGGATTAACTTAACACCTTAAATCTATTCTGTATAAATGTTCCAAGTCTCGGTGTCATGCTGATAACTTTGCTTACGTTATTGATTGTCGATTTCTGCTGTACCGTCTAATATGGAAAAAAGTAGATGCTTTTCATTGTATTATAAATAGATATGTTGATTGACATAACAGTTGTCTTTAACGGGTGCAGTCACAATACGAAGAACATAAAGGCAATCGAAAAGCTTCGACGAACTGCTTCAATTTCTGGATCGGTAGAGATCATTTTTAACGAAGCAACACAAGTGACGCTCCTCCAAGAAATGTTCGTGTCCAATCGTTTACATAAAACCAGACTAACATCAATGTTAATATACAAACTACAACCTATCAACCTAGCTATGAAACAAGCAAGGGACGATGCCGACATTTTAATAGTTGTGACGGTACTTGAGAAAACATAAGACAACACTATTATCGTTGGACAAGATTCTTTTAGCCTAAATTACTTTCCAAATTGTAAAAAGCATCTGTAGTTATTAAGTGCTATTACTGGCTGTGACACAACTTTGCTGTGTTTTAAAATGTTCGAGAGGCGCCCTGAGTTGCATCTGCCTACGGAAGTTTTTAAGCAGGAAAATTTTATAATAAAGACGATTTTGAAAAATAGATTACGAATTCTTCTGGCAATCTGTGGAATTTGCGAATGAGAATGATTTATGCGAAGCCCGTCAAAATGTAAATCGAGTGTATTATTAAGTACAGAATTGTTTTGATAATGATTTATATTTTGAACAATGGATAGATGATAAGTAATAATGTTTTGTAGCCCATTAAAACTTCATTGGCATCTGTACCAAATGCAGTTTTAAATACTATTTTTAGGAACTGTACTTCCTGTTCAGCACTTGGTGACCATTGGCACTGTCAATATTATGTCTCAACGTAAAAGTTACTAATGCTACCGAAGAAAATATTCAGGATTAAGAATATAATGAGTTTGGCCCCGTTAAAGAGGTGGCGCAAAATATAACGAAAGGAAAAGAAAAGGTTGGGGAAGAAAGTAACCACTAGGCAGTAGCGGTCACCAAGACAAGCGAAATCATGGATTAGGCCTATTGGGGAAACCATGCAACAAATGCATCTTGCAGCTTACCTCTGGGGTGGTATGGAAATCGATTCATCGTTACCCTGATGTATAGTGTGAAAACGGCATTTTATTGTCTGTAAGAATCAAAAAAGTCGTAGGGCATACAGAAAGCAAAACAGCCATTTCTGTAACAGTTGACCCTGAAACGAAAAAACGGTATATGTGGAGGCTTTTGACACATCATTAGTAGTTTTGCAAAACTCGAAACTCTGTTCCAATTTTTTAATTTATTCGTTAAATAATCAATTTTACCAAAACTGCAAATTTTCGAATAAAGTTTATCTCCTCTGACGTCCTACCAGAAGCCGTCCTTGCTTTCAGCGGGTTTCTATTTAACCATAAGACGCGTTACCGATTGGGGAGTCCTTATCTGGATCCATTCTCCAGTTCTCCTGTACACCCTGGCCGGGTGTCGCTCAAATTCGCTTTCTATTGCACGTAAGTTCCTTTACCACGCCTGTAGGAAATATAACGGTGGGAGTTTAACTCAATTAGCCCAAATTCTGCTAGTCCACGCCTGTAGTTCGAATCTATAATCTACACGTAATGTACGGGAAAGTTTAACTCAATTAGCCCACTTTATTCATGCATAAGTAATTCACAGTGTCCAAATAAACGGCAGCTGAGTTACAGATGTATAAAACTACACCAAAATCAGGTTAATGTACAAAATATAACATGTGATAAAGCAGTAGTTACACACACAATAAAGCCCACTTTATTCATAAATAAGTAATTGCACAATACAAGCCCTTTAAAACCAATCATGCCGGTCTTTAAGTAAATAAACACATAAAACAATAAAGCAAATTACGGTACATATAAAATACAACAACAGTAAAATTGCACAGGTGACAATAAGGTAAAGGCAAGGACAATAGAAAACAGACAAGGAATTTACACGTACACAATTGTTTAGTGACTACTAAAGCATAAAATACATAAGTCAAATTACAATAAATCACATACAAAGAGAAATCAGCTCGCAGGCAAATAATTCTACATAACAACTGACACATTAAAACAAAACCTTACAAAAGTAAGTTATAAACAGATTACAACATCGTGACCGATATATAAATTTGAGGGCGTTAAATTAAATACAGCGCTCCTTTTTAGGTTACATATTCATCTATACAACAATAAAAACAATAAAAATAAAATTGGTGGTGTTTAATGGTTATTTGGTCTCGGGGTGTGTACCCACTTGGCAATTGCCTTTTGCAATTAAAAATCAAAGCGGTATCATGTACCCGTTCACCAGCCCACCTCTACACAAATATAAATATAAACAACAAACAACAATGCTAATTCACACTAATACCAGAGTAAGGGAGCCCTGTACTGTTTTTATTTTAGCAGATTTCAGCTTAATGAGCCTGCGTGCAAATAAGATACCTTTGCAAGGCAATGTTTGATTTTTAATACGTTACATAGGCTTGAAAAATTATTTTCTGTGAGCTTTTATATAAAAATACCTACTTAAATGATCACAGACACAAATCGTTAACATATGTGGTTTTACTTCAAAAAGGGCTACTGTCATTTATAGATTAATATTTGAAAAACACATTAAAACTAACACAAGAATTATTTTAAAGACAAACTGTGGCTCCGTCGACACTCTAACTGTAACTAACCTTTTCCCCGATTTCAAAACTAACTACATTTTCTCCCGGAATCAACCCCCATTTTTCAAAAGTAATAAAAAAAAACAAGAAACAGTGATTTACGTTGAAGCAGTTTCATGTCCGTAATAAACCCTACATTTAGGTCTCGAGTTTCCAAGTAACAACGATATCTTTTGATCACGGTCTGTACCGACACAATTACTTACTAAACTACTGACATTTCTATATTAAGAATCGGCGCATAAGAAATTCCAATGATTCGTTACGCCCCTTCAGTAAAGCAGTTTTTTAAGCGTACACCTGCTACTCAAACCCCAACATGTGTTTTTCAACCCTAGCGAAATATCAGTTACACATTCTTACATTTCTTATACAAAAATATATAAATAATATATTTCGAAACCATTAGCAAATTACGACGTATTATCAAGATATTAAAAATTCAGTAGCTATCTTTTCTATCGCGGTAACAATGGCGATTTGACAAACGTTTATTACAATAATAAAATTTTCGCGGTCCGCTACCTACAATAATGAATAATTAAACTAGTTACAGATAGATATAAACTGCTAAAACGAAAGCAAACATTCAAACATTAAAATATTGATTTTCTTCTTATAACTCACTTCCATACAGAGACAGTTTGCCTCTATACCTTTATCTCTTTAAAAATATTTCAACGAGCAATAAGGCGTTATCGCGCATTTCTTAACAGTAAAAATTTAATTCTTTTTTTGAGCTACTAGTCAGAGACGTATTTAAAATACTGTTGACTTTTCTTTATTTTCTTTAACGTATTTTGATTTAGTTTATCCTTGTGTGAAAGCATTTCTTTGACCTGTACCGATATTATTTTCCTCCGCCACCGCAAGGAGAGCAGAGTCGAGTACCCCGATTTGAAGCCACACGGAGTTTGTTTTTGTTTTGTTTAGAGTTTATAATTTGTGTTGTTATTATCTTAGTGTAGAATAAGTGTAAATATTTTGAATTGCTAAGTTACAAGCTGTAGGTAGGGGAACGCGAAAATTTTATTATTGTAATGAACATTTGTCAAATCGCCATTGTTACCGCGATAGAAAAGATTAATTAGTCGATTTTTAATATCTTGATGATATCGTAATTTGCTAATGTTTTCGGAATATTTTATTTTGTTTTATGTAAGAAATGTGTATGTAATTGAAATAGTATTGTTGTTCGTTGTTTATATTTACATTTGTGTAGAGGTGGGCCTGGACGAGCGGGTACAGAATAGACCTTGGTTATAATTGTAATAGGCAATTGCCGAGTGTTTACATACTACAGGGTCCAGATGACCATTAAACACCTCGAATTTTATTTTTATTGCTTTATTGTTGTATAGATGAATGTGTAACGTGTAACCTGAGAAAGGGGTGCTGTATTTTTCTAACGCACTCACACTTATATGTCGGTCACGATGTTTATGATCTATTTACAATTTACCCTTGTAAGGCTTTGTTTTAATGAGTTTTTTTTGGGTCAGTTTGTTTAAGTAGAATTGTTTGCCTGCGAACTAATTTTCTCTTTATATGTAATTTATTGTAACTGTACGTATTTTGTGTATTTTGTGCTTTAGTAGTCACTAAACAATTGTGTACGTGTAAATTCCTTGTCCATTTTCTTTTGTCCTTGCATTTACCTTATTATCACCTGTGCAGTTTTACTCTATTTACTTAAAGACCGACATGATTGGTTTTAAAGGGCCACATGTTTGTACGCACTTTAATCTGATTTAATGGTGTTTTGTTATATATTTAACCCTTTCATTGTTGTTTTTTGTGTTATTTGATTTATTAATGTACTTGTGCAATTACTTATATAAGAATAAAGTGGGTTTTATTGGTGGTTCTTTCCCACAATAGTACATTAACGGGTTGAACCATCATTGCGCAAACCTCGTTAATTTTAATTTGAGTAGTGTCATTTTTTCTACCTGGCCCACATGATGCAACACTTAACCTCATCCAGCTTATCTAATTCAAATAGCACAACGTACCTACCACTAGACGGTCATTTCTTTTATCACATTTGAGGTTTGCGAGTAATTAAATATCACACTTGTAAATAAATTCTAATGTTTTAATTATTGCCAGGAAAGTCAATGTAAGGCACGCAATTAATTTGAGTAATAGTGACATTATTGTCAGTTAAGTCAAGCGAATGTTTTGTTCATAGATTTCCATTATTGCGAATCAGCTCAAATTACATTTCAAGATAGGGTACCTGGGGGACGCTACAAAGCCAATATATGTGTAAAACCTTTTTCTGTTTATTTGTCAGTGTGAAACCTCAGGTAGCAATGAATCAGCTCTAAAAGAACTCATGCCGAACCTTTCGATTTCCAGCCCTAGCCGCGGTAAAGCATAATAGAAATAAACGTAGCTCATTAGGACCTTACAATTTAAACGTAAAGGTGTATGAAAAATTTCCGCTCACTTGATTTTTTTAGTAGATGAGTCCTTATATAACTGGATTAATAATACACAATCCTTCCGTCACTTAATCGGATTGTCTACAGTTAATGAATTTTTAATTTTTTGGACGACCAATCACAGGCATTTTAATAGTCCACGAATTATTTAAATGAATTTTTATTTCTACGGTAACGTTGATCTTTTTAACGATAGTGTTTAATAAACGCTAACTCTTATGTTCCATTTTTAGCGACATTGCTCAATCACGTAATATATTACAGTATGGTCATAAATTATAGAGTTATACTGTAAATATAAGAAAAATATAAGAAATTAACAGAATACTGAGCTGATGTAGTAATATTAGTGACACAAAAATCAGGCAGGTGTATTAGTAAAGTATGGCAATAAAACTTCGCTATTTTCTAATGTGAACCAGTAAATATATTGACTCAGAATTCTAAGCTGTACAATTCTGTCGTCTGCTATTGAATTTATAATTAGAACGATTACAAATTCGTGCATATTATATAAATAAACTTAGTCAACAAACCTGAGATAGTTGTACAAAGACATTGGTCCCACATGTTTAACTAAAAACGCACTAAGAATTGTTTAGCCACGAATCATACAGAGATACAATTTTAAATGATCCTATAACAGCATTTAAATATCCTTTAAATAAAAAAAAGACAACGTAATTCACATACATATTAGCCAAGAAATGTGTATTTGTTAACGTAGAGGCGTTAATTTTGTTTGATAACACATCATTTTTGAAACTAGTTAGAAATGGTTATCGTTTACACTAAGGTATTTGGCAACTGGCATTCAATAGATTTATGTTAATTCCTCAATCCATTGGTAATTGCATACGAAATTCAGAGTGCATAGTCTAAATATTTACCATTATTTTTATTTTCATACACTTTCACATGTTTATTTGGTGCCTTAACAATATATTTCTAAACCAGTGTACGTTGTAAAAATGAACGTATTCCTTGCAGACTATAAGCTAAATTTAAATATTAATTATACTCGTACTTGCCTTGATCTTCTAGAAAATATGTACATCATTAGCGTGTTATTAAATCAGACGGTTAGGTATTGGGTAATGTTTTGATTGCCAAAAAAACTGTAGTCGTTTTTATGTAAACGAATTATTATGATATGGTCTACTTGATATACGCTTGTGTTAACTTGCAACAATGTGTGTTTATAGTCACTGTTTGTGTTCTTATATATTGTCAAAAGTGACAAAGTTCTTTATTAACTTTTAATATAAAATATCAACAAAACAGAAAATTGAAATGCATTATGTATTAAGAAGCGCGTGATTTACATTAGATGCTTGCTTATCTAGAGGTTTTATAATCACCTAAAATATGAATGTAAATGTCATTTGTGTAACTGTCACTGTGCAACTCTGAAATTTGGCTAATTTCGACATTCTCTCGTAAATGTCAGCATTCTACAAGGTGCTTGGCGTATGCAGAATTATATGCCTAATACCATTATTTTTAACTTACACCGGCGACTATCGACATTTACCGTGGACTGACGGTGTACATTGAAAAGAAGCATTGCTTAAAATTTAAAAACACGTTTTTATCATATTTTTTTTAAAATAGAAACACATGGGAGAAGTTTTCCAATAAATTATTATGAACTTAAAATAAACAGGGCATTCCAAATCACGAAACAAAAGAAGAAGAATAATATAAAAAAAATAAATGTACTCATAGATTTTAATATAATCTAAAAAATAAACAAGAAAAATGTATCTTATCAACCCTAGCGTAAGACTGAGAAAACACCCACGCACTTCGGGCGGTTACTGTACAGTGCATCCCATTTTGGTGGAGACAGCCAAGCATCTCGGTTGTTGTTGAAGATAAAAACTTGCGGGTTTCGCGGTCCTGTACCACTTTTTTGTGAGACTCAAGATGTCCGGAACGGATTTTTCCTAACTTCTTTCGTTCATAAGTTACAGGGCGATTTTGAAAATTCACACTTTTTGGACCCGCCTCCATATCTACGAAGTTTCTCAGCGATAATGTCAAATTGAAAACTTATCCCATAGAGAATTTTATGTAGAATTCAGTGGCGCACTCAATTTTTTTTTCGGGGCATGGTTATGGAGATACGACTCAAACTTATGATTTTTTCAATGGAACACCCTGTATTTTATCACCTCATTAAATTCCTTATTTTGTTCCTTCAAAATGATATATAATATATAAACATAAATTCTTCAAAAATGCTCCAAAATCACTAAAACATTGATTTTTAATAGTAGGCTATGGATTTTTCATACAAAAAAAGTTCAAATTGAAGAAATACTACTTGTGAATTTTCCATGAAAGGAACACGAACAATACTAACACTAATTCACTAACAAAACACAAAACGTAGGTAACTAATAGTAATAAAAAGTTCATAATGTAGAATAAGCAACTAATTAAATATTTACTCATACTATTTCATTTCGAAATTATTCGGTAACTTATTCATTGAATTGATGTCCATTTTCCCTAACACACAATTGACACAATTTCTTAATACGTCTTAATGCATTTAAAATAATGCAAGGCCGATTTTGTAAATTCTGGAAAACTGCCTCTGTTGTTGCACGAAGTTCTTCAATATTATTGTGCCTTTTACCGTATATTTTATTTTTCAAAAAACCCCACAAAAAAAGTCCAACACTGACAAATCAGGTGACCTTGCACGCCACCTAATGGGTCCATTAGTTCCAATCCAATGGTCTTGGAAAGTTTCTTGTGAATACGGCACAATCAACCTCGAATTGTGGGTAGGGGCACCGTCTTGTTGGAAGTAAATGGCATTAAGATAGGCGAGCGGAACATTCTCCAGGAATTCTGGTATTACTTCTTCTAAAATTGCCAAGTACCTATTCGCGTTGAGAGCCCCTTCAAAAATGCGGTATTTTATTGATGTCCCCAATAAGAAATAGGCTACATTAAAACCAAATCGACCCTGTTGTTGTTGCTCTAAAATTAGGTGTTGGTTTTCATCATACCAGTGCTTTGTATTTTGCCAGTTAAATAAACCGGCACTGCTTACATGGGCTTCGTCTGACCGTATGACTTTACTCGCAAAATTATTGTCCCTTCGAGTTTGGTTCAAAAACCAATTACTGAAATTCACACGCCTCACTGCATCACTAGTGTATAAATGCTGGACAATATTCACTTTGTAGGGTTTCAATTTGTGTTTTTTTAAAATCCTTTGTACCCATGATCGGGGAACGCCAGTGTCATTTTCTAACTTCGTACAAGAAGTCTGAGGTGAGACGGACGCTGGCTAAGACATTTATTTCATCCACTTCATTATTTTCCTTGTTATACGTCTTGGGTCGGGGTTTAGAAACGCACCATAATTTAGTAGATTATTGTTTAGTCGAAATATCGTTGCTCGACTAGGTTGACGCCTCTCTGGATATCTAACGTTTTAAAAACAATATGTCGTATAATGTCTTATTGTAAATTACTAGTTTACCTGTTTAAATATAATTCTAATGCTTCGTCAATATTTTCATGGAATTGATTGATATCATACTTTTCGTTGTTCTGAAAAAATCTTTCGGCCATTATAAAATTTCACAAATTAACAAAATCGCCAAACACAAACACAATAAAACGCATGAAAATTTATCATCATGACAGTAGATGTGTTGATTTCTCCACAGTCACTTGATAAAACAATGCTCCATAAGTCAACAACGGTGTTTGTAGAATCCTACTATAAAAAAATCATAAATAATAATCTCTGTAGTAAAACTTTGAAATTCATGGCACTCTATTAAAATTCAACGTTTTAGTAATTTTGGAGCATTTTTGAAAACTTCATGTTTATATATTATATATCATTTCGAAGGAACAAAAATAAGTAATTTAATGAGATAATAAAATACAGGGTGTTGCATTGAAAAAATTATCTCCATAACGATACCCCGAAAAAAAATTGAGTGCTCCCCTGGATTCTACGTAAAATTCTCTATGGGACAAGTTTTCAATTTGACATTATCGCTGAGAAACTTCTTAGATATGGAGGGGATCCAGAAAGTGTGGATTTAAAAAAACACCCTGTAATTTATAAACGAAAGAAGTTAGGCAAATTCCGTTCAAGCCACCTTGAGTTTCACAAAAAAGTGGCACAGGGCCGCGGAAACCGCAAGGTTTTATCTTCAACAACAACTGAGATATCTGGCTGTCTCAACCAAAATTGGGTTGCACTGTACAACGGCAGAAGCAAGTTAAGTCGTTTTCAACCCTCACCGAAGCTCATTTAATTTTGTCGACAAATACCGATGAAAGTTCGAAAATATTATAAAATTAAAAATTGTTCGGTCCTTCACCGAGGCATTTGGTACTTGTCGACAATCACCGGCGAATGATGACAATCACTAATTTCAGTCTCTCACGGTACCATATCTATTTAATATGTAAAGCGTCTGTCAATTGGGGCGGGTCGATGTTGGCAGCCTGTGGCGGCCATGTTGTTTTGGTGACGTCTGTATAATTTGCCAACACCCTTACGTCAAAGAAGCGCCAGATCGGTTGAGAAATTCGCCAGTCTGTGCAATTGTGCAGGAGAACCCGAGGCAGCCAATTTCTCGCCGCGCACAAGAACTCGGCCTTTCGCAAACTTCAACTTGGCGAATTTTGCGTCGGGACATGGGCCTACACCCGTACAAGATTCGACTGACCCAGGACCTCAAAGTTAATGACCATAGACAACGCGTTTGTTCACTGACTGGGATTCGGAGGACCCCAATTTTGGCCGAAAAATCATCTTTAACGACGAGGTGCATTTTTGAATGAATGGCTATGTTAACAAGCAAAATTGCCGTATATGAGACGACACCAACCCACACGAAGTTCACAAGGTGGCAATCCTTTCTCAAAACGTTACTGTTTGGTGCGGATTTTGGGCCGTCGAAGTCAACGGCGAGCGATGATAACCGATTTATTTTGGACCAAATTGGACGATATGGACCCAGAGGACATATGGTTCCAGCAGGAGAGCGCCACGCGCCACACAGCGCACGCCACGATAAAGACTCTGCATGAACCATTTGAAGCTATGGCTATCTCTCGCGTAGGTGACGTAAATTGACCACCCAGATAGTGCAAGTTGACACCGCTAGACTTTTTTGTGGGGTTTCCTGAAGTCTATGCCAATAAGCCGCAATCGACCGACGCCCTTAAAGTCAACATAACCAGGGCCATCGCTCAAATTCAGCCGGATCTATGCGGCTGTCATTGAAAATTATACCCTCGGATACGTGCTTCCGTGAGAAGCCGTAGCGGACATTTGAACGAGTTTATACTCCATACATAATGGAATACATGGGTCTTTCAAATAAAAAATAATTTCATAATACCTTACATACAGCTTATTTCATTCCATCGATCCTCCCTTAATGCAAGACCCTTTACTTTGATGGCAACCTAACTTTAGAACCAGTATTATAGCTCTACTTGATTCGTTTTTGCAATGTACGCTTGCGATACTGCAACACAGTTCTTCCAATTTTTGTGTATATGTAATGTAATGAGAATCCTGGAGCTGAAATCAAAATTTCCTTTAATAAAAATGATTAATGTTAATGTATACCACATAATTAATTTTCACTTAAAGAAGAGTATAAATGCGAGCATTATTACAACTCACCACAAAACCGTCAGTGTGTATCTTGTGTAGCTTCTGCTCACAAATGTACGTGCACACTCACATGTACGCTAACAAGCACATGCACACACCCACGCATACGCAAAGTGTCAGGTTGCGATGACGCACCCTGTATGTAGGATGTTATAATGACGTGTATTACGTGTCTTGAGCACGAGTGTATTGAGTTTGAACGAAAAAAAAATTTTTTTTTGTGTATATGTATAATGTATGTGGGTGAGTGATACGCCACTGGAAATTTAGGAGAAATATAATTCTGTATGTAGATACGTGTATTTGAATGTTATAAAGACTTCAGTGTTGGAATAATTAGATTTTGATGAATGTAAATGTGAAGAGAAATTTGTCTATGGGACGATAATGCTTTCCACTGTATCGCTACTGTTTGGCTACCATATGGAATGGAATGTTTGAAGATAAGATGAGTAATCTTGGTCAGAAAATGTGAAGAATAAGTGTAAAATGTTTTAGAAAATATGTAGAGAAAGATTGGGTATGTTTAAGTGTTAATTTCAGAAAGTTTTGTAATGTTGTGCAATTTGTTTTAAGAATACGTGTATGTATATGGAATTTGAGACCTTAGACGGTACTGATTTTTGCAAATGTTGCGGAAGCAGATCGAGCGCAGGTTGGAGATAAATGTTAAAAGTTGTGTAATGGACCAGAGTGGCTACTGAATGAATGTGGTGACGAAAAATGATTTCTTCATGAAGTAATTGTAAAATTTGTAAGTGAAAACAAATATGGCGATGTATTGTAATTACACGCGTATTTGTATAGAGGGAAGCAGCTATTGGAACTAGGGAATTTTGAATGAATATTATTGGAGAATATAACGCGGAAGGAAGACATGTTTAAAGATGGATGACTGAAGTTATAAATAGGAAAGTCAGAGATGGACGAGTTAGTTAAGAAGTTAGCTTTTGGCTTGTGATGAGAGCTCGGTGAGACGCGCACGCGAGTTAGTGTGGGATAGAATGTGATGATGTTGGAGTATGTTTGTGAATTTTAATGAGGCAGTAATTGTTTAAACAACTGCGTAACCCGAACCGGGGATGAATCGTAAAAGACATTCATAAACAAAACAATAATAAAATTGAAGTTGAAGATAAAATTAGTTTGTTTATTTTCAAGAAAATAATAGTGCGTAAGCAGATTTGAATAAAGATAACAGATGTTATGTTAAAGTGTTAAGTGCAGCGCGTGCTCTTGTAACGAGATTCAGCTAAAAGTATTTATGAGACCACCTGTTAAGTGAACGAAGTGTTCATTATATATTAAGCCAATGTTTAAATAACGTTATTTGACATTGAAAGTTTTGTTTGTATAAGGGGCTAAATTGGTGTAAAGGTTGCTAGAAATTTTAAAGAGGCAACCAAAGGTTTACCGTTATTACATGTTTGTGGGAGTAATAACCTCGCGTAGTGAACTAATCGCGGGTGCACAGAGGAATAAGTTTTGTTGAGCCTTTGTAATGTGCGTTCATGCAATTTAAAGGATTACCAATGGACTACACATAATTGGTTTACGGAAGAAAGAAAAGCCAAGGATTAATGAACAATCTTAAGTAAGGAATATATTTAAGTATTTTAAAAATTTAGTAAAGCACGATTATCTCTTTGGTTTAGTTCATTTGTGTAATGTGATCAAATATTAATTAGCTTAGAAGCGAAAAGATAATCGTTCTCGAATCATGTTGTGTTGGATTGTATAGTATTAAGAATTTTTGCAGAAATTGGTAGGGACGTGCGGTTTTAACTTTCAACCACGCTGATGTAATTTATGTAAATATTTGTGTTTTTGATTATTTTATGCAGGACAATATAGATTTATCGTTAAATTTTTATTCTGTTGTTTATTTAACCAGGTATGAAACACAGTTGTAACATTTACTTAATTGGTGATCTTGTTTTGACAATTTTAAAAGTAAGCTTTACAGATTTTAATTTTTCAGATTTAAGGAACGACCTGAAAGTTCATATTTGCCAGGTTGATTGCAAAATTTTATGTCAGTTTCATTAGAGCAATGCACTATTAACAGATCAGCTGTTAGTTTAAATTTCATTAAGTATAATAAAAAGTTGGAGTTTTAGAATCTTAAATGTTTACGAATGTCAAATACGATTCAAAAGTAAAGTAAATTTAAAAGATATCGTTCATGTTAAGAATTTTAAAAAAATTAATTACCGTTCAGTGAATGAATTTGAATGATCAATTTTATTTTAGAAGTTTTGGTATACGAGGTGTAGTCAAAAGTTTTTAATAACCTGGGTAGTACTAAATTTATTTGAGTTTGAGTTGAATTGTTTGGGACGAGTGTTTGTTTTAGAACCTTCGTATAGGAGTTTACCGAGTAAGCACAATCCTACTTTCCACAATCAAGTAGGGTTAATTAACATCCAGCTTAAGACAATTATTTTAGCAAAGTATCGATTGTGGTGGCGCCTAGAGACATATTTTCCCGAATTGAGCTATTTGAGTATAAGTGTAAGGTGTTTGAGCTTATTAATCATTCATTTTACTTATTATTTCGACCACACCCATCTCCCTGTTAGCTGGCTTGGCAACCCGCTTACATTAGTGAGCATGCACGACGCCTAGTGCGGTTTGGACGTGTAACAAAAGATACACGTACACTCAGACGCACACGATCATTACATACTTTTATAAATCAAGAACATAGTATCAAATGAGTATTTTTGCAATAATTAGGGTAATTCAAACGATTTTTACAATTTATTTTTTTTTCACTTTCACTAATGACATTTCTATTTAAAATATTACCCGGTCATTTTTTATTATATTATTCGAGTATTATTCTCCATTGAATAGTCAAAAATTATGTGACAGTGTTCACATTTGCCCCGGTTTATTTTAGGTGTATGTAAATAAGTTGCCACAGAACTATATAAAGTTCCGTATTTCTATAAACGCTATTTGTGAACATACCCTATTGTGAACACCTGCAGAATTTTTTACGATTTAACTCTTGCTGATTCTCAATCCTTAAGAGAATTACGTAACAACAAAGGCATCATCATTTTACCACTAGATAAAGGACGCTACTGATTTAATGAATAAAACTGCTCACATAAACAAAGCTAATAGTTTACAATACGATTCTGCTGACACTAAACTATAATACAATCCTAATAAGTTCCAGTGTTCCAGATTTTTCAAGTTCAAATTATTACCCAAGAAACTGGTAAAGCAATCAAGCTTACCAGCTGAAATAACTAAGACACTAACGCCACCTAATATACCAAGACTTGACGGATTGCCAAAAATACACTTACCAAATACTCCACTTCGACCAATTGTAAACTCCACAAATGCAACAACCTACGCATTATGTAAATACCTAAATTCTTCGACCTTTCATTGGTTCGAGCAATTTATTTATAAAGAATTCAGAACATTTGATTGACTGGCAAATTAACATTAACCCTAGATGATTTGTTAATTAGTTTTGACGTGGATTGCTTGTTCACAAAAGTACCAATAAATGATACCTTACAACTATTCGACCGACATTTCAACCACAACTAGGTCAAATCATTTAAACATTGTCTAACTACAATTATTTAATGGGGAGTATTATCAACAGTTATATGGAGTGCAATGGAATCTTCAATTTTACCATCGATTGCAAATTATTTTGTGAACATTTCAAAAAACAGGCTCTAAATAATGCACCTAAGAAACCAAAACTTTGACTTGGATAGGTTGATGATATCTTTGGTGTCTGACCTTTTGGGGAAAAAGAATAATGGTGTTCCTAAACCATTTGAACAATCAACACACAAACATTAAATTTACAATAGACAAAGAAGATGGTCTGCTTCCATTTCTTGATGTTCTAATTGTAAGAAAAAATCTTTTTTTTCCCTTTTTTCTCGAGTTTTTGTAGAAATCATGATGCGTTTTGTCGTGTTGCATTATTGAAGTTGGGATTTACTCAAGTATAAATATTGAAAGCATTAATTTGGTTACAAGTTTTTAGCTTGTTGACGATATTTGCAGTTATTACGAATTGGAGTAGTTTATGTGAATGTCATATATTTTTCGGTTTGTTGTAAATAGCAGGAAGTTTTAGATTAAGATTTGGTTTACGTTTTCACAATATAAATTAGTAAAAGGTATTTGAGATGGGAGTTTAAGATTTATTTTTGTAATTAGTGGATATTCGTACTTTTATTTAATCGTTAGTTATAGTTTAGTCCGAGTTAAAGTTACGTTGTTGAAACTCGTTACTTTGCAGTTAAAATTTTTAGTTTTGAAAGGAATTTAATGTCACGTTGGATGAACAGAATTTTAAGTAACATGTGTTTGAGTATAGAGCTTTTATTGTAGTGCAGCTGGTAGCGAAAGGTCCAGGCACGTATAAATATTTCTACAATTTTTTTTGTTTACCAGTGGAGAGGGTACAAAATTTATTTGAATAACAGGGTCTCGGTTTGAATGACAGGATGTGTGCAACTCGTTTGTAAGTATTAATTTGATTCTTTCATGGGAAAGTCCAATATGCAATTTCGTTATGGGCAGTTTATGCGACGATTTAAAGGAATGAAGTGATTTTTGTGGGGAAAGCGGTTTTTTGCTTTTCTTTATAGACTTCTACTCTAGCCGTTGAGGAAAGAGGACGAACGCGGGTGGTGAGGGTAGACGTGTAGAATTTGCATTTCATATGCTAGGGTTATTGAAGCTTTGCAGGGAAAGTTTCCCACACACCCTTAGCGAGATTTGTGTATAATATTCGGTCACCACGGTGACAGTTTATTGTTTTCTATTGACTGTTGAAGTGACATTCTTTACGGGTACTTCGAAGAGGAAGTTGTCTTAAGATTAGTGCTTTTCCTCATTGTGGACTAATTTCATAGCTTGCAAGTTCCATATAATTATTGGTAATTCTGAAGTCTGATCGCGTTCACGGCTATCCCAACAGACAAATTGCTGTAATCATAAAAGTATCGTTTTCACAAATTTTGTGTATGTAAAGGACAAATAATGTTTGTAAAAAAGTCATATGTAGTTATGTTAAAGCAGGTGATACAGTGATCTAATTACCAATATGGTTTCATGAGTGAACGTACAACACTAAACCAACCTCTTACGTTTTACTCAATACGTATCTGAAGCTCTTTATCAAAGAGGTCAAGTGGATGTTATATACACTAACATATCGAAGGCCTTTGATCACATTCCACATGATGCCAAATTAGAAGGATATGGATTTCAGAACAATTTACTGCCATTAATCTCGTGTTACCTTACCAACCGTATCCAGTATGTTACATTTCACAATTTTTAAATTTGTGTTTATAAGAAAATTTAAAAATAAACTGACAGTTGTCGACTGGTAGTTTTGTGCATTGGAAGTTGTATTGAGGAAGATTCAACGTGCTGGTATTCACCTATTCGTCACCTAGAGAGTCAATTACGAGAAATACATAGACCGTAGTATTAAGGAAGGGGGGGGGGAGGAGATTCAGAGTAGTCAATTGATGTGTGCGTGTGTACAAATTAAGATCATTACTACATACATTGAGTTCTGTGGACAATTTTAATAAAGATTGTTTTTTTGTTTAATTATATTTATCGGGTGGATGAATACGTTTTCTTTGATTACAAATTTTGCTTAGAAACCCGTTAGGTGTTTAAATTAATGTTGTAAAAGTATATTCACCCGTATATTAACCATATTATTTTGATGTTATGGCTTATTTTATTCCGTTTATGCTATACAAACTTACGTATGGCAGAATGTGTCAAATTTATGTGAGCGACGTTATTGATACTCATTTTGGTGTTAAATTAAAATACAATATATTGTTTTGGAGAATTGAAACTTGCAAGCGTCAACCCACTTTAACTATTAAGGTTTACACAATTGAATGGTTTTTGTCTTCTATGTCACGCTAATTATTTATCCCATATACTGTTTTAATTTGATCATAGTATATGAATAGTGTTTCTAATTGGTATTATTTCTTTATAGTTATAATATTATTGAGACTTTATTCCTATTACCGGGTTATTAATACGGAAGAGCAAATTTAAGAGATTAAATATTTTTTTGTACCTGCAAGTTACCGAGTGGTTTATTTATTTTATGGCAAGTTTTTATTTATGTAACTAAACAGCGACAACGTTCATTTATTTGTCATTACTTCAGTATAAGATTTACCGTAACGATCAATGAGAATTCCTCTATTGGAGTATTTGCTATTTTGAGTTTTGTGAATATACTTTAATTGGAAGAGATAAGTTTTGAGATATAACGTAACGTAATTGGATCGTTAACCAATTAGCAGGTTTTTAGGACATTTTTTGCAGGTATTTGCAAACATTTTGTCCGTCTGGTAATTCATCAATTCACCTGGATTTGCGTCAAAAGGTAAGCAATTTTTTGCGTTTATTTGTGAACTTAGCTGTAAGCTTTTCGTATTTAATTAATTAATTAATTAATTAATTAATAGTCCAAAAGTCACCTCTGAAAACCCTCAAACCTTGAGACATTTGCTGGGCGTTGACGTGCAATTTAGTACAAGTGATCCTTCATAAGACAGTGTATAGCAATGGACGCTGCAGCATTAACAATTACTTACCAAGCTCCAAAAACCTCGTATTTTAAGTCCTCACAAGGTAATAGTGGGGTTAAGAACTCCTATAGTGCAAATAAACCTTCCTATACGGCTTCACGCCCTAGTACTTCTACATTTCTGCTGCAGGACAGTTCCCCTGAGCAAAAAAATTACCTTAATTGCTCTGAAAATCATGACTTGGAGTGTTGTTCACATTTTTTGAAGAAAACTCCAAACCAAAGATTCACATTTGTCCAAGACAAATTATTTGTATAAATTGTTTTGGCACCCATTCGTCGCGCCAATGTAAAGTTCCAAATGGTGGTTCAATATGTAGAAAACGACATTATTCGCTTTTACATTTTAATAACAGTTCTCAACAAAATGTAAATAATCTTATAAATAATACTCAATATAATCCATCAACCTTAGCTGCTGCGAACATTGCATCATTGTCAAGGGAAACTAGTCCTGACGACATTGACTTGTCGCAAGTTAAAACAATTACTACCCGATCGGTAGTATTTTTGTCAACAATTAAGGTGGCAGTATGTAACAGCCGGGGTCTCTATCAGTCGGTTAGAATTTTATTAGACAGTGGAATCCAATCCAGCTTTATAACAGATAGATGTGTTATGAAATTAGATGTACCTCGTAAAAGGTCCCAAATCCCAATTTATGGATTAGGGGAGATTTCCACAATGTTTTCCGATGTCACCTCGTACACGATCAGTCCTATTCGTAAACATACCCCTCTTTCAGGTGGCGGTTGTAGCGGTGCCCAAAATTTGTTCCCAACTACCTGAGCAGCATATCTCATTGGACAGACTTTCACACCTTACTCACCTAAATTTGACTGATGATCAATTTAATCAGCCTGCTCCAACTTATATGTTGCTTGGGGCGGACATTTTTCCTTTTCTGTTGGGTGAAGGACAAATTGAGAGTGGACCAGATAAGCCAGTCGCCGTTAACACCATCTTTGTTTGGGTTATCATGGATAAAATTGACGTTTATACTACAGGCGTTCGTACATTTCTCAATACATGGGAGTCACCTTTATATGTGGCTATTAAAAGGTTCTGGGAACTTGAAGAAATTCCAGATAAAGTTGTGCTCTCTGCTGAGTATATTTTATGTGAAAAAATATATCGTAACACTACTGTTATTGAACCTAGTGGTAGGTATGTTGTGTCACTGCCTTTTAAAAACACCGATCCTCAATTTGTCAAATCAAAAGATGTTGCTCTTCAACGGTTTCGGTCTTTAGAGCAGCATCAGGTTTTAGTAACGGAGGATCACAGAAGATATCAGAAAATATTGTGGCGTTTCTCACAAAATGATCCCATTCAAGAGTTTATTTTAAACACGGTAACTTATGGGTCTTTTTCTCCATTTCTTGCTTTACGCACTATGGTTCAAATAGCAGAGGATTATAAAGACAACTACCCTAATGCTTCTCAAGTCTTAAGATTAGATTCATTCGTTGATGACTTGGCAACAGGGTCAGATTCTGTTAATTCTGCCTTGCGTCTCCAGGCGGAGCTTATTTAGTTATTGAGTAAGGCTGGACTGGAGTTACGTAAATGGGAATCCAACCACACAGCTATTCTTCAAGCTGTGCCATCGTCAGACTATCAAAACAACCTCTTTCTTTCGATAATAACGATTGTGCTATAAAAGTTTCAGGTTTAACGTGATTAACAACCTCGGATAACTTTTCATATACTTGCATTTCAAAAAATAGCGCACTCACGAAAAGAGGTATCCTTTCTGAGCAGGCACGGATTTTTGATCCTCTGGGTTTCCTAGTACCTGTATCTTTTTTTGCCAAGTATCTCATACGGTATTTATGGGTATTGGGTATAGGTTGGGATCAATCTCTTCCTCAAGATGTACAAAATCGCTGGTTACTATTCCAAAAGGAATTACCTACGTTAAAAAATATACAAATTCCGCGCAGGATAACGCTAAATAATTATCATCCAGTGGAGCTCCATGGCTTCTGTGATGGGAGCGAAAAAGGCTATGCAGCTGTGGTGTATTTTCCAGTATTGATAAAAGATGCATCTTCTGCTATTTTTCTAGTTTGTGCAAAATCCAAAGTGTCTCCGCTAAAGGGAATTTCTTTTCCACGCGTGGAACTTTGTGGGGCTGTACTTTTATCCAAATTAATTTCCGAGGTTCTTAGTTGTTACTCATCTAAAGTTAATTTTGAGAAACTATATGCTTGGTGTGATTCGAAAACGGTGATTTCTTGGATAAAATCCTCCCCTCAGGTGGAAAACTTTTGTAAGTAACCGTGTTACACATATACAGTCGAAAGTTTCCCCAAATATTAGGCACTATATTTCCACTAAAGAAAATCCAGGCGATTGCGCTTCTCGAGTCCTATTGCCTTCCGAGTTAATCGACAATCCTTTATGGAGGAAGCCAGACCACTTGCCTTTACAGTAACTCGCACAAAATTCTCAAATTTTGGTAAAATTAAAAGAATCATAGCCTATTGTTTGAGATTTATTTTTAATTTCAAAAATCTCAAAAATAAAAGGTTTCATGGTTCTACTTGGTCGGAATTGAATGATGCCTTGTTGATCTTAGTTAAACACTCAAGATGAATATTTTTTTGAAGATATTTTGTACCTTAAAAATAAGCCAAATATTTCAAATCAGTTGCGTCGATTATCCCCATTTTTAGATAGTTTCGGGGTTTTAAGAGTGGTTGGTCGACACAAACATGTTGACGTTACTTATAATTGTAAGCATCCTATGTTACTTCCACGTCAAAGTAGATTGACTGAATTAATTATTACAGAAACTCATGCAGAAAATTTTCACCCAGGTTTTCAAACTACTCATGCGCTTATTCTGCAAAATTTTTGGATTTTGAGTCCCAAGCGAGCCATTCGGTCAGTCATTGGGAAATATTTACGGTTTTTTAGCTTTAATCCCACCTCCAACATACCACACATGGCTGATCTTCCTATCTTTAGGGTAGTGTTTTTCTCATGTTTCTGTTGTTATGGGTGGTCCCTTTTTAATAACTCCCAATCGAACTCGAGGTTGTAAAACTTTAAAGGCGTACCAATTTCTATTTGCTGCTTTAGCACATCTTGAAGTCACGTCTGACTTGTCTCCAGAGTCTTTCCTGACAGCACTACGCCATTTTATCTTCAGAAGAGGAAAGGTAAATATATACAGTGACTGCGGTACGAATTTTGTGTCCAGCAGCAAATATTTGAAAGACAATCAGCTTCTGACACTGAAAAAATCTCTTGGGATTTTAACCCTCCTGGCGCTCCACGCTTTAATGGGTTAGCAGAATCAGGAATTAAATCTGTCAAAACTCATTTGGCTCGCATTATGGGAGACCAAATTTTAACTTATGAAGAACTTAACACTCTCACTGTACAAATCGAAGCTATGTTAAATTCGATACCATTAAATCCTTTAAGTTCAGATATTAACGACCTTATTGCCATAACGCCTGGTCACTTTCTTATGTTAGAGCCAATTACGGCCCTACCCGATTTTGATTTAACTAGCTGCAAATTAAATTCTTTAACTCGCAGGCAATTGGTGGTACGTATGAGCCAGGACTTTTGGAGAAGGTGGCAGAATGAATATCTGCACAGGCTGTCTCAAAGATATAAATGGAACACAGCTTCAGATCCACCTAAAATCGATATGCTTGTGATTATTAAAAAAAAGCAACTTCCATCTTTAAAATGGGAGCTTGGTAGAATCATAAAATTGCATCCAGGCTCTGAAGGTGTTTGTAGGGTAGTAACGATTAAAACGGTGCGTGGAGTGCTTCAACGCCCGGTGGTGAAAATATGCCCACTCCCTGGTCAGTAGATTCCTCCACCTAGTTAACTTTAAAATGGGTTTTACAGTAAAAATTTATTTTTTTTTGTTTTTCTTCTTTTACTACAAAATACGGATTAGGTATTTTGATGGGCGGTACTGTTTGGGATTTAATAAAATTTACTTTATTAATCTATTAATAATTATTATTAGAATACAACTTGTATGTAAATATCTTGTCATTTTGAAATTCATATTATGGCGCGTAATAATGGCATTTCCATAGACACGCGCGATACCACGCATTTGCGCCAGTACAGTGCGTTAATGGGAGTGTTGAGAATACGAGGCACGAGGCTATACGTGAACCTGTGAATAACGTATCGAATTTGGCCGACAAGAAACCACCACAAAAGCATTGTGGTAAGTCTTTTGATTTCACAACTCTGCAATCCAGAAACAATATTACTTTCTTTTAAGGTCTTTGACCAAGCTTCCCCAAGCATTTCGACCAAGTCAGATTTTGATAATCTCTTTACATATTTCTTTATGACGAAGGCAATTAGTGTTTTTCCATTTAGTTTTTAGCGGCCCAAAGGCGCATTTATCAAAGAGATACAACGCGGTAAGGTGACAAGGCAATCTAACTAGCGTGATATTATCAGCTAGAGACTCTTCCCTGATACGCACACTTATATCATTGGTATGGTCATCGTATAGAAGGACAGCAGCTTGATTTAAAAGTGTTTATGTCTTTCGAACTTTCTTTATATGGGGTATGAAACCTTGTGTAAATCACGTGAAAAACTATGGTTTCTTCACCCATCCGTTCTTTGACACACTATATAAACTATCTGGGCATACCTTTTCGGAAATCCACTACTTGAATTCATACAACTTTAAATACGATTAAATCTGGAAGATAAGAACCATCAACACCCACACAGGCTAACACTGGTTGACTATCGCCCTGATGCACCCTGACCCTACTTAAGTCCTACTTGACTGTTCCGCATTATAAACTAAACCGGTCTTCTCTTGAGCAAAAATAGCTAGAGTAGATAGTGTGCGATTTAGATCATTATAAAATTGACTTATTACATCAGGTTTCCTTGCATATTTCCTACATTTTTACAAATGCTCTGGTATTTTCAAGGATAAAACATTCCCATGTCTCTTTAGGAATAAATAGTACCAATCTTCCCCTGGCCTCCCTTCAACAAAAGGAGTTTTTCAATTATTAGTCCATACGTATCCCTGGATAAGATTTAATAATTCCTCTTTATCGTAAGGGTATCCAGCTCTTGCTCTCTCTACCCAAAGCGCTGTTTTGAAGCCTCTTATTGCAAAAATTAGAAATGTTTTCGTACCATTAACCCCTTGCAATATTACAGATATTGGAACATGATAGAATAACTCCGCTTCACGGTAACTTTTGCTTTTGTTTTGTATATGGTGGGTTACTTTAATTAGGTCTTCTTTGGTGTAGACTGCCCCACTTGTCTTTCGGACATACTTCACTTCAGAGGACTGCTTGCTTTACCCCCAAGCTAAAGAACTATGGGCAAATGTAGACATATTTTAAAACTGTAATAATACACGATAGATAATACACGATAAATTCGCACTAGGCGTCGCGTAGCCTTTAAAAATAAGCGGGTTTTCGACTTAACTATCCGAAAAGAATTAACACTTACTTTTAAATGAAACTCAAATTCGACAAGAAATGTCGCTTGTCATCACAATGGTCCAGATTTATTTGTAAAAGTTCCTTGAGCGTGGTGTTAAAAATCTTAAATGATAGTAAAAAACAGGGACATTTGCCACTCGGTGAAACAATGCCTCAATTCTAACTTATAACCCGAAATATTCACTTTAAATTTCAAGGGTGCGTTACACTTTGTTTAAATAAACTTGTTGAGTAAATTATGTAAACATAAAGTTTAAAAAGTCACGCTTCTTAATATTTGTATCAATAACAAAAAAAATGGATTTTTGTATTCAACCATGATTTGCAAAATTAAAGATCTTACAATACTCGTTCCGTTCCGACATGGGTCACTGTACTCCATTTTGTTTTGTGACCACTTTAATAACGTTAACAAATTATACAAAGCAGCGAACCAGCTGATAATCCAACATAAGCGTGTAAGAGGTCGGCGGAAGCATGATAACTGCGTAAACGACTCCCACTTGATGTGTCTAAAGGGGATTGACTACTTCTTCGTCGTTCAATATTTATTTTCTCACTGATCGATACTTAGCATAAGTACTAATACTTTTTCATTTGTAAAAGGTTCTTTCGCAAAATATTTCTAGTACATCTTGCTTAACACAATTTATTCTACACAGGTAGCCTTTAATACTGCAGTCTGATCACAGGTTAAAATTTAATTCCGCATTTCTCTTGTTTACGAATATATGAACTCTTATACTAACTTATATAATAAAAAAAATTGCGCCGTCAAATAATTGTAGGAAATTTCCACACAATTTTTATTTAGCATTTATCCCACAGAGTTATATGCTGCCCGAAATTAAGTTACTGCATTAGATTATGACAGTTCGAGGCGGGTCAATATAATCCTTATGTTCAACTGAACTGAAACTTATACTTATGTTCACGTCGTGATACTTTAAAATTTTCTGAGGACTAGATGAGGAATAACTATTCCCACTCTCTCTTATACCTAAACTCTCCCGTTTATACTAAAATTTCGACATCGTCAAAAAGCGCGATGTTTTTCACTCTAAACTTGAATTTGAAGAATAGTAAAATCTCAAACCCGCAACGTCAAATGTGACAGGTTATATCATTGCATTGATATAAAATAAACATGTCCGAAACTCTTTTAACTTTTACTTTAAAAATTTAACAAGGTATAAAAATTCTTCTTGCTAAACAGATTATCCCGTGTATTTAAAAATACCATTATTTTCCCTACATTTCAAACACTATTGTAATAATTTTAAATTCGGTACTATCGATTGTTTTCCATTAAAACCGCGAAAGCATCATTTTATTTAAATTAAACTGGCAAATCTTTCGTATTTTCTACAAAAGAAAACGAAGAAATTTCGCGCCAAACACTAGTTCAGTTTATCAAACTCAACTTGATATTGAGACAGTAATTAATCATTTTAAATTACTCCGACGTTTATAATTTATGTAATTCCACAAAACTCAGTACTATTCGACATTCAGCATCATCTTCACACGAATTTAACGTTGATGAACTTATTTAATAAATTACTCTACGTTCCAATCTGAATGTATTTGGTTACTTTAAATTGTAATCATATTGTTTCGCACCTCCACATTGCAAAACTCAGCAACAAACAGAGGCACCCAGTGCCATCCTTACAATTTTTAACTTACACACTTTACCTTCAAAACAATTCTTCACATAGTTCAAATACTATAAGTATCACCGTTAACGATATACCATACGTTTAACGTGAGTCGTGTTCCATACAATCTACTGAAAAAATTCTTGTGCCCCAATACTCATCTGCACAATCAAAAATATACGTTACATGTACGACATAGTACGAAATAAGCTGTATTGCCAAAATATTCATACAAATCTTATTTTTTAATTTGGGGATTAAAGTAATTTTAGGTTAAGCCGCTTTTATGCAACTGGCCCTTAATTCGACTGATTAGGAACCAATTTCACAGAAACGAGATAACTCCAACATCTTATTGAAATCATTACAACTTTATATCGTTTATTAAAAGCTACTACATGCTGACATACATACCAGAAAATAAGTAAGATTTTTCGAGAATTTTACACGATTAACATTTAGTTTTTTTAAATATTACAATTTGTCGTTTCACGATACATCACGGTTAGAAGCTATTTTAGCCAAAAAAGGGTGTGCCATACAAGATCATTGTATCTCGCTGAAAAAACAAAGATATTTAATATACAGTGTAAAGTGTAATAGTATTGTGAAGGCGGTAGAAAGATACGGTTCCACATGTGTAAAGAAGCAGAATCCTTTACCAAATTTCTTTAATTAAATATTCGTAAATTAAACAATTGTTAATGGGATTCATAAATCCCAAATAATGAATCTTTATCCCCTCCGACGTTATTCCGAAAATGTTACTAATTTTGCTACGTCAGTCTCCTCCAGTCTCACTACCTGCCCAACAACCAATCTCTGAATTAGCGTTCTCAGATTTCAATAAAACTGAAAAACGCGCTACAGATGCTTTCATTATCATGATTATTCTTCACTTAATTTCGCCCACCTTAGAATATTCCTTTATACCCGGGCCTGCTGTTACTTAAATCCGTAGTTACCTGCACGTAACACCAGTTCGGGTGTTTATTCCTAACGTAGTTTTCCACTTACACAGTCGGCCAGAAAGGCTGTCTGCCTAAATTCTGCCGACCTCAGAGTATTGACTAACAGCTCAACGGCTGGCCCAGAATCTATTAATTAATACACAACATATAATTATACACAAACTCACGAAAACACACCGCCCCAGGCCAATTAAACAACGTGCTGAGTGTCTACAAGTTGGAAGTGACAAAGCAGACCAAGATTAGACCATTATTTCGGTCGTCCAGTTCCCGCAAATTGCGCAAATGTTACGTAAAACGAGTGAGTATTGAACTTCTATCTCAGTTAAAAGCGGTAAACAAATTCGTCGTTCCCGCAAATAAATATTCAATACGATAATATCCAGTATTCAATGTCCCGTTTGTAAATAATTCTAATACAGTATCCACCATCACCACCAATAATCTCTACTAGTTACAAGACTATGAATCTTTATCCCCTCCGACGTTACTCCCAAAATGTTACTAACTTTGCTACGTCAGTCTCCTTCAGTCTCACTACTTGCCCAACAACCAATCTCTGAATTAGCGTCCTCAGATTTCAATAAAACTGCAAAATGCGCTACCGATGCTTTCATTATCATGATTATTCTTCACTTAACTTCGCTCGCCTTAGAATATTCCTTTATACTCGGGTCTGCTGTTACTTAAATCCGTAGTCACCTGCATGTAACACCAGGTCGGGTGTTTATTCCTAACGTAGTTTTCCACTTACACAATCGGTCAGAAAAGCTGTCTGCCTAAATTCTGCCGACCTCAGGGTATTGACTAACAGCGCAACGGCTGATAGCCCAGAATCTATTAATTAATACACAACATATAATTATACACAAACTCACAAAAACACGCCACCCCAGTCCAATTAAACAACGTGCTGAGTGTCTACGAGTTGGAAGTGACAAAGCAGACCAAGATTAGATCATTATTTCGGTCGCCTAGTTCCCGTAAATTGCGCAAATGTTACGTAAAACGAGTGAGTATTGAACGTCTATCTCAGTTAAAAGCGGTAAACAAATTCGTCGTTCCCGCAAATAAATATTCAATACGATAATATCCAGTATTCAATGTCCCGTTTGTAAATAATTCTTATACAGTATCCACCATCACCATCAATAATCTCTACTAGTTACGATACATAATTAGAAAATATTCCAATTCCCTTTAAACAGATTAGTTAGATACGTTTTCTATTATAAAAATAGATATAAAGAATTGTATAAATACAAACGTTTTATATCCCTTTAAAAATATTGATTTTCTGAGTGACCTACAACAGCGTGTTTTAAAACCATTCACCTCTTTATCATATCTCTTAAAAATATTTCCAACACCAAATCACGTTGCGATAACTCTATAAAACGAGGTACCCGCACCCATTGTCTAGTAGACAAGGACGCACATAAAATACGTTGAAGAAACCACAACAATATGTTGATTTGGTTCAAATTTTTAACTTTTTATTTATTGTAAATTTGAAACAGTATTTTAAGAAACACATATTTATAACCATTTGTGTATAGGTTAATTTTAATGTAAGAAAAGGAAAACGTAAATAGGTTGCTGTAACGACCCAGTGCCATACCAACGTCGAAAAAGAAAGTTTGTTGATAGAACTCGATTTCACCTTCCAACCTAAATAATATACATATGTAGGTTATAGAAGGTTATGCAATAGACTTTTTTTCACTGTCGCTAAATCGACTTATTAGCCATTTTACAACTCTTGGCGTGTATGTCTGTGTGTATGTCTGTATGTATGTCTGCGTGTATGTATGTTAGTATCCACGATAACTTCAGAACGAAAACCTACATACTTAAAACTTTGTATTTAAGCTTGTTTTCATTTGGCTTAGAGCTGATTAGATTTTGAAAGAAAACCAGCGGCGGAGAGGGGGGTTTATTTGAGGAAGTTTTTGGTTTTGATGAAATATTCCTAAAACAGCTGCATATTTCAAAGATATAGAAATACCTGGATATAGACCTTAAATATATCGATTAATTATGTTCTACGCAATTTTTTGATATGACGCGTAATTTGGCAGCAAAAAAATTCCTAGAATTTGTGTTAGTTCAAATTCTTTCAATATCTGAATAACGATTAATTTTATAAGAAAAAGTATAGACATATTTTTTAAAGAAAATTTAACTTTACATAGCTTTTCTTTACTTTCTTAATATAACGCACGCTAAGTCTAAAAGTTAATTAAACGTGAACGAAAATGGTTAAACTGTATTACTGATATCTTATAGAATCGGGCGGGTTTGGAATTTTTTTTAAGTTAACATGTATTTATGTTTACTAATCTCTATCCGACATGAAGTTTTAGACTTCTGTTTGACATAGATTACTGTTTCTTTTTACAATGTTGCCTATTTTCTTAATGAACTTATTATAAAAGAGGTTGCATAATTATCCTTAAAAAAATGTTATTAAAATCATTACATTTCTTTTAATTTCCATTTTATAGGTTGGAAGATTGCGTGGTGTTTCACACCAGATATTTTGGTTGTGTAAGAAGAAACTTTTTTACAAGAAAGGTTTTTTAAAGTAGTTATAAACCTTCAAAATGTGTTACACTATTCTCTCCCGTGAACACATTCTCTCAAGTTAGAGATAAGTACCTTTTTAACATTTTTATCAAAGGTTTGAAAGTATAGATTCTCCGCAAAATAAATTTAAATGTAACAGCCGTTCATATTCTTACACAGTAAATATGAGGATCTCTTCAACTAGCAAAAATTCTATATTTGGCTTACATATAAACTAAAGAATTGGCTACAATCATCATTATCAATTTCATTGGAACTATTATTGTACTCGCAAAATACATATTGCCGCGTGTGACTGTTATCGTGCAGGTTGTAGCGTCCCCCCGGTACCCTATCTTGAAAAGTGCAATTTGAACTGATTCGCAATAATGCAAATCTAAGAACAAAACAATCGCTAAGTGATCTATCTTGACTTTACTGGCAATAATGTTACTATTACTCAAATTAATTGCTTGCCTTGCATGGACTTTCCTGACAATAACTAAAAGATTAGAATTTATTTACAAGTCTGATATTTAATTAACCTCAAATCTGATCAAACGAACTGGCCGTGTAGTAGTAGGTACGTTGTGCTATTTGAATTAGATAGGCTAGACGACGTTAAGTTTGCATCATGTGGGACAGGTAAAAAAAAATTAAACTACTCAAATTAAAATTAACCAGCTTTGCGCAATAGTGGTTCAGCCCGTTAATATACTATTGTGGGAAAGAACCAACAATAAAACCCACTTTATTCATAAATAAGTAATTGTAAAAGTACATTAATGTATCAAATAACACAAAACAAAGACAATGCAAGCGTTAAATATATAACAAGACACCATTAAATCAGGTTAAAGTGCGTACAAAATTATAACATTAAGAGAAAAATAAATAAAAAGCAGTTTAGTTACACATAAACACAATAAAAAAAACTCATGTAGTCACACCCACAATTGTGCCATAATCAGAATAAACATCGTAATACCAAACATGCGGCCCTTTAAAACCAATTACGTCAGTCTTTAAGTAAATAAGTACATAAAACAATAAGGCAAATTACGGTACATATAAAAAACAACAGTAGAATTGCACAGGTGGTAATAAGGTAAAGGCAAGAACTAAAGAAAATAGACATGTAATTTAGACGCACACAATTGTTTAGTGACTACTGAAGCATAAAATAAATACGTAAAATTACAATAAATTACATATAAAGAGAAATTAGTTCGCAGGCAAACAATTCCCCTTAAACAAACTGACACAAAAAACGCATTAATGCAAAACCTTATAAGGTAAGTTGTAAATAAACGATAACATGGTGACCAACGTACAAGTTTTAGTGCGTTAGAAACATACAGTGCCCCTTTCTCAGGTTACACATTCATCTATACAACAATAAAAAACAATAAAAATAAAATTCAAGGTGTTTAAGGGTCATCTGGAACCGGAAATATGTAACCACTAGGCAATTGCCCCTTACAATTAGTAACCAAGTATTATCCTGTACCCGTTCTCCAGGCCCACCTCTACACAAATATAAATATAAACAACAATCAACAATGCTAATTCACAAAAATACAAGAGTGAGGAAGCCCTGTACTGTCTTTTATTTTCGCTTTCAGCTTAATGAGCCCGCGTGCGAATGAGATAATTTTGCAAGGCAATGTTCAATGTTTAACCCGCGAAAGGAAAAACAAACTTGCGTTGGCTAATTCAAAAGAAAATGTACACGCAAGAAATATTTTAAAGACAAGCTGTCTACACTGAAGGTATTAACCAAATAGATCTGGCTTCGTCGACACTAACTGTAACCACTTTTTTCCCGATTTCAAACTAAACACATTTACTCCCGCAATCAACCCCCATTTTTTAAAAGTAATAAAAAAACAAAAAATTATTATGTTGGAACAGTTTCATATTAATTATTGAGCGACATCTTAATTTTAAAAATATGCATTCGTCCGTAACAAGCGCTACATTTAGGTCTCAAGTTTCAACGTACCAAACAAAGACGTCTTTGATTGCGGTGTGTACCGATGTAATTAATTACTAACTAGTGACATTTTTACAACAAGAATATGCACATAAGAATTTCCAATGATTCGTTACGCCCCTTCCGTAAAGCAGCTTTTAAGCGTACACCTGCTAATTAAACTTCAAACATACGTTTTTCAACCCTTAGCCAAATATTAATTACAAAAACTAAGTATCCCGAAAACCATGCTCAAATAACGACTTAATATTTAATAAAATATGTTAAATCCCATTAATTAACTTTCCTATCGCGGTAACAATTTCGATTTAAAAAATGTTTGTTGCAATAATAAAATTTACGCGGTCCGCTACCTACAAGGTCTATATTTATTGCAGTGTTTTAATGGCTAGCCAAAATTTAGTTGTTTGAACCTTTATATTAGTATAGTTATTAATTAGATTCTTAGCTAATTATTAGTGATTTAAGTAGGTAGTTAACATAAGATTGATACCCGTAGTACTTAATTACCGCTTTTTTATGCTTACTAGTTCATGTTACATATTGCTTTTTTTTTATAACTGATGATAAATTGCAAGCGAAGTATAAATTTAAATTTAAACCAGCATTCCTACGGAAATACAAGTACTTCTAAATTAGTTTAAGGATGTATTAAACGGTAAATCATTACCCAAATGTTTCTGTGCTTGTCTTTTTCGACACATTAACAAAATATACCCGAATTTTTATTTAATTAATAAACCTAACTACGAAGTACACCAGGGGTCCGTCGTTCCCTGATCCACCCAGTCACGCCGCTACCCGCATCAGCAAGATCAATCCAGTCTTTGGGCCAACCATTGGGGACGTTTTATTTTGAGCATCGTTAGTTGTTAGTATTTAATCACAACTAAATATATCGAATGTATAAATTAATTTTAAGTGTGCATATTTGAAAATTATACCTATATAAGAAAATATATGTATTAAACCCTTTTAGTGCTCACTGTTCAGAGTGAAAAATCTGGTAGCAAACGATACGCCCTATTTAAAGACTGTGGTAAATAAATTATAATTAGACGTATGTAAGTAAAAGGGGCTTACACATGTACGCCTTTTGAGGGTGTATCCCGAGGATGTAGATAAAGACATCTTTAGTGCAATGCATGCCTTGTAAATCATTAAGAGATCTGCAATATTAATTAATTCCTTTGAAAATGCATTAGTTTAGAAACAAGCACCTACTTAAGAAACAAAGTATGTTGCTTTATTAGAACAGAAAAAAAACACTTTATATTACGCTAAATGTGATGCACATTAGGAGACGGAGACCTAGCACAAGTAATAAAGATACTAAATCAATTATTCTCTTAGAGTTCACAAGTTGAAAAAAGGTAAAGCAAAATAAATAAAGCTGCTTTACATTTTTACAAAGAATGAAACTTACCGTTAAAACAATTTGTGAGGAGAATGAATGCTGCTAAATTGAATTTTCTTTTAAGACATTCAGAAATAAAAACTCCGATCTACTTTTGTTGTAAGATATATTGTGTTGAAATTGAGAAAACATACGTATTGTGGAAATAAATTAAATAAGTTCGTAACCCAAACTCATTTATTTTATGAATTTTTATGCCGTGTTTTGCACATGAAAGGATTTTATATGAAGTTTAAATGGGAAAAGGGTAGTGGATTTTTATAAAAAGGAGAAAATAGTCTAAAAAAATTGTATCAATGTACCCAAGTATAATTGTATACATCACTCATTTGGAAAAAACGTGACGCAAGTAAAAAGATCTGGAGTATCTCCACTTAACATTCCTGTATACTGAAAAGTATACCATAAAAGTGCTAGCTGATATACAGGGTGAACCGAATTTAATTTGCGTATACAGAGATATCGAAAACCATAATAGATAGAGTATCAGTTAAATGAGAAATAAGTTTCGTAATTTGTTGGGTAGTACATGAGTATAAAGAAGTTTGGTTTTTTCCGACTAGTTCCGGAGATATTCGACAAAATCCGAAAATGCTCATTTTCGTTTTGTAAGCCTAGCGTTGTTATTATAACAGATATCAAAAAAATTACTCTAAACTCTTTTTTTTAAATAAAATTTACTACAACTTGCCATACCAAACATTTCAATACGACGTTTTGTCTTTTCAGGACCACCCTCAACAATATTTTTTTAAATACGGACCTGGATTTTTTACTACAATTTTTTGTAAGGTTCTTATAGCTTAATACAATGATATAAAATTCTTGACTGTTCTACTACGTTTCGTCTGTGAAAAATCATCATCTTTATGGTTTCTTACTGAAATGAATTAAATTTTTACTACATTTCTTTTAGGTTTGTAATCTTAATACACTGCTATGGCATTTCTAACCATACACATTTCATCTATGATCATCATCTATAAGCCTTTTGTAATAGTCTTTAAATCAGTATTTATAAAAAAATAATGATAATCACAAAATTTAACAGTTTATTTTTACATCTAATGATAATGAAAAAATGTGATATTTTAAGACTGGCCTAACAGTAGCAAATAAAATTAGAGTATTTTTAAAAACCAGCTATGAAAGTTACTGATTTAAAGACTATTACAAAAGGCTTAAAGATGATGATCATAGATGAAATGTGTATGGTTAGGAATGCCATAGCAGTGTCTTAAGATTATACAAAACCTACAAAGAAATGTAGTAAAAAATTTAATTCATTTCAGTAAGAAACCATAAAGATGATGATTTTTCACAGACGAAACGTAGTAGAATAGTCAAGAATTTTATATCATTGTATTAAGCTATAAGAACCTTACAAAAAATTGTAGTAAAAAATCCAGGTCCGTATTTAAAAAAATATTGTTGAGGGTGGTCCTGAAAAGACAAAACGTCGTATTGAAATGTTTGGTATGGCAAGTTGTAGTAAATTTTATTTAAAAAAAAGTTTAGAGTAATTTTTTTGATATCTGTTATAATAACAACGCTAGTTTACAAAACGAAAATGAGCATTTTCGGATTTTGTCGAATATCTCCGGAACTAGTCGGAAAACCAAACTTCTTATACTCATGTACTACCCAACAAATTACGAAACTTATTTCTCATTTAACTGATACTCTATCTATTATGGTTTTCGATATCTCTGTATACGCAAATTAAATTCATGATATATATATATATATATATATATATATATATATATATATATATATAGGGTGAATTTTAAAATCACCAACAAACGAAAACTGGAGGTTCTATGATTCAAAATAAGACAAAAATTATCATAAACGCTTTTCCAAAAATGCTTCCTAACCAAAATACAGGTTGATTAAAAAATAATTTTTTAAAGATTTTTTTTAAGATTCCTCAAAAACTACAAAAGATATTACACTGAGATTTGGTATACCTAAATGTCTAATTAAGTACAATTAATCAGATGAGTTTGAGTCAACTGGCTCCATCCAGTGGCGTAGAATATGTTAAGTTAAATCACTTTAAGTAAAAAAAAAACGCACGTCCCTGCTTTTTTGAACAAATATCTTTTGGTTAAATTCAGCATTTAATTCTCCAAATAAAATCATACTTAGTATTTTTTCGATTCGGCGCCCGTTTTTCAAATATTTTGCATGAACATAAACGACTACATTATTCAGTAATAACCAAATTAAAATAAATCAGAGTTGCTTTGCATTTGACAGTTACGTATCTTATGTTTGCTAAAATAGTTGCATTTACGCGTGTTTTGTAATTCATTGTTTGTGTATAATTACTGTGAAAAAATGAATTACCTATTCCAAACTGGTCGATATGCATTTAAGTTATAGTAATACTAATTGCAATGCTCGTGCAGCTGCTCGACTTTATGAACAACGATTTCCAAATAGAAGACATCCACATCATACAACGTTTAGAATCGTTCATCGTAACTTGTTAGAGTAATGGAAGTTTAAAAGGAAAGAAAAATTCCGGAAGAAATGCTCGTGTACCAGTTGAAATTGAGGAACAAATTTTAGATAGAGTTTATGAACATTCATCAATAAGTACGCGTGAGTTAGGTTTAGAATTCGGTGTGTCGCATAGCAAGTCTTGGAAAGTTTTACGAGAACAAAATTTACATCCCTTTCACCTAGAAAAAGTGCATGCATTATTACCTGCTGACCATCCTCGTCGTATGAATTTTTGCGAATGGTTTTTAAGTAAAAATGCTGAAGATGTACAATTTGTTAGAAACTTATTGACCACTGATGAGTGTATTTTTTCCCGAAATGGAATAATGAACTTGCATAATTCCCACAAATGATTAGATGAAAATCAGCATCCAACTGTAGTTACAGCTCACCAACATAGATTTAGCTAAAATATTTGGATAGGTATACTAGATGATCACCTACTCGGACCTATCCGTTTTCCTCAAAGACTTACTGGTGAATTCTATTTAAATTTTTTGAGAGAAGATTTGCCAGAATTGTTTGACGACGTACCCTTAGATGTTAGAATGAACTTGTATTTCATGCATGATGGTGTACCACCACATTCTACACGAAACGTCAGAGACTTTTTAAATGCATGGTTCCCTGGACACTGGATTGGACGACCGTGGCCGGCACGATCGCCAGATTGGATTTTTTTGTGTGGGGGTATCTGAAAACTCCTGTCTATTCTGTTCAAATTGATAATCGCGAGCAACTTTGGAATCGCATACAGATGGCATGCGATGAGATTAGGGCTATGCCACAAATTTTTCAGCGTGTTAGGTTTCATTTGCTAAGAAGAATACAAGCTTGTATTCAAAAGGAAGGAGGACCTTTTGAACAATATGTATAAAAACAATTATTATTTTGTTTTTGATTCCTTCAATATCTCTTTAATAATGTACCTTATAGTTAACTGCGTTATTTTTTTGTAAAATAAAACAAATTTTGATTTTTACTGAATAATGTGGTCGTTTATGTTAATGCAAAATATTTCAAAAACGGGGTGCCGAATCGAAAAAATGCTAAGTATGATTTTATTTCCAGAATTAAATGTTAAATCTATCAAAAAAATATTTCTTCAAAAAAACCAGGGGCGTGCGTTTTTTTTACTTAAACTGATTAACTTAAAATATTCTACGCCACTGGATGGAGTCAGTTGACTCAAACTCATCTGATTAATTATATTTAATTAGACATTTAGGTGTACCAAGTCTCAGTGTAATATCTTTTGTAGTTTTTGAGGAATCTTAAAAAACCTCAAAAAAAGTATTTTTTAATCAAGCTGTGTATCTCGGTTAGGAAGCATTTTCGGAAAAGCGTTTATGATCATTTTCGTCTTATTTTGAATCATAGAATCTCCAGTTTTCGTTTGTTGTGTAAAATACACCCTGTATATGCGTTCTCACGATTTTTATTGATGCTGCAGCATCCCAATCGAAAATCTTAGTTAAAAGTGTCAATTTGTATATGAACAGTTTTCTGATGCCCTAATCAGCTTGAAAATTCTAATCTAATAGTTTTTCAGTGCCTTTCAGGCGTGTAAGAAGTTTCAAATTGATGGCACCATTCTTACGACTAGTTCACTTGAAAAATTTGAAAACTGTGTAGGTTAATAGGTACTTCCGGTATTCCTATATGTCTCAAAAGTTGACACGGATCTATGATTGTGCCATAATAGCCGTATTAGAAACTTCATAACCCTAGTTCAAACCGTCTGACCGCTATCGGTCAGACGGTTTGCTAAAACAGAAATTACAAGTTTCTTAAGGATTTTCAATTTTTGTTTAATAATACTTTGATATTACTAAGATACACTATCAAATATTAATGTAGATAATGTACAATGCATTGTATTTAAAACAAAAGTTCAAAACACATTTATAAGTAGTTTCTAATGGTTAACACCTGTACTAAATTTTGAATAGGTACGCCATCTTAAAGTATAAATGAAATTAAAATAAATTTTAAAAACAATCTTAACAAGAAATTTCCTCGTCAGGTGTTCGGACTCTCCCTCCTTGCATGACCAGTCCGATCACTTGACAATGTAGCCATTATCTCAGTGTATACTGAGTATATTGTTGCCACATTATTAAATCATTGCAGATTATTAATTTTAACTTTTTTTTCGAATTTATACGTTTTCCACGAGTTTTATCGATAATGCAGCATCCCAGTCGCAAATCTCGGTGGCCTCAATTTAAATAAAACTAGTTTTTAACCTAATATAATCTCTAGTACCCCAATCGGCTTGAAATTTCATCTTCAATACTTTTTCAGTACCTTTTATGCGTGTAAGAAATTTAAAATTGGTAAGACTACTTTATTTGGAAAAACTTGAAGACTGTGTTGGTTATATGGTACTTCAGGTGGTCATATATGTCTCAAAAGTTGACACGCATCTACGATTTGGAAATAATAGCCTTATGCCAAATTGCATTACTCCAGCTCGAACAGTCTAACAGTTTACACACATGCGCGCGCGCATCCACGCACACACACGCACGCGCACACGCACACGCACATGCACACGCACACGCACATGCACACGCACATGCACTCGCGCACTCGCACGCGCACGCGCACGCGCACAAGCACACGCACAGGTACACGCACACGCACAACGAACACGCACATTCCCACGCACACGCACACGCGCACACCCCACACCCTCCCACCCACTCACCCACACACACACACACACACACACACACACACACACAAACACACAAACACACAAACACACAAACACACAAACACAAATACACAAACACACACAAACACACACAACACACACACACACACACACACACACACACGCACGACACACACACACACACAGACACAAAGACGCACACACACTCTCACGCAGACACACATACGCACACATACATATGCACACACGCGCGCATACACGAATGCGCACACGCATGCACGCACGCCCCACACCTACCCACCCACACACACCCACACACGCGCACACACACACACGGACAGAATGCCAAAAATGGTCAAAATGGGTTCTGGGACCCTCAAAACGTGAAGATCCGTCAAAATCTCGAGGTGGAACTTGGTCATGATCGCAATACCTTCTCTTTACCACACTTAGAAGAGCAAAGAGCAAATTTTACTAAAAAAAAATGGGAGTATGATTCTGTGAGGTGATTAATACGAAGGAATGATTTTTTGTTGTAGGTTTTTTTGTTGGGTGCATATAGATCAGGATACACAAAGTAGAGTCAAAAAGCAAGAAAAAGCTCTACATAGGGAATATGTGTATCCTAGCTACTTACATCATGTCGGATGGCAAAATTGAATAGATATATTTAAATCAACAAATGTGGCCGACTAAAAACTTCTAAAAGTTTTTTTCACTAGAAAAAGAACTAGTTGAAAAACGATACTAAGCAATCGGAGTTGGTTGAAAAGCCATTGCTGCAGCAAAAAAGTATAACGAAAATTCAGTCGATATAGTGATAAAGAAATACAAGAGATAATTTCCTTATTAATGCGAGGAAAAGCTAAAAAGAATTAAAAGTGCAAATGTTGCGTAATAGTTTACAATAGCGTTTTAAGTATTAAAAGTCTTCCAAGTTGATGTTTTGATAACGAGTGATAAATATACAATAAGACAATTCACCTCCACCAATTCCCTTGTGGTCCACAATGTAATCAACAAACACGCTAATCCCCATTACTCGTCGACTAATTTCTGAAACAGTATTCGATCTGATATTGTCTCATATGAAGATTAAACATACGAGTCTAAGAATACAATTGAACCTGAAAAGGAAGATATCAGAAAAGAGCGAGCATTGTGCCAAAAAAGACAATTCAGGAAGATGCTGGAAAGAACCAAAAAAAAAGCAGGAAGATGTCACATCTGTGAAAAAAAGCCACAATACAAGCCTGTTTCAGCAGATACCCCATCGTACGAGCAAATTTCGGCCGATAGCCCACCGTATAAGCATATTTCAACCCATACCCTACCTACCAATGGTGTTACAAAATGTCACCGTACTTCCGCCGGGTTGAGGGCAAGGTAGACACATTCTAAACGTTTTACTTATTTTTACGTACAGACATAATTGCACGTTACATGCATCATTAAAGAGAAAGCATTAATTTATACAAAAGCATAAGAAATAGTGATTAATAAAGGTACAGTGTCTTATATTTTAATTTATAAATTAGAAGGGGGAAGTACTAAGAAAAGGTAATTTTATGTGACAGATTATTATGTGACTTTTCATATTGCCACCATCTTGCGGGAACAGAAAGTGTTCCGTATTTTAAATAACGACACTTGTATGAACATAAAATTTAAATTGGAAAACCTATTTATTATAACTCTAACTTCAATAATTAAAAGCTAAATTAATTCACCGCAACAGCTTAAAATAAAAATAGAGGTTTCCGTTTCCATAACTATGTATTTAACATCTGTTTTTCAGTTTATTGTCATTGGTACTTCAAGTCTATTAATGAAAATGGTTTATTCTATTCAAGAGAAAGTATAAATTGTTGAACATTATTTAAAAAATAATGAATCTCGTAACACTGCCTGTACAATTTTCAATGAAAGACACCCAAACAAACACGTTAATTTTAAGTACGTTTTGGAACTAATTTCAAAATTTCCACAAACAGGATCTGTAAAAAATAAAAAAACGGCACATTGAAAACCCAGTAAGAAACGAAGGGGTAGCCGTTTTAGGACAAGTTGTTGAGGATCCAACTCTTAGTGCAAGAAAGTTTGCAGAATTATCTGGAGTAAGTTAATGTACCGTCGTGCGAATTTTGAAAGCCAACAAATTCCATCCCTATAAAATTCATCTGGTTCAGGAACTTAACGAAAACGATTTTGATCGCCACTTACAATTTTGCGAAATCATGAGTGAGCGTGATACACAAGATCCAAATTTTTTGTTTAACGTTTGTTTTTCGGATGAATGCAGTTTTTATCTCAACGGGACTGTCAATCGACATAACTGTCAGATTCCAATCCAAGAGTATTTCATGAAAGACATACTCAATACCCAGCAAATTTAAACATTTGCGCTGGAATATTTGGTGATCGTATTATTGGTCTATTTTTTCTACTAGGTAATTTAACTGGGGGTATATATTTGGAATTACTCAAAGACGGTTGATCCAACGTTAACAGACATAATAGAAAACGATAACGGATACCTTTAAGAACACCTGGTATTTCAACAGGATGGAGCTCCTCCACATTTTGCTATAGCGGCTCGTCAGTACCTAAATGAAAGATTTCCTAGATATTCGATAGAGCGAAGAGGATTTATTGAATGGTCCCCACGATCTCCTGAATTATCCCCCTTAGATTAATTTTTATGGGGATATTTGAAAGGTAAAATACACGCCACCCAGTCAGGTTCATTAAAAGAGGTGAACGTATTATTACCGAATCTCGCCAAATAACTCCAAAAATTCTCCAAAACGTTAGATAACGTTTCGAATATAATTTATATTCATGTATGGCAGTTAATGCAGAACACTTGGAGTATATACGGTGAATTAATATAGTTTTTAATAGGATTTCCAGTTTCATTTTTATGTTCATACACTGTACACTTTTCCAATTTTTTCATTTGAATTATGAATTGTGTATTAAATTGTTGAATTTGGCTTTCAAATGATGCATCTTTGTTTGAAATAGGGAATACTTTTTGTTCTCGCAAGGCGACGGCAAAATAAAAAGTTAGACAATGAACTGTCACATAGCCAAATTCATTATAAAATTACCTTTTCAATGGTGTGTCACACTTAGTACTTTCCCTATTTAAATTTTATTGCTAATAGTGACAGAGGGAAGGGGAGGGACTAAAAAAATCGACGTAGGTCATTTACAACGTTTGAAATAGTTTGTCCAAAATGGCCTTGATGTCTGTTTGTGTGAGTGGTGTGTATGTGCTTGCGGATGTGTGTGTGTGTATGCACGTGCGCGTGCGTACGCGTGCGCGTATGCTTGTGTGCGCGTGCGCGTGTGCGTGACTGCGAACGTGTGGGCGCACAGGTGCACGGAAGCGCGCGTGTGCACATGTGCGCATGTGCGTGTATGCATTCATATGTCTATTAACGTCTATCTGACATGAAGTTATAAACGTCTATCTGACATAGATTTTTCGTGTTGCGTATTTTCGTTATGAAAATATTAAAGAAGGGAATGTATAATGATCCTAAAAATATTATTATTAAGATTATTTCATTTCTTTTAATAATTTTAATAATAATTTCGTTGTTTGAAGGTCGTTTATTGTTTCACGCCATATATTTAAAATGATTGACGAGGTTGTTGATTTTTATGTTTAGAATGGTGAATGTTTATATAACAATATAAAATGGATAGGTAATGTTACATACTTATTAATAGTATTTTTTTTCATAAAATGTTTATAATGTTAATATCTAAATGAAAAGGTAAAACCAATTAGATGATTATTATTGATTTATTTGAAGACTGAACGTTATTTTATAAATTGAAGCAAATAATAATTGAAGTTTTATACATAAAGTGTATGACAATACCATGGTATGTCTAATATGAAATTAATATCAATGGTAATTTGAAAGGTATTGACATTTCATTCCTATAATGGAACATATAAGCTGCCTTTGGGAGATAACCGCAGTAACACTAAATTGTGTCAATCGGAATACCGTGTGCGTGCCAGGTTTGAAATATGTTACCTTCGGGTTCATTAATTGTAAACGCAGACCTTTGTAATGTTGTGGTGTTGTGCTTACACTACAGTGTAACAAACATTTATCAAGTTTTTATTTATTCCTTTAATTTCGATTGAATTCTACATTTTTATTACCCTTAATGTTATACAATTAAATATATTTTCAAGTACTTTTGGTTGTCTATACTTTTATACAAAACACCTTTTTGTTTTTACAATGGGTTTTTCAACAATTTTTTATCTCGTACATTTTAACTTTACATTTGGCTATTCAAATTTTATTACCTCCTGCATTTTAATACACATTTGGCTAGTTTATAGATAACACTCTTCCTTTTTACACGAAAGTTTTTTGATTGAGTTAACTTTGTTGTTTGGTTGCTGACGCATTCCTAAATAAGTTTCTGAATTAGATTTCAATCTTCCCTAGAAGGATCTTTAAAAAGAAATTGTTTCACAAAGAAAATAAGGTTTCTACTCGAGAGTGCTGAGTATTCGTTGTTTTCTTCCCATATTGCGGTTTTAAGAGTATACCATTCATACAATTTATCTCGAACAGCTCGTCTTCAATCTTAGAGGTATGTGAATCTATTATTCTGTGACCTTTTCTAATGACGGATTTCAATTTTTAGCTGGAACTTTCCTTTGAACTTTGTTTTGGACTTTTCGTTGAACTTTCCGTTGACCTCGCAATTGTATTTGCAGTTATTTTTGTTCTGGTTATTGTTGTTACTCTTCCATATTTTTTTATACAACTAAAAGAGGTTTAAGCGTATACCATCTGTACTTGTACAAGGTGTGGCTTACCTAGAAATTTCATCTTCATACATCTATGGTTCATCTCGTAGAAAAATAACTTAAATAGAATATCATCCATCATGGTAGAAATCAACAAAAAGGTTAGACCTATTTAATCATAATTTACAACCCTATAACCTCAGTTCCTTTCTGTTCCTTTCCATAATACTGAAATAAGAAAAACTACTAGAATAACTCCTTCCCTTTATCTTAATCTTATCTGAAATCCTTTTTTCCACTTCCTTTTTCTTTGTTTTTTTTTTGTTTGCAATATATAATTATAATTGTTAAAAATAGTGTATTACTTTAGAACTAATTAACTAACAAACAAGCCTGTGCACACTAGTTTAGTTTTAGATACGTTTTAAATTTTAATTTGATATAGGTAATTGATTACATTTTATTTTTTCTTAACGTTCTCCTTCAAATTTCTTAAATTAAATTTTTCTTAGGACACAACAGATATTTCTGAATTTAAATTATCAGTTAGCTTTTTAACTTTTTATGATTGAAGAAAACCCTGCTTTACCTTAGGAAGGCTCCTATTTATCTATAATTAAAATTTACTATAAAATTATCCTTTCACACCTTTAACGTTACAAAATAATTTTGTCTAAACTTCTGTTGTCGAAATTTTCTTTTTATTTTGTTTTCTTTAAATTTTAAAATTAACCAACGTATCTACGTTATACATTTATAAATTTACTTTTGTTTAATTGCATACTTACCTCATTTTGGACGTTAAATGCCAATTTATTTGTCTTTTGTTAGAATATATTTATGTTTGAAATACGTGTTATTTTTATATGTATTCTTTTTATGTGATTAAATAGTTATAGGTCTTTTCTTTTTCTTGTTAGTTTCTCCTTTCTCCTTTCCTACGGTTAGCTACTCTCTGCTTTCTGACATCGTTATTCAGGAGTTAGGATAACGGTTTTTTTTCTTTTAGGGAGCGGCTCCTGGCGCCCTTCTTATCCTACCGGAACTTTCTTGACGCCGCCCGAACCGTCTGACTCCGGCGGTTCCTTACATCTGTAGGTGAGTAGTGACCCTTCTCCTTTTTTTCTCTCCGCTTCCCGTTTCTATACGTAACACAGCTAACTGTATGGCGTGGCGATCACCATTTTTAAAGTACAGACTTGTATTAGATGTTATAATACTAGTACATTGATTTATTAAGGCGGAAGTGGGGTGACGGAAATTTTGGTGCTTCAGTAAGTAATAGAATCGAAGTGCGTGTTGATCTATGTGCAGTGTGTCCATATTTCGTCGTTTTAGTTGTTTTTTAAAGATATCTTTGTTATTATCAAAGGTTGAAGTTTGCAGTTTTTACGTTCACGTACTACTTTTTTGGGCTAGATTTCATGGCGAAATCGATAATTTAGTATCTCCTTTTGTGTTGGGCTTATACTCAAACGTAGATATTTCTACCTTTTTCAAGGTCTTATATATTGTGAAGTGCCGAATTCAGTGGCGTGCTTAGAACTTAGAAACTCAAAGAAGCCACGTACATCGCACTAGCAGAAGATCCGATAAGTTCTAAAAATATATATATTGGATTACTCATTGGCTCAGCCTTAAAGGTGTGAAAGGTACCAAGGTATGAATCTGAGAGTAGTCAAGTGCTAGGAAAAAATCGTAATAAATGAATTAGACTCAAATGCGAAATCAGTCCATCTCAGCACTAAGCAGAGGCCGCTTTCGAAACATCGCGCTATAAAAGCAAAAACTGCGGAACTAGACCGATCAACTCAACTAATATAAGATAACAGTTTCAAAAGACTTATAATACAGAATTGGTTAGCTATATTCCATTTTTTCAGATTGGGTTAATTTTAATTTGTTATTTGTGTTAAGTTAGTGAAGACGTCCATTAGTTATGTAATTAGTTCAAATATCCTAGTTATCCATTATTTTCGTTACGGTAGTAATTGCAGACGACTAGCCATATTAAATTAGACAGTTTAAATTAATTTTACGAAGAAGGTACTGGAACTTCAAACACAGTCTTCTGTATAACGCACTAGATGATTATGGTAAATATTAACCACGGATCTTGATTTTATTTAGTTTTGTCTTCTTATTATTAACATGCAAAATACATCCACGTACCACACAAAATTAAAAAATTCAGAACGTGTTTCAATAGCTACGTTATCATCATTATCGGCCGACTAATTGACCGCTATTTTGTTTGTTGCAGGATATGCGAATGATTACAGATTTTTCATTATTATTAAATTTGGACCAGCGAAAGAAATAACCCTACTCTAAGAACTTTAAAAGCACTTTAAATGACAAAACACAATTTTGAAATGAATTGCCTTGAACTTTTTATGTATATTCAAGATCGACCAGATATGTTAGTAATTGTGCATTCGATGGAAAAATATACAAATGGAGTAACGTTTCGCTCGCTTTTTTTGTTGACACTGTTGTATTATGACCCCTAAAAACTTACCATAAACAACCATAAAGCATAAAAACTCATAATTGTGTATCTAATTTAACAAAAATGTCTTCCTTTTCTTCCCCTTATTGAGAAGTATTTGGTACCTCACAGACTCTTCGGGTGATGCGTCCATGTCCCGTATTTTGTTTTTACATAAATGGTCACCTTGTACATATCCTTTTATTTGTGTAAAACACCTTCGCCTTTAACGTGGTGACAATAAAGCACACTCATGGACAAATTTAGGGAAACGCCGAAAAAAAAACACTGTCTTATAACAGCAACAGCTTAAGCCAATTTTTTGGCAACGCATTCGTTGGTCTTTTATATTTAATCAAGGTGCAGTGTAGTTTTGACATTTAACACAATCACTTGTTTATCTGTGTATGATCTGTATTCCGATCGTTTCGTGAGATTGACGTGTTAAAAGTTCTTATGACCAATTTAATTTTTCGTTTCAAATAATTGTTGTGAATGTCAATGTTTACTCTCAATAAACAATTTTAAGTCAAGATGCGCGGTCTTACTGAAGTTCAGGTTTCTAGAGCTGTCACTCTGATTGAAAGTGGATACAGTTATCGAGAGGTGGTCGAAATGCTAAATGTTTCGAAACCACTAATCTTTCGTGTCGTGCGACAACATCGGCAGACGGGAGCATGCAAAAGACGTCGTGGACAAGGTCGAAAAAGAGCAACAACAAATAGAGATGACAGATTTATCGTTAGCTACGCGATAAAAAATACGACTGCCAATGCTTCAGAGATCAGGGGTAGCCTTCAACAAGTACGTCAGGTGAATATAAGCACAAAAAGCTTAAAACGAAGGATCAGAGAACCAGGAATGGTTTCACGTAAAGGTCCGTTGCTAACCAGGCAACACAGAGTAGTTCGTAAGACTTTTGCTCGAAATCAACGAGGTTGGTTTATAAGGAATTGGAGACAGGTGCTATCCAAGGATGAGTCTAAATTTTTTCTCCGGTCAGACTTACTTAATTTCAACAAAATGATTGTACTAGATTTACCATTGTACTTCAACATTCCCCCTCCATGGTAAATCTCTTACTATCTTTTAAAAATACAACAATAAACCCATCTGCATAATATCTATTGAACTCCAAACTTAAAAAAATTTTAAGACACCTTACCCAGAGGCTTGGTGAACATATCAGCTAGTTGCTTCTCAGATGTTACGTAATTTACAGATGTGTGCCCCTTTTTAACTTTGTCCTTTAAAATGAAATTTAGTTTCCATATATTTTAACTTTGTATGAAATTCTGTGTTTTTAATAACCGTTATTGCAAATTGATTATCTGTAAACATTTTAACGCAAATTTCTTTGTTATTAACAATTTTTAATTCATTGAAAATATATTTCAGCTAACAAGCTTGGGCTTGGGCTAACACCCAAAGCAAGAGCTACATACTCAGTTACGGTCGTTGATAATACAACAGAGAAGCCCACGATACAACACAACCTAGAATCTTATACCCTGAAGTTGATTTGCGGTCAACACCATCTTTAAACCGTAAATCCCACAATATAATCATGTATCGTTGAAACTTTAAACACTAGACTTAAATTTAAAGTACTCTTAATATATCGCAGGACTCTTTTTAAGGCTTGCCACAGCTCCTTAGTAGCACATGTTTAGTACCTACTAAGTATGTTTAAAGAAATACTTAAATCTGGTTGTGAACAAAGCATTGGGGACATTAGTGACCCTATCAATCTGTGTCACCTATTTTCAAGTTAAAAATTTTCACATTTTTCACATTTTAAAACATCGTGTTTTAAGTTACACTCCATAGGAGTATAGTGCCAAAGTTTAGTTATTCAGAATAAAATCATTTATAATAAACAAAAATTAAAAAGATCTAAGAGATTGCCGTTAATTAAAAATAGAAACTTTCTCTTTTTATTTCGAAATTAAAACTTGATAAATATGTTAGTTTGTAGTAAAACGCACATTTTATAGTTAGAGAAAAGTAAACCGAAGCATTCAAAAATAGACTTTAAAATCCAATCAATATAATTAAGTGAGTTTTAAATTGATAAAATAATTAATAGTTAACACCGTTTTTATAAATCAATTGATGTGTTTCTTAGAACTGCGTTTTTAAATAATAGAAATTTTGTCCGTTTACGAAATGACATTGTATTTGAAAGGGAACATCTGTGAAGCTCAAATATGATAGCATAATTTTGCCTCTGCAGGTACCGCCTAGAAACAAATTAAATTTTGTAATTATAGAGAAAACAGAGTTCACTAATTCACTCCTGAAATTAAAAATTAAAAGTTATGTACGCAATAATGGCTATAATGTTGGGCGAATAACTTTAAGATAGTAATGGAATGTAATCTATCTGCCATTGTATAAAATGTTGTATATTTAAATAATGGGAACGACGACAGGTGTATCAAACAGTAATTAACTTCTGTAATTGCATGATTTTCAGTTGATAGAAGTGTTATTAATTACTAATTAAACCGTTAGATAGGACATGTATTTTTTTATGAATAAAAACCTGCAAAATTGTATACCAATCGCTCCGTTATTCCACAGTTAATAATTTTAGCACGACAACAAGTCTTAGATTATTCATTGATTTAATATTAATTAAAACAGCTTGATACGCTGTCGCCTCATGCTTGAAAACATGGAATTCCCAGTTGCCCCTCTTTTATTATTTCGTACTCTATATAGGGAAGTTCCATGGTCAAATGATTATCTTTTCGTTCTCACTGCTTTAAGTGCACAGACGAAAGTTGCATTTTATTAATGAGTATGAGGTAAAGTGTAGTCTAAAATTGATTAGTATAACTAAACTTAATAAATACTCGCTCTGTAATTAGGTTTGAAAACTAGTGAATTTATTTGGCGACAAGTAGTAAAAAGTTGCTTTACTACTGATCACCGTTTCCGTTTAACCCGTAATCATTACAATTGAAATAACTTAATAGAGCTCATATTTATTAAGGATCATTCATTTTCATCCATCATTGGTGAAGGAATTTTGTTTGTCAAGAGGACCTGTGACATTTGTCAACTACCGTATCCGCCTTCCGTCCGTAGTAATTCTGTTCTAGGTACATCTTCTACCGCAAGATAAAACCCTGAATATTATCCTCTACTGAGATAACTGGAGCAACTGTTTGGAAACCGTACAAGTTCAGGATTGGACCCAAAGACCGCATGGACATTATCTAATCTTTGGGTGGCGCCCGAATCCGTTTTCAAATAAAATTACCGTACCTTATAGGTATCTTTAATAAACTTATTTCCAAACGAGTTTAATTTTTGTATTGGTGCTCGTTAACGGTAAGCTTCACTTGCCACCACCGAAAAACCCATTACAGTGCAACTATGTTTGAAATGTAGCATGCCTAAATTTACCAATACCTTTTTCAAATATTCAGATTGATTTATAACAATGCTTCCTCTGTTTAAATTCTGCACAATTAGCATACCTAAAAAATGTTTTATTTCACCTAAATCTTTCATTTTAAAGTGTTGCGATAAAATTACTTTTAAATTTTTAACTTCTTCTTCATCTGTTTCGGCAAGTAGCACGTAATCTACATACAATAATACGTAAATTTTAGTCCTTCAGTAAACTTAGTATACAAACAATACTCATCTTTTGAGTGAGTAAAATTTAAAGATAACATAAAATTATTGGAAGTGTTATTCCATTCTCTAGGAGAGGCATTTAAACCATATAAGGATTATCTTAGTTTAACGATCGTGCCTTCTTTATACTTAAAACATTTTGGCAAAGAAATAAATACCTCTTCATGTATAACTCCATTTAAAAATACACTGCATACATCCATTTGATAGATCTGAATTCCTAAATAATTACAAAGAGCTAAGCAAATTCTCATACTTGTCAATTTGGCCACCGGACTATGAATATTAACATTTGTTAAATCGGTTTGTTGAAAACCCCTAGCCACTAACCTATGAAAATCATCTTCGTTTTTATCTTTCTTCTTTTTACATTCTGTTTCTATCCAGGTCTCGTTTTCTTCTAAAGCGTTTACTTCTTTTTCTGTTGATTTCTTCCACTGTGCCGAATTATTGCTTTGCATGGCTTCATCGTAGGTCTTAGGTTCTCCGTAATCTACCTCTATTGATAATAGACGAGTTTCACCATATTCAAATCTTTTGGGGGGGTTTTATATTTTATCTTAAATTATATCTAGTAATGTCTTGTGCGCCATATCATCGGTACCTGACTTCTCGTTTTCAGTAACAACTTCATCTAAATTTTCTAAACCATATCTACTTGCACTTTCTTCAACATTTTGAATTTGATGTTCAATTTCTCGTTCTGTTTCATTATCCATCAGTATAGTTGCTACAATTTCTTTCATATTTGTCTGTTCACTCATACTATTTTCTGGTAGAAAAATCACACCTTTGTGGCGCTCAAGTTCCTTAGTATCAGGTAAAAGAATTCTAAAACCTTTGATATGTTCTCCATATCCTACAAATATCCCGTGCTTGGCTTTAGCATCCCATTCCAAACGTGTTTCCATAGGTTTATGTACAGATACTCGAGTTCCAAATACTTGAAATTGATTAAAATTTACAGATTTGTTGTACCACAGTTCAAACGGTGATTTATTTTTTACAGAACGTGTTCCTGTTCTATTTAAACAATAAGAAGCAGTATTTATAGCTTCTGCCCACATTTCTTATTCATTCCATATATCACTGCAGTTTCAACTAAGGTTCTAATTTCGCGTTCTGCCATACAATTTTGTTGCGGCGTATATACAACTGATCGTTGATGTATTATTCCATGTCTCTTAAATAATAGCTTGATCTCATTGTTTATAAATTCAAGTCCATTATCGGATGTAAACATTTTCAGTTTAAATGTACTCTAGCAAAGTACAGGTCGTAGGTTCGAATCCTACTCGAAGTAAACTTTTTATTTATGTATTTAATAAAATTAATAATAATTTTTATTATAAGTTTTGGTTATGAACGAATAAGTTCAAAAGTAAATATTAATTAATTATTATTATTTTATTAATATAAATAAAGTTATAATTTGAACAGACCTGTACTTTGCAAAGTACACGTCTTAGATTCAAATCCTACTCGAGGTAAACTTTTTATTTGTGTATTTAATAAAATTAATAATAATTTTTAATTTTCAACTTACTTTCAGTTTCACTTTCAGATTCCAATATAAATGATTTTATCCTTTCTTTGACTTCAGATTTGTGTTTTAAAAAATATGTCTTCCTAAATGATGAAAAATCATCTCTTATTACAAGAAAATATCGAGCTCCTCCCAAATATGGTGCTTCCATCGGTCCACACATGTCTGCATGAACCAATTCTAATAACTTTTGAGCTCTTGAATCACTAGCCTCAGAAGAACTTCGATGTTGTTTACCACAAAGACAATTTTCACATACAAAATTATCACCATCATCGATACACTGGACATTATTTCTATCTAACACCATTTTTACTTGCTTTATATTCTGATGTGCTAATGTTCTATGCCAAACACTGACTATGTTAACGTTTTCAACCAACTGACACCATATTGAGTTATCATTTAACTTCAGTTCTGACAAGTGACATACTCTGTGAACCTTGTTTGTTTTCGTTAATTGTTGCGAACTTCATTCTGCATAATTTGTTTGTCTGATTGCATACTACACTTTTTACTGTCAGATATCGGTAATCCTTTGTCCATTGCACGTCCAACAGAGAAAAGATTAAATTTCAACTCTGGCACATAAAGTACATTTGACGAAATAGTTTTGAAGTTAAAAGTTTCACCATTAGAGGCATTTACTACAGCGCTGCCAATACCCTTTAACATTCAGTACTGTACCATCTCCAATTTTTATTTTTATGTTGCAGTTCACCTCTGTTAAAGTTTCCAACATATTCTTGTCCCAACACATATGTTCGCTTGCACCTGAATCTAAGCACCAATCAGTAGATAACACTTTTGTTGAGGAACCTATACATGCGTTAATAAAAGGTGTTTCATCATCTTTGTTGTTTGTTTTTCTTTCTTTATTTTTCTTAAACCAGCAACTACTTACAACGTGGCACGTCTTCTTACAGTAACTATAGTTTCTTTTGTTTCTATTTTCTTTTCTTTTGAAGCAATCTTTTGCTATATGACCTATTTTTGACAATTCCAAAAAATTCTGTTTTCGCTTTTAATATAGGTTTGTTTATTTTCAAATTTACTGCTTCCAGCAAGTGCTGTAACTTCCTTCGTCGATTTAAATTTTTCTTCATCTATCTGCAGTCTGGATATTAACTCTTCTAGATTCTGATTCTCTACCGGTACAGACTCCCAGGTTGAACTAAAGTGTTTAAACCTTTCCGGTAACGCCATAAGAATTGTTATTTTTCTCATTTTGTCTGACATTTCTTCACGGGTGTATTGAGTTTGAACGAAAAAAAAATTTTTTTTGTATATGCATAATGTATGTGGGTGGGTGATACGCCACTGGAAATTTAGGATAAATATCATTCAGTATGCAGATATGTGTATTTGAATATTATAGAGACATTGGTGTTGGAATAAATAGATTCTGATGGGACGATAATGTTTGCTACTGTTGACTACTTAATAAGTAATAGAATGTTGGAGGATAGAGGAGTAATCTTGGCCAGAAGATGTGAGTGTATAAGTGTAGAATGTTTTAGGAAATATATAGAGAAAGATTTGGTATGTTAATTGTTGTGCAATCAGTTTTGAGAATACGTGTAAGTATATAGGATTTGAGACCTTAGACTGTACTTATTTTTGCAAATGTTGCGGAAAGAGGACGAGCGCATGTGAGAGATAAACGTTGAAAGTTGTGTAATAGTCCAGAGTGGCAACTGAATGAATGTGATGATGAGAAATGGCTTCTCCATGAAGTAATTGTAAAATTTGCAGGTAAAAACAAACATGGCGATGTATAATAGTTATAAGCGTGTTTGTACAGAGGGTAGCATCAGTCGGGACTAAGAAAGTTTGAATGAATACCATTGGTGAATATAGCGAGGAAGTCAGACATGTTTAAAGATGGATGGCTTAAGGTATAAATAGGAAAGTCAGAGATTGACGTTAGCTTTTAGCTTTTTGCTTTTTGGTGAGAGCTCGGTGAGACACGCGCGCGAGGTGGAGTGTGAAATCAGAATGGTTTAAGTTGGAGTTATATTTGTGAATAATATTGAAGGCGGTCATTGTTTAAACAACTGCGTAACCCGAAAGGGGATGAATCGTATAAGACATTCATAAATAAAACAATTAATAAAATTGAGATTGAAGATAAAATCAGTTTATTTTTCTTCAAGAAAAAGTGTGTAAGCAGATTTATAAAAAAAGATAACAGTTGTTACGTTATAGTGTTGAGTGCGGCGCGCGAGCTTGTAATGATCTTTAGTTCAAATTATTTATGGGACCACCTTTAAGTGAACGAAATATTCGTAGTAAATTGAGCCAATGTTAAGGTAATTTTATATGACATTAAAAGTTTATTTGTGTAAGGAAGGACTAAATTGTCCTAAAGGTTGCGAGAAACTTTTAAGAGGCAACCAGACGTGTACAGATTATTACGTTATTGGAGTAATAACCTCGCATAGTTGGACTAATCGCGAGTGCAGAAAGGAACAAGTGTTTGTGAAATTGTGGGGTACTTGTTATGTGCCTTCAGGCAATCTAAGGAATACAAATGGACTACAAATAATTGGTTTACGGGAAGAGAGAAGAAAGAAAAGCAAGGATTAATGGACAATTTTTTTTTTAAGTAAGAATTACATTTAAGAATTTTAAAAACTCAGATAAGCACGATTATCTTTTTGTTTAGTTGTAATTTGCGTATTGTTGGGTAATTTTTAATTAGTGGTGAAGGAAAAAGATAATCGGTCTCGAGTTATGTTGTATTGGTTGTTTTAGTAGTAAGAATTTTTGCAGAAACGCAAATTTGTATTGACAGTGGTTTTTCAACCACGCGGTTGTGTATGTAAACATTTGTTTATTATTTTGTGCAGGACAATATATATTTATCGTTAACTTTTATTCTGTTGTTTATTTAGCCAATTATGAGATACATTTGTGACGTATACTTAATTGGTGACCTAGTTTTCGACAACTTAAATGTAAACTTTGCATATTTTGGTTTTAAGATTAATGAACAACCTGAAAGGTTATATTTGCCAGGTTGATTGCAAAAATTTTCATGTTAGTTTCTTTTAACGCAATACCCTAATGACGGATCAGCTGTTAATTAAAATTTCATTAAGTATCACTAAGAGATGGAGTTTTGAGAACTTACATATTTACGAATGTCCAATACGATTCAGAAGTATTATAAAAATTAAATTAAATTTAAAAGATATCGTTCATGTTAGGAATATTAAACCTTCAAGGATTATTCTCGTTTGACTGTTTTGCAGCACTTTATCACTATTATATTGGAGTAACAATTATTAAGCCGATGACATTGCCTTTCCTTTGGTTAGGAATTTTAAAAATTAACTGTCGACCATTGAATGAAGAAGTATTTTATTCATTAATAAGTAGAAATTTAACTTTATATGTATACGAGGGATACGTAGAAAATATAACTGTTGGTTACGTGAATGCAGTTGAATTTGAGTGATAAATTTTGTTTTGGAAATTTTGATTTACGAGGTGTATTCAAAAAGTTCCTAATAACCTGGGTATATATATATATTTGAGTTTGAGTTGAATTGTTTGGGACGAGTGTTTGTTTTAGAACCCTCGTGTAAGAGTTTACTGAGTAAGCACAATCCTACTTTCCACAATCAAGTAGGGTTAATTAACACCCAGCTTAAGACAATTATTTTAGCAAAGTTTCGATTGTGGTGGCGCCTGGAGACATATTTTCCCGGACTGAGCTGTTTGAATATCGGTGTAAGGTGTTTGAGCGTATTAATCATTCATTTTACTTATTATTTCGACCACGCCCATCTCCCTGTTAGCTGGCTTGGAAACCCGCTTACATTAGTAAGCATACACGACGCCTAGTGCGGTTTGGACGTGTAACAACTCTAGCAAAGTACAGGTCGTAGGTTCAAATCCTACTCTCGGTAAACTTTTTATTTATGTATTTAATAAAATTAATAATAATTTGTAATTATAATAAAGTATAAACTTCAGTTTATGGTGTGTAATTTCCGAACTCATTCATGTGGTTTCCTTTAACACATTAGATACATAAATTACTATTAGGTAATATTTACTGTGTCACTCTGTGGGCAAATTTTAAGGGATCGCCCTGTAGATAAGTTGGTTTTGTTCAAATTTTTTTAATTTCGAGTTGAAGAAGTGTAAATTTTTGCGAGTTTTTACTTGACTACCTTTTTTTTTGGGTTTGGAGATATTTATGAATGGAAATTTTTATTTTTAGAATCACGTTTCATTCACAGGTGACAACTAGAGTATTGTTAGATTAGTTTTTGTTAGAATGAATGTTCTCGTTATTTTTTTATATTCGTGTATTTGTAAATAGGGATAGTTTTGTACAAATAAATTTCGTATTTTAATTTGGTTAAATCAAGTTGGGATTGCGTCATATAAAAAATGGAATTAAAGAACGTATTCAGATATTACATTGTAAGGTACATCTTTCGTAAAAGTTCTAGTTAGCCTCCAGATAGGCACCGTTCCGATTGATAAGAGGTTAAATATCAAAAGCTCTCAGATAAGATGTCGAGTAGAAACAAGCTTGCTGATAAGGCAATCCTTCCGTGGATTTTCGAGTTAGACTTCGTGTATGAGAGGAGTGGCATATTTAAGTTTTTTGGGCAAATTAGAGTGGAGGTGGTTGAAAAACCAATGTGGAGGATAATGAATAATCATGGTTAGTCTAGTTAGGAATGTAGTACTATACTCACGTGTTGTTTGATTGCGGTCAGCGCAAAATCCTCAAAAGGGGTAGTTAAGTAGAGGTTGTATAGAGTTATCGTGGAGAAAATGATCTCAGTTTCCAATAAAATGGGTAATGCATTGGCTCACCAGATCCTAAGTTATTCTTTTGGTTATATATCGTTTGTCGTATTGACATGTTTGGACGTAGAAGTTCGCAATTTGTGTTTTTTTGCGGATTAAAGTAACAAGTTCCTCTTTAAAATAGTAACTTTTGGGTTTATTACCGACGTCCAACAAACTACAAACAGGCTGTAAATAAATTTCATTATTTTAAAACTAATAAGTGGTAGTCCATAGTAGCGTAATCGAAGTTTTATGGAAGTTTTAAGTATTAGCGCAATTGCAACCAATTATAATATCAATCAAATGTATGGAAAGAATTTTAATCAATTCTGGTGTTTCTTGTGTTAGATGTGAACGTTTGAATAAGCTGCCTTTTTTGCAATTAATGCATTCGTACTCATTCGTTTTATGATTTTAAATTTACCTTTTTTTTTAATTATGATCTTGACGAATTGTATCAAAATTACATGTTGTTATGCATTACAAGAGAACGCCGCTTATTAGTTATAATGTTTGTTATTTTGGCTTTTTTAATTCAAAATTACAATAATTTTAGTAAGGCCATACTGCCGCCAGCTGGTTTCGCAAATTTTTAAGTGTACTAGATTTGATTTATTTAAAGGATTTGATTTATGTAACGATGATGGTGTTCTTTTAATTAGTATTCAATATATGTATTTTTAGGTTAGTGTCTTTATTGTGTAAACTCATTATTTGTTGTACAGCATCATATGTCGCCTAAGGAAGTAAAGTAATTACATTTAAAAGATATCATTAATTATTGAAATTTTAACGTATCTTTAAAGGTTCAATGCAATATTTTAGTTTTTTTTTAATTTGAGCGTATTTTATACCGGGTGGATTGAGATAATTGCCAATGGTTGAAAAATAATTAGTGATTTTCCTGAAGAATAATTATATTGAAGTGCAGATTTATTAAGAGATTTTAAATCACAATATAACGTACATTTATGAAGTATCGACCCGAACAGCTGTTTGTATTCTTTTATGCATATGAGGGTAGTGCGATAAGACGCCCTCTTTTGAAGCATTTTTATAGGTATCGACCTACCGATTATAGACATCTTTGCTGATGCCTGATTTGCCAAAAGGTAAACAGTTTGTTAATTGTTTGAAGACTAGCTGTATTTTTCGACGAATTTAGGTATTACATCCCGATATCGACGTTTGATAAATTTTAGGATTTCATGGATTTTTTTGATCGCGTTTGTTTAGTTTTGTGGTGATGTATTTTTCGTGTTAATTTGTAGAATTAAATTACCGTTCGATCAGTTAATTTTGGCTTAGTTAAGCTAATAATTCTTGACTTAGGTTTATCGAAATATTTAATGAGTTTTGAAGTTTTATTTCGCATATTGCGGCTTTTATATTTAAATTTAAGATTTTATTGAAGTTTAGGTGAACTTGGCGTTAATATTTTTATAGTAGACTTTGTAGAAGTAGTAGATTTTTTAGTGAACGTTTTGGTTTCCTGTTAGGCCAAACTAGCATCTGTTCATGATGATTTCCCGTTATAAATATTTTTAACAGGTGGCGCCTTTTCGATTTTATCTACCGATTTTGACGATTTTTGGAGTTGCTACGAGTGCCTTTCACGCTCTTTAAGTAAGCCTTTACGGGCTGGATTCTCTAGTGAGTATTTAGCCTGTAACTGAAATTGCATTAGGATTGTTAAAATGTGTAATTATTTACCAACACAGATTTTTGGTTCAGTAACTTGTAATTTATTAAGCTATCATTTATCGACTGACCATAATCTAACGCAAAAAGAACATTTGATGTAGTACAGTTAACCTTATTTATTCAATATGATACTTTTAAAAATTAAACGTGAAATGAAACGACAAAACTCACGGTTATTTACTGCATTGATTTTATTGGTCAATAAAATGCAAGCTTAGAACAATAAACATTTCAGAGGATATACAGTTCAGATTGAGGTTAAACACGGTAAAGCGCTGTTGAAAGCTTTTTATGTCGTGAAAACCAATTGTAAGAGAAAAGTAGTCATTCAGCTTTACTAGAAAATATTTGTTCTTTTATGTTTGTAGGGAAAAAATTAGGAATTAAAGCAAAAAATATCGTAAGATGTAGAATGCTTACGTACCTACCTATTCTTTTTGTTTAAGAAAGTTTTCAAACTCATAAACATTGCAAATTTTGAGAGGGCGAAAAGTTTGCACATATATTGCCAGAGCGTAGGTATAGTAAATACTTTCTTTGTTTCATTATTTTAGTCAAATGGAATAATATCTCTGAATTCTCTTCCTTTCTAACAATGTATAATTTAGCAAAGTTTTAGAACGTAAAACATCACATAAAAGATTAAAAGTTGTTTGAAGGCCTTGAATGTTAGGAAATATTTTATGAGAACATTATAACCTAATTTAAAATTAACATTTCAGCGTATTAGTATTTACTTTGCCACGCTTGACGAAATGGAAATGTCGTTACAAATAGATTTATATCAAAAATTCACATTTCTAATTTAACTCGATACGCAAGGTAACGGATTTTATTGGCTCTAAAAGATTACACGCTCGCATGCGGCTCGTCAGTAAATTTCTCCTACCGCTAGTAAAAGTTTCTTTACCATGCTAATCATTTAAATTACTATTACATTGTATAAGTATAAGTTTTGATAGATCTCTCAACGACTGGTTGGATGGTTTTGATGTAGTTATACCAATAATCCAAAATTTAAAAAAAACGACATCCTATGAAAAGTGCCTATTAAAACTTTTATTTGGTCCAGTAGGGACCACTCGAGCGAGGTCAAAATAAGGTGCAATGCCAAATTTCTATTTTATCAATATTCACAAATATATTTCTCAAATGTTAAGCAGTTTTTCTGTAACCGCAGCCACTCATAGATATATAGATGAATACACAAACGGACCGGGTCACAACTATTAAAAAACAGGAATTAATCTTAATAACCTGTTAATTTTGTAATAATCAAAATTACAGTTTTATGGTATTTTACATTATTAACATGATAGTTGTTTCTACTAGCGATAGGATAGTAATCCACTAAAGCCAGTTAAAACCGTTAACTTGCGTAAACGTAATATATTCTACTTCTTATTCATTCGTAACATTAAATGTGAAATTATGATATAAATCACGCACATGCGTGCGCACGTGCACACACGCTCACGCATGAGGACACGTACCATTCACTAGCACACACACGCTCATACACATGCGCGCGTACGCGTACGCACACGAACACACACACGCACACGCGCAGACACACGCACACATATACAGACACAAGCCCACACGCACACGTCCACATCCAACATAAAACAAAGAATAATATTCACAATGCTCGCAAATATGCATACTCGTACTAACTTTGTAGTAGATCCTGGTTGGTAACCATACAGACATTAACCAGTTTTTGGAATAACTCAATGAAGAAATTTTATTAATTTAATTTTGCAAAAGAGCCTTCATAAACCGACTATTAATATTTAAATTTGGAACGGAGTATAGCAAATACAGTAAGTGAAATGCTTATCCAAATTTTTAAGCATCATATTCTTTTATGACAAGCGCTATATCTCAATTTATATAAAATACTTACTTTATTTACTATAAAAATATACGCACACGAATGATAAACATTAATCCCTTAATAATCTCAATAAATAATTTACACACACACGCGCGCACGCATGCACGCGCCTATACAGTGCCCGTCTAAAATCCGTTCCCCCCTACTGATTTTTGAACGACTTGGTATATCGCAACTAAATTTGGAGGGCTTAAATAGGAGATGAAAACCTGATTTTTTATGCAAAAATGATAGATGAAAGCGGGTGAGCGCCAGCTTCAATTACTTTTTTAGACGAACACACTTTCATCAACGTGAGAGAAGCTATTTATAATAGGGCCCTTAATGTCAAGATTTGGGAGGGGGTCACTTCGGACACTTGATAAAATCATTGTTGGGATTAAATAAAAGTGTTAGTCCAAAACAAATATTTTTTTAACAAACCAATCTGTTTTGATTGCGAATTTACAGAACACAGTCGTAAACTTCGAGATTTTCCGGTAAGCGGTATGTTTATTCTGTATTATTTATTCTTTACGCCTCTTATTAGTCGGATTCATTAAGAGATTTAACTACAAGTTAATAAGAAGTTAGCAAAATGTTTATCGGAAGTGACTAAAATCTATACTACATTTTAAACCGGAGTGTACATTTAAAACGTTAATATTTCGAAAACAATCAAATTGTATTAGAGAAAATTTGAATAATATACGGGGTGTTCTATTTAACCTCTCCAAATTTCGTTGCCATGGTTCAAAATTTAGTAGAGGACAACGGATTTTAGACGGGTACTATACCTATATATATATATATATATATATATATATATATATATATATATATATATATATATATATATATATACAAGGTTATTCACATTATTCGACACTGAAGATTATGGCCAAACGACTTGACTTTCATAAAGTTTTATTTTTGGCGGTACATTTTAAAATTATTTTCGAAATGTACAGGGTGTTCCAAAAGTATGAAACATATCAAAGTTGCAGTTTTTTTAATGGAACACCCTATGTATTATTGCATTTTTAGTTCCTGCGATAAAAATAAGAATGAGTTTTACTAAGGTTTACCAGAGTTAAACCTTGTTTGTTTTGAAATATTTAGCATTTTCTGAAAATGTGGTAATAAATTTAAACTTTAAGTTCTCAACAAGTATTCACTTTTTCGTCAACTAAACTTTACACTTAGCTTACTATTTGATTATGAGTCATGACGCACTGAATAGAACCTGACTAACATATACAAAGTGTTTATAAATCATGACTCAAAAATTTAAAGTTTTAAATAGTAATAACCTGATTAGTTTAAATAGAGCACCCTGTATTTTATGTCAATAGCAGATGTAGAATTTAATTCCCTATCGAATACTATGATTTCTGACCAGTGCTCTGAATGTCAACGTGAAGAGATTCAAGCAAGCGCGGGTAAACGGCGGGAGTAACTATGACTCTCTTAGAAAGACCGAAGCAAGCTACTGGTTTAACCAAAGACCAGGTGAGACATAACCGCAGTAATACATTGTATAAAACCTACTTGCAAATGGCTCGGCAATAGTTGAAGGAGAAAGCGAAGTCTATATTCAAAGCTAGACCCTCAACCGTCACTTACAACCAAAAGCCACGTAGCCCAACAACACCAGCGGCAGAGATTGTCAATAATACGAAAAGGAAAACATCAACCTCGCCGGGCAAGCTTGCCATTCTAACACCTAAAAGAGTCAAAGAAGTTTCAGAAGAACACCCCAAAAGTGAGGAGGGCGAAAATAAGGAGGGCACAACATCGGCTACGGAGTATGACATATCCACACAACAAGCGCCATACTTCGAACCAGAAGCCTCCAGGTCGACGTCGTCACCTAATGCACCTGCATTGGTATTACTATCGTCAAAACTGATCACTACTAATGACATCAACAGAACTAATAATATCAATCAAGCCAAAAGCAAATGCACGAACATCGAGGATGACGAGGAACCATCCACTAGTACGCGCAAAATTAAAACCAGGAGAGAAGATCAAGAAGAGGCAACCATACAAACTGAGATGGTATGTCCGAACACGGTCCCCGACGTTGCGTCCGACCACATCGGGAAGAACCAACCTCAGTCGGCTCTAGAAGAAGACCAAGGAATAGAAACCAATAATAAGAATTTCAAAGCCTTCTTTAGAAAATCACTGGCACATAAGAGCATAACCGAAGATCCTCTCTTGGTTGAGATAATAAAGTGCGCTATTGGCACCACTCCCAAGGAAACAATAAACAATAAACATGATGAGTGGTTCGCCAATAACCTTTCACCCTCTTCAAAAAAGCGTAATGGTCCAAAGTCATCTGAAAGCAATAGGAACAACAACTATGGCGGGAAGTACAAAGGTAAAGGACCTAGAGCATCGGCTTATAAGAAGGCTCAGGAACTTTACCGGAAAAATAGGAAATTTCTGGCAGAGAAGATCACGACAGGTAAACTACTGCAGAATAGCTACGAGGAGGGCTTACCAACAGTACAAGACGTTGAACACCTATATAACGAGGTTTACGGAATGCCCTCCATACGCGACGATCAACCAATTCGTGATGCTAAGGAAAGTATAGACACATTCTACCCGATAGAAGAGGAGGAGGTGAAAATAGCGACTAATGGATGGAAACCATCGGCGCCTGGCGCGGATGGTGTCACTGTTCAGAGGGTCAAGGCAGTGGACCCATACATTCTTTCGGTATTGTTTAACATAGTCATAAACAGGGCCCTCCAACCAACATCTTGGAGAAAACTAATAACTACAATTATTCCAAAGGAGGGCGACTTAAAGGATCCGACCAACTGGCGTCCTTTAACCATTGGATCCATGCCTCAAAGGCTGTTACACAAGATATTGTTTAAAAGAATAAGCCAAGCTATCACCTCCAATTCGATCCAGAAGGGGTTTCATCACTGGTTTAGATGGGGTGTTTGCAAACGTTACAATTCTCGATACCTACATCAGAAGTCGGACCGTCGAAGGCAAGTCCTACTCTATCGCCAGTTTGGACGTGAGGAAAGCCTTCGACACGGTATCACACCACGCGATAGGAAGAGCTATGTAGAGATTTGGTCTGGATGACAATACACAGAAATATATTCAAGAAACATTTAAAGGCATAATAACAACAGTTAAAGTTGGCAAAGAGTTCACCAGTCAAATAGAACTTAAAAGAGGAGTCCGACAGGGGGATCCACAAAGTCCTCTGCTATTTAATATGATAATGGACGAGCTTTTAGATCTCCTAAATAATACTCAGCCTGGAGGTACCGTGGCACCACTAACCAAGTGTGCCGCAATGGCGTTCGCGGACGACTTCGTACTGCTGGATGATGATGATCGCTATATGGCGGTTGCACTTAAGAGAACATACGACTTTAGAAAAAGCGAGGACTAGAGCCAAATCCTCTAAAGTCCTGTTGCTTAGTTGCTCAACGAGCTAACGGAGTCAGTGTTGAACGAAATAAATCCCACCACCAACTAGGGAGCACTCCAATTTGAAGCGTAAGCGGATTGAACACATTTAAATACCTAGGCCAAAACTTTGGATGCCACGGCATTGGTAGGCCGAACATATCTAACCTCTAAATATGGCTTCAAAATATTGCCAGAAGCCCCCTTAAGCCGGACCAAAAGATGGTTATACTAACGCAATACACTATCCCGAAGGTATTGCATGGGTTGCAGACGGCGAAGGTGACGACGAACAATCTACGCAACTGCGACAAAAAGGTAAAAAACTGCCAAGAAAATCTTACATCTAGCAAGGACGACGCCGGACCAGTTCTTATATGCAAGGATTCGGGATGGAGGATTGGGTTTAACTGAGCTGAGAACAACGATACCATACCTCATGCTGAATAAATTAAATAAACTCAGTGCATCGCCAGACCCCATTTTACAAGGGGTAACCACCACCACCCACTTTATAAAGCTAATTGAAAGGATTAGGAAGATTACGTCAGACAAACATCCTATACAAAAGTGGAAGGAGGCCATTACTAATGGGCCTACTAGCGCGGGGCTCGAAGCATGCTGCGACGACTCTGCCAGCAGAGCCTGGGTCTACTGTAAGCCGGAAGGATGGACAGGTAGGGACTACGTTAAGGCAGTCCAGCTTAGGTCTAACAACCTCCCTGGCAAAGACTTAGCACATGTTAATCGGGAAGAAAGGGGCTGCAGGTACGGTTGCGACAAGGTCGAAAAGGGAAAGGAAAAAGAAAGTCTACGATAACAAACACTTCATAGAAGCTGCAAGAAAAAGATGGCCAGGGAGGGAACTTAAATTTACTCCATTGATAGTTGGAGCCCGTGGAGTGTGGCGTAGAGCCAACAGACAAACGGAGGAAAATCTGAAGATACCCTTGGCCCTCAAGAGAAGCTGCGTGCATACAGCCTTGAAGTGGGGAGGCTCTATCCATAGAGCGTTTGGTGCGGCGGTGTGGGCAAGATAGCCTGCGTGATGATAGTGCCGAGTTCGTTGCTCCGTGATAGTGCGGATTATAATGAACAACTCTATTATATATTTTATTCTATATTGTTCTTCTATATTAGGTATTAACTCACGTCACGAGCGTACTACTAGCGTGACTCTAGGTTATACTCATTTATTTTATTATTACAAATGTATGCCTTTGCCATCTAGGGGTAACAAGTTTATTTATTATAAATAAATTATACATAGCCAAATGCTTCGTCATCTAATTAGTGACGCGCATGAATGGATTAACGAGATTATCATCTGTCCCTACCTACTATCTAGCGAAACCACAGCCAAGGGAACGGGCTTGGAAAAATTAGCGGGAAAAGTAGACCCTGTTGAGCTTGACTCTAGTTTGGCACTGTAATAAGAATCATGTCAATCATGTCAATCCGTTCTTCTTTTGAATAAACTCTCATTTTCAACAAATAAGCTTTAAATACAGCAACAATTACCACTAAAAAACGAAATGAACGATTTACGAACAGAGAGAACGATTTGTAGATTTTTATGAATAACTGACAGCTACAAACAATAATTCTGTGTCGCCAAATTTCCATAGGCGACTTGTTAAGTGTCAAATTTTCTTAAATAAACTTGCTTTCTGAAAATGTGCATTTTCATTGAAAACAAGAAGAGTTAGACATGTGACAGTGTTATAGTATTCGATAGGGAATTAAATTCTACATAATCAAATAGTAAGCTAAGTGTAATGTTTAGCCTGTACATTGCGAAAATAATTTTAAAATGTACCGCCTGTAGGCCTACATTGACTCCAAAAATAAAACTTTTTGAAAGTCAAGTCGTTTGGCCATAATCTTCCGTGTCGAATAACGTGAATAACCTTATATATATATATATATATATATATATATATATATATATATATATATATATATATATATATATATATATATATATATATATATATATATATATATATATATATATATATATATATTACAGGGTATAAATACCAAGTGATAACACCCGAAAATGGCTGTTAGAGCTCATGGAAAACTTTTTTAGCAACAAATTTTGATTTGGGACCTCTGGTCGTAATTATTCGACTTCATAAGATTTTTTAACAATCGTCATATCTTCCTAATTTAAAATATTTCAAAAATTTAAAGACTTAAAATCGTCATTTGATTTTCTAACAACACGTACGTACGTGTATTTATTTCTACTAGAGCTGATTTAGATTTTGAGAGAAATCCAGCGGCGTAGAGGGCTGCATATTTTAAGTATATAAAGATATAATCATATACATTTTAAAAGCTATAAGTTAATTAGTATATTCTACGCAATTTTTGATACGACTCGTAGCCTGGCCCCAAAAATTCCTAAAGTCTAACCATAACTAATGCGTAATACTACGTAACAAATCAATAATTATTTGCGTTATAAACAAACTTAATTAAATTACAATACTTAATTGCTATGTAACCTAACCGAATGCCGAGTACATAATCTGAGCCGAATATGTCGTACCTCTACCTACGACGTCGCAAAGCGGCCGATCTTAACGTTTAAACTAATTATCAGTAGGCCCTGTGCCAGTAAAGTAAATTTCTACACAACAATATAATTTCGTGAACAGAGACGGTTAGGGCAAGTAAATTGATTTCTAACAAAATTTATATTAAATTATACTATTAAAAACCCCAACTTACGACTAATACTAATAATATTTACAGATAAACCAGACTACGTGATACTCGCCAAAGAGTTACTGGTTCAATATGGATTCTGCTACCTCCTTTGCACAGTTTACCAGGTTAGTATAAATAAAAAAGATCTCAAACCTTTAGTTGACAGTTTCTCAATTTGAGCCACTACTAGGACCCGAACAATATCAACACGCAAGTAGCTGAATGTAGAGAATTGAGCGATTCCAGCCGTTCTTAAATGAAAGGTCCTACGATGTACAGGTCTCCAGAATGTACGAACAATGTGTACCCCAAACTAATCGTTACGCCAATAATTACCGTTACGTTATACAGAGAAATTATTCAAACTAACATTAAAATTACGCACTGTTGAATGGTGAAACCGGATGTTATGGCTTCGAGATAAGAGAAATGCTTTCGATCCCATTAACGGTATACACCAAATTACTTTTAAGTAATAGCAATCTAAACAGCTGAAGAGCGTAAATTCCATATACAATGGATTAATATATAATTAATTAAAACTCACATAGCCAAAATGTAATTTTGTAAAGAATAATTATATAAATTATTAAGTGTGTTTTATTTAATGTAAAATCTTTAACTACTTGTTACAGTCATAGCTACTATACGTGATTTTTACGTTAAGAACTGTGTTGGACGACCAGTATTTTTTTGCCCTGCGTGTATTAGTCTTAAACCTCTTTAATTAACCTGTCCTCTTTATGGTCAACGCTTTCACTCTCTATTTTAACCGTGACTCCAGTCTTAACTGTGCTTTGGTTCTTTTTATTGGTTTGAGGGCTATAAAAGAGCAAACCAAGCGGTGAACATTATAATTTTTTATTGTATTTTTATCCCATTCACATGCCCACGCATTCAAGTGCTTTCCAAAACGGATGAGCTACTAGTTATCTTAATAGGGGTCATGGCACACTTCCTAGTTTGGGCATCAGTACCTTTGTGCACGTGACAGTATTCATTAAAGTTTTTTCAATGCGGTAATAACGATCAACCTTATAAGAAAAAGTGTAAACATATTTTTTAAAAGTAATTCAATTTTACATGCATTTCTTTATAAAGTTTCGTAATTCAAAGCCAAATAAACGTTAAACGTTAAAGAATATGATATAAATGCCTTAAACTGTATCATTGATATTTACATAGAAGCGGACGACATTGTAATTTTTTTCAAGTTATTATCTAGATGTCTAGTAACTTCTGTCTGACATGAAGGTTTAATCGTCTATCCGACAAATTATTATTACTGTTTATACAATGATGCCAATTTTCATTATGGGCGTATTACGGAAGCGGTTACATAAATGTATGGTGCACCGTGATAACAGTACTCTTTGATAATAGATTGGAAGATAATGACAATATTTTATAAACCATAGACATATCTCTGTCCTCTTGAAAGTAATACTTTACGTGAGAAATACATAGAATAAAATAGTATCTAAATACACGTGCGAAATTGCAAAAAAAGAACCAATGTTTAAAAAATGCATAAATTTTAGCCAAAGAGAATTTCAATTATTTTATGCGATTATGTATTAGTAAAATTACGGGTAGATACATTTTTTGTTTAACTTTTGACTACAGCTTAAATAATTATTAAAAACTTTACAGTAGAGGGAGCCCACTTGAGTCCCTGATCTCATAATCAATTAAAAGTGGTGGGGGTCGGAGTGGGGCTGTGGGCGAGGGTGGGGCCGGCTTCTTTTCGGGGGGGGCGTTCAACCCCTTGACGGCATTTTCAACCCCCTGATGGCATTTTAACCCCTAATTAAGATCTTTTGGCTGTGTTAAGAAACTTTTCAGTCCACCCCAGGGTTTAGGAGCACGGGGTGGTCACGTGACGTGTGCAGGGTAGGACTGGAGGGGGAGGTCAATGTCTAATCATTTATCAAATCAAAATCCGTCAATGAGTCATAATCACATTCCTCAGCCAGTTTCCCTCTAATTATGTGTCATAATCAAATACCGCGGCCATTTTGTTTTTAATTATGAGTCACAATCAATGTCCCCTGGCATTTCGTTTTAATAGTGACGTCACAATCAAATTCCTCCGCCATTTTGTTTTTAACCATAAGTTATAATTGAATTGTGGAGGTAGTCACGTGGAAGAGAGTCGGGGCTGCTCAGAGTCCAATTATTTTAATTATGAGTCATAATCAAATTCCGCCACCGTTTTGTTTTTAATTATGAGTCGTAATTAAATTGTGGGACAGATCAAAGTCCAATTGTTTTAATTATGAGTCATAACCAAAGTCCTTGGCTATGGCGGGAAATTTGAAATTATGTAGAACCCTCGTGCTAGCGCATAAGATAGGTATTCGGTACTTGCTTTAGGGTCTTAACGTGTGGGGAAGTCGTGGGAAAGACCAAAGCCCTAAATTATGAGTCATAAAAGCCCTCGACCATTTTGTTTTGGCGGAAAATTTCAATTGTATTCTAATAAGGGGTACTATAATACTAACTTGCAGGACAGGTACAGAACGCAGAAACTTGTTCGCAGGTCTTCGCCTCCTCTTACGGATGCATGAGTCATAATCAAGTTCCTACTCCTTTTGTTTTAATTACGAATCATAATCAAAGAACTCCACCATTTTGTTTTTAATTATTATTAAATTGTGGAGCTAGTCGCGTGGGACAGATTAAAGGCTAATTATTTTAATTATGAGTCATAATCAAAGTCCCAGGCCATTTTGTCTTGACAGGAAATTTGAATTGTATTCTAATCAGGGTATTAACACTAATTTGCAAGACTGGTATAGAACACAGGAACTTGCTCAAGGATCTTCGCACCAGTTACGGCTCACATTTTAATTATGCGTCATAATCAAATTCCTGAATTCAAATCATCATCAAATTCAGTCATAATCAAATTCCGCGGGCATTTTGTTTTTAATTATGAGTCATAATTAAATGTAGTGACCCAAATAAATTAATCAATCAATCAATCAAATACCTGAACAGGTTTTAAGTTAGCTCCAATTTTCACATTATAATAATATGGAAATAAACTACTTTTCGATTTTCCCAATCCTTAACATAAAGTAATAATTTTCTGTGTTTCCCCAGTTATGTAATCACCAATAACAAACTTTCACTAGTCAAATACCCCTATCATGTCTGGCGGAAACCCAGTAATTACGTAAAGGTAAACACGTTGACCTTCATTTCCAATTTCAAAAAACCAAATCAATCAATCTCGATCAAATCAATTAAGCAAATCAATCTGTTATTAATTATGAGTAATTTTGTAGGCCATTTTGTTTTGACGGGAAATATGAAATTGTATTCTAATAAGTGGACCCTCATGCTATCTCATAAGGCAGGTATGGTACACCGTAACTTGTTCTCAGGTCTTCCAAAATTCCGCGGTCTATTTGCTTTTAAATATGAGTAATAATTAAGTTTTGTAAACTAACTTGTTTGTCGGCCATCTTGGAGGCGATTTTTGTATTGACGGAAGATTTGAAATTGTATTCTAGTAAGGGGGCCTTCATAGTAATTCATAAGACAGTTTCAGGACTCCGGAACTTGTTCCAGGGTCGTCGCCCCTTGTCAGATCTTCGCTTCTTGGAGGGAATTGTGTTCTAACAAGGGGTCCTAACGCAAACACAAAAACGCACAAACACAAAAACACGAAAATTTTGTTTTTAATTATCATAAGCAAATTTTGAAGGTAGCTACGGGGTAAGGAGCGGGGCAGGTCAAAATCTAATTATTTTAATTATGAGTAATGCCTGTTTGCGTGGTTGAGTGTTTGCGACTGTGTCTGTGTCGGTGTTTGCGCCTACGAGTATTGACCTTACCTAAAAACCGCCCGTTTATTAATTTAAACTGATACTGTACGTGTATTGAGTTAAGCTAAAACCAAAGAAACGAGAGAGACGAGGGAGGGGCGAGATTCCAGAGAGGGACGAGAGGGAGAAAGAAAGAACCACTTGGGGTGAGAGGGACGAAGTAGACGCGAGAGGCCAGAGAAGCGAGAAACCAGAGGGACAGGAGGTACGACAGAGACGTGAGAGCAACGAGAAACGTGAGAGACGAGAGAGACGCGAGAGATGAGAGACCATAGAAACCTGAGAAACGCGAGAAACGAGGGCAGCGAGAGAGACGAGGGAGAGGAGAGAGGCGGAAGAGACGAGCACGGTCAACTTCTATTACAGAAAACATTCGCTAGTTTAAAGATACATAACTAGACGGTGTTGTCGACAAACAAATTTACTGTTAAAAATACACTACTAGGTAGAGCCACGATCAACTTCCATTACAGAAAGCATGCGCTAGTTTAAAAATACACTACTAGATGATGTCACAAACAAACAAATCTGCTTTTAAAACAAGTGTAATCTAATTAGAGAGATTATCGTCACGCGCAAAGAACGTGAACATCATATTTGTCAAGGACAGTCCAACCTTCACGTAATTAGCTAATTAGGGTTTTTCCAAGTACATTACATGTATGTAAAACTCGACAAATAGTGTACACGCTAATTTGAGAGATATTATTGTTATTATGGTTGTCTAATAATAATAATGAGCGTGGGTGAAATAAAACACAGTCTTATAGTTGTCTTACGCAATGAAATCGGCGTTAGCTTCAAATCACATGTGTATTATAAAAATTGGAGGTGAAAGTCGGTTTGTTTATGTTTCCCCGGGAATTTGTTTATTTTTGCCCCTTTTTGCCAAAGGTATTTCGAGTTTGGTTATATAGTTTCTATTGTATAGCCATTTTTATTAGCGTAACTGTAAAACGTATTTTTATCACAGTGTGCAAAACGAGGCAATAGTGTTACATCCTAATTCGATATTCGTATATTGACAGCCATGTCGAAGGCTATCTCATGTATTTTTGAATTGTTGTTGATTTTAATAAGCTGTAAGTCAAGCCAAACCAGTATTTTTGAATTGTAAGCTAATTTTTGCAAAGTAAGTTATGATTTGTTTGATTCAGATTAATTGCGGATGATAGACTGTTTTGCCACACCGGTGCTCTCACGTTCAGGGAGAGTACCATCTCTAAGTGTTGGTTAGCCTTATCTACAAAGTAAGTGGACGCCCAGAGGAGCTAGGTATATACAATGACCTGAAGGTTATGAAGAATTGTTAGCTCAGCTTCTTGTTTGATTTGATCGAGAATGTTTGATGTGCTTCGGCTGATTTCATTGGGCAATTAATTGATCTGTCTTTTCACAAGGGGACAAAGGCCTGATAACAAGTTCTTGCGTTCTATACCTGTCTGGCAAATTAGCGTTAGGGCCTCAATTTCAAATTTCCCGCCAAGGGACGAAGACTTCACATGGGGCGACGACCCAAGAACAAGTTCCGGAGCCCTGCAACTGTCTTATGAGTTAGTATGAGGGCACCCTTAGTAGAATACAACTTAAAATTTCCCGTCAAACCAAAAACGGCCTCCAAGATGGGCGACAAACAAGTTGGCCAACAAAATTTAATTATGACTCATCATTAAAAGCAAATTGACTGCGGAATTTTGGGGCGAAGACCCGAGAGCAAGCTACGGTGTGCTATACCTACCTTATGAGATAGTATGAGGATCCACTTATTAGAATACAATTTCAAATTCCCCGCAAAAACGAAATGGCGTACAAAATTTAATTATGACTCTTAATTAAAAATAGATCGAATTGATTAATTTCCGTAATTACTGGGTTTTCGCCTGACACGATAGGGGTATTTGAATAGTTAAAGTTTGTTATTGGTGATTACATAACTGGGGAAACCCAGAATATAATTACCTTATGTTAATGATTGGGAAAACCGATAAATAGTTTATATCCATATTATTATAATGTGAAAATTGGAGCGAAATTAAAAACTGTTTATGTATTTGATTGATTGATTGATTAATTGATTTGGGTCACTACTTTTATTTATGACTCATAATTAAGAACGACATGGCCGCGGAATTTGATTATGGCTTATAATAATTAAAACAACGGGACTGTGTTAGAAATCTGACACATAATTTAAATGTGAGCTGTAAAACGTGCGAAGACCCTTGAGCAAGTTCTATACATGTCTTGCATTAGTATAAACACCCTTATTAGATGCAGTTAAGATTTCCTGCCAAGGCAAAATGGCGGAGACTTGGATTATGACTCATAATCAAAATAATGGGACTTTGATTTGGCCCACGTAACTACCTGCAAAATTTAGTTATGGTTCATAATTAAAAACAAAGTGGCGGAGGGATTTGATTGTGACCTTACAATTAAAACGAAATGCCAGGGGATATTGATAATGACTCATAATTAAAAACAAAATGGCCGCGGTATTTGATTATGGCTCATAATTAAAAGCAAAATGGCTGAGGAATTGGATTATGACTCATAATTAACAAAAAGGATCTTAATACAGCCAAAAGGACCTTAATTAAGGGTTAAAATGCCATCAGGGGGTTGAAACTGCCGTCAAGGGGTTGAAAATTGACCCCCAAAAGAAGTCGACTCCGCCCTAACCCCCTACGATCCCCACCCACAGCCCCACTCCGAGCCCACCACTTTTAATTGATTATGACGCCAGGGCTCCTTCTACTCTTTACAGATTCGGGCGGCTTTACAATGTTTTTAATGTTAACATTTATATTTATGTCTATTAAAGTCCATCTAACACGAAGGTTTAAACATCCGTCTGGCATAGATTATTGTTTTTTTTATAATGTTGCCTATTCTCATTATGAACGTGTTACAATGGATGTTTCATAATAATCCTTAAAGTATTCATTATTTAATTACTTTTAATTTCCACTTTGTAGGTTGGAAGGTTGTGTGTTGTTCCACATCAGATATTAATTTTCTACCTCAAACTTGTACAAACGAATTTGGATGCTTAATTTAAGGATTAGTGCGGAATTACTTTTATTTATTGTTTATTATAATTAAACATTTTGTCTGCTTTTCCATTTACAGTACAGACAGAGTAAGAGTTTCCTATATACCTGTTGATAAGCTTCAACTGTTATTTTTAATTTTTAACTTTTTGTAAAAGGAACCAAAAATAAATTGTGTTGCAAACACGGACACTTTTAGTCATAATACTTTCCGTATAGAAAATTTCACATTGACCAGATTACGGAATACTTGCTAGACACCTAGATTGAAACTATGGTACTGGTGACTGACGAAACCATTAAATAACTTAGAGAATCTTATGTCCAAAAAAACGGTGCTGGCTCCTATCCTAAAAGGAAGAAAATCAACAAGTTACATTACCTTCACGAAGGAGAGAGCAGGCCACTCGAGCTTTCCACGCTCATTCAGCTACAGTTATGCATTCCCATCATATATATATATATATATATATATATACATTACGTATATATGTGTATATAGTGGATGGGCCCGGTCAGGGGTAGAGGTAGGGTTCTGAGCGGGAAGACACTACCCCAGCATTCGCCTAAATATCCGCACATGATGTGCGTATACTCAGTGATCATGCCGCTATATGCGCATGAGGAAAACCCCTGAAAAAATTTCATACAAGGTAGACGGTAACGGGCATCGAACCCATTATCTCCCAAATGCTAATCAGGCTGTGTTACCACAGAACCAACTAGCGGTATCCTTATTGGAAGCTGTAACGATGGGACCTGTTCTCATCATTTGTGCCTGTTAGTTGATTTATGGAACGCATCAAGCCCGGAATTTTATAAAACAACATCTTCTTTGGTAGTACTGGAGACATAGCCCTACAGGGAGTACTAACAATAGGACTCAAGAAAACTACACCCCAGGACGCAATGCTCACCAACATGAATGACAACTGTTACGGCCATGAATTATTGCTAGGGTAGTTCCACGAAGTATCCCACAAGAGGTAACTAAGCGGACGCTACCTGCACCCTTGCAAACCCTTAATGGGTAATGTGAGTAGTTGGTTGAAGACCGGCTGTAGTGAATGTAATAAAGTTAAGTTTACAAAAAAAAAAACGATGTTTTCAATTCCTTCAACCATATAAAAGTTAACAGTCCACTGAAATTAACAATAAAAAGAAACAACAACTTTAAAATAAATCTTAAACAGTTAAACAATTTTCTAAATGATATGTATTATAAAACTTAGAAACCTACCTAACATTATTTATTATTATAAGTTTTTGTTATAAACGAATAAGTTCAAAAGTAAATATGTAATTAAAAATTATTATTAATTTTATTAAATACCTAAATAAAAAGTTTACCTCGAGTAGAATTTGAACCTACGACCTGTACTTTGCTCGAGTACTCTAGCAAAGTACAGGTCGTAGGTTTTATAATTGCAGGTATAATTCAAAAACCGAGCGATATATAGGGCGTTCCATTAAGAAATACTAAGTTTGTCGCCCTACTTTTTTGAAACACGCTGTATAGTCAAGAATAATTTTAAAATCCGCATACATACTAACCATATAATATGATAAATACATTTCATTGGCAAAGTTTACCCATAAGGCATCAGTTTACTTTACTCTATCGTTAACTCACCCTGTACATAAAACGGAAATTGTATGTTCCTTATATTGGTCATAAATGACAATATCGCGTTTTATATGATACAATGAGATGTTTTGTGAATACGAATCCCTTCTCCTTTTTTCACTCTTCCAAAATAAAAAACAGAGAAATAGGTAGGAAATCCAGAGTTAATAGTCATAGTTTTCCAAAAACCCTATATTACTATTTGTAAAATAGTATACCTTTTACATTCCCTTTTAATTTTAGATGGATTACCTTTGATCTAGACACACAAATCAGACATCTTAGCCTGAACTTTGCAACCGTAGAAATTTTCTAAAAAACTTAATTTTGATTACAACGACGTGTTTCATTGACGTTTGTATTTGTAACCCATTGATTTCAAAATTACAGATAATATGTTCGATCCCTGTCGAAATCGAAATCTGTCTTAACGTGATGATACAATTTGTCAAAAGAAAGGTTCAGATTTTTCCGTGTTTACCACAATATGTCGGCTTTAAATTTTGAGGTCTTGCCGTTATGATGTCTTGGATAGTTCGCTGTTAATCCTAAAACCAAAAACATTCTTAATGTGTGCACAAAATTATGCTTTAAGGTCTTACGTGCTTGAAATATATTCGAGACCATTACGATAACTTCCCCATTACTTTTCACCGATGCTCTATTTTTAAGGTGTTTATTGCACCTTACAATTTGCAAATTTGTACTCTTAGCGATGACTTTTGGCTGTTTTCAACAAACTATTATTAAAGTAATATGATACTCGAAACTCACGTGCGTTACTCTAGTAGGAAGCACAGCACGACTACTATGACAAGAAGTCAAATGGGAATACCACTACAGAAACAAAAATATCATGGACTGCTCTGAAACAAAATAATATGGAAGAGTATATATATATATATATATATATATATATATATATATATATATATATATACATACAGGGTATCCACAAACTCTTTTCACAAAAGAAAACTGCAGATTCTAGAGCTGATTTTATGTCGATTTAACGTAAATTACCTAATACAAAATACTTCCTAAGAGAGCTGGAGCTCTTGGAAGATGGCGCCCTAACATCAGTTTAATTCAAATAACTTCAAAATGGTTTCCCTTTAAATCGTTCTGTACATTGGACATTGTTATTCGTAAGTTTTTAGTTTTTCAAAATTTCGCAATTTTAACATAAAATTAAAAAATTTCGATTTTTCATAAAACAATGATACTCTTGTCGAAAGTGGCTACGACGCACTGTTTTCGAAATAAATCGATTTGAACTTTTCATGTGTTAATCATAACAATTACCGAGAGCGATGGATCGCAAGAGGCGGTCCGGTGGCTTGGCCAGCAAGGTATTCAGCTTTAAATCCTTGCGATTTTTGTGTTTTGGTCAATGGTTAATTCCCAACCAATAGAAACACGCGATCAGCTTTGGAGAAGAATTCAGGATGACTGCGACGAATTTAGGAACAATAGGGGAATCTTTACAAAAATTCGGCAATCTTTACATAAACGAATAAATTTGTGCATAGAAACGGATGGTCGTCTTTTGTAGATTTAGTTTTGTGTTTCATGCTTCCAGTTGTCATTTTGAATTCTTGTTATTATTAATTGTGTTAGCGACATTTTTTACGCAAGTTTAATTCTTACTTTCTAAAGCAAAATTAATTTATGACACGAGAGCAGTTTGACATCACGCAATTGTTATTTTTTTTATTTTCTATAGTCATCTTTCATAATTGTAAATGAATTCGTTAGGTAATTTTATAAAAGTATGATTAACATGAAAAGTTCAAATCGATTTATTTCGCAAACGGTGCGACTTCAGACAAGAGTATCATTCTTTTATGAAAAAATCGAGTTCTTTTTAATTTTATGTTAAATTTGCGAACTTTTGCAAATAAAAAACTTATGAATAACAATGTCCAATGACCCGCCCAAACGAGCCGCTTATGAGTACAACTAAGAAATTATATTCACGCCATACGATTGCGCATGTTCCACTAAATAAATGTACAGTTAAAGGGAAACCATTTTGAAGATATTTGAATTAAACCGATGTTAGGGCGCCATCTTCCAAGAGCTCCAGCTCTCTTAGGAATATTATTATATATATATATATATATATATATATATATATATATATATATATATATATATATATATACCGGTGTCTAGAATATACCCACGTTCTATGGCTATCCTTGCTATTATAAGAGATACAGAGTCGGTTAAATTAGCAAAGTTGGGCAGAATTACATGATAATTCAAATACCGATAAGAAAATTCTACACTGTTGCCACCTTTCTAAGATATCTGAAAATAACTAAAAAGGTCGAAATTTTCAGTCGGCTATATCTTTTTTAATATTCAAAATACGAAAAAGTTGTAAGAGAGACTTTTGATAGCTATTTTTACGAAAAATGGGAAAACGTGAATAACAAATTTTTTTAGTAATTATTTTTCGAGCTACAACCCAAACATACATTTTTTTAAATGACTGTAGGTGGCTATGGACTCATTCGATGGCTTATTTTTTTCTGATTTGAAAAATGTATAGCTTTGTATGTTTAATATTATTAGTTAACTCACAATTTTCAAAAAAAAAAAGGTAATTATAATATTTATTAAACAAATTAAACTGTGCCGTGAACATTTAAATAACAATATAAGGTCATATTCTACTACTAAATTTGTGGAAAAACAAGAAATGTAAGAGACGTACTACATTATCAACATAAAAAGTTTTAAATAAATTTAACTTACAACGAAGAGTAACAGCAAAAAATATAACCAGATAACACAATTATAGAAGTGCTTCAAAATGCCCTCCATTATTTTGAACACACATTTGACATCATTTTAAAATTTCGTTTTGAGCTTTTAATAAACTTTGGGTTCTAATTTGTTGTATAGCAACACGAATTTTATTTTTTAAATCGTGTAGATTACCAAGTTTTACTCGGTACACTTTGTGTTTAATTGCACCCCACAAGAAAAAGTCCAGGGGGATTAAATCTGGAGATCGCGGCGGCCGAGCTATTGGACCTCGATTTCCTATCCAATTATTAAAACGTTCCTGTAAATAGTTACACACAAGTAATCCATTGTGTGCTGGTGCCCCGTCGTGTTGAAAATAATTCAAATTTTGAATTACGTTCAACGGAAGGTCCTCTAAAATTTCTTCTAATTCGTTTCGTAAAAAGTTAGATATCTTTCGGAATTTAAATTGTATTCATAAAAAAACGGCCCAAGGATTTTGGTACCAATAATACCGCACCAAACATTTACTGAAAAAGCATATTGATCTTCCTCTCAACAGTTATATCCGGATTTTCATGGGACCATTGGATATGATTTTTTCTATTGAAGATGCCGTTGTTTGTAAATTTTGCTTCATCGGTAAAAGGAATGGTTTTGGAGAATTGATTTTTTGCTCGACTTTCATTAACCATGTAGCAAAACGTAATCTTTTCTGATAATCTGCAACATACAATGTATTTCCTATACGGAAATGATATGGCTTAAAATTATTTTGTTTCAAAATAACGTCGGCCTCATCTTTGGAAGTGTTGTACTCGTTCACAATTTCGCGAAGAGATGTAGTAGGTTTAAATTCGACGTAATCTAAAACACGTTCTGTGTTAACATTAATTTTAAAATTTTGAGGTTTAGTAAAAGCCTCATATTTTGTTAAATTCCGAAGAAGTATTAGCATCTCTGTTAGACATGTAATAACAAAAAAGCATATCGTTTCTTTCTTCAGAAGAATAAGCCATTAATAAATTAATATTCACTATTTAAGCGCGAACTACAACTGGTTAAAACAAATAATTCAATATCTACTATTTAACAGTTAATAAATGAAGAGTTTTGTTTTTAATTGTCACAGCACACCACGGCAAACATTGCATTTGTTTAGTAAATACTATAATTACAATTTTTCGAAAATTGTGAGTTAACTAATAATACTAAACATTCAATGCTTACATTTTTGAAATCAGAAACAAATAAGCCATCGAATGAGTTCATAACCACCTATAGTTACTATTCAAAAAAATGTATGTTTGGGTTGTAGCTCGAAAAATAATTACTAAAAAAAATTTTTATTCGCATTTTCCCGTTTTTCGTAAAAATAGCAATTAAAAGTCTCGCTTATAACTTTTTCGTATTTTGAATATTAAATGAGATATAGCCGATTGAAAATTTGGATGATTTTTAGTTATTTCCAGATATCTTAGAAAGTTGGCAACAATGTTGAATTTTCTTATCAGTATTTGAATTATCATGTAATTCTGCCCAACTTTGCTAATTTAACCGACTCTGTATCTCTTATAATAACAAAGATAGCCACAGAACGTGGTTATATTCTATATCCTATATATATATATATATATATATATATATATATATATATATATATATATATATATATATATATATATATATATACATATATAGGAGTTCCAAAAGTATAGGGACATAGCTTAACTACAGCTTCCTTAAGTCAAATGGGAACGATTAAACCAAACATGCCTTAGTACAAATGTGTTTCGTGAAAAAGTTACAGCTCTTTAAAGTGATAAAAACACTATTAACATTGGGTATATTTTAGAAATGACATAATGTATCAAGATGAATATTGGAACACATCCATTTCGGTGGAAGCTGAAAACCCTCAGTTTATGAGCCATACTGTAGAGGGCGCTGTCGACAGATTTTCTTTCGTTTGCTTCTGTCATATTTTTCTTATGATCAACACTTTAGTTTCTGCGGGGAAAGTTTATGATGGAGAAACTAATTTTGCACAAAAAAAGGTGTACTTGTACATATCCAGAAAGTGTACTGTTTTCAACAAAAAGACACCTAAACATTTTAATTCACTAATTTAAACCTTTTCACGAAATACGATTGTATCAAGTTACCAATTGTCACACTAATATTAATCCATTTGTTACATTATTTCCAAGTTGTAATCTGGCAGTTATTCCATATTAAACCATTTTATTGTTTTCTACTGAGTTATTATCGAGTTTATTGTTATTCTTAAAGTTTCCGTTCATTTTTCTTGTATCCTCTTTCCTGATGAGCTTAAGATAGCTAGAGTCGTCTTCCCACTTCATAAAAAAGGAGATATTAATGATCCTAAAAACTATCGGCCCATATCAATATTACCATTTATTTCTAAAATTTTTGAACGTGTGATACACAATCAAATAGTACGTTTCTTTGAATTTAATACATTATTCTTTGAACAACAATTTGGATTTCGCAAAGGACAAAATACTTCAGATGCAGTAGCACATTTTATTAACTATACCCTAGATTGTTTTGAGAAAGGTGAATATTCTATAGCCTTGTTCTTAGATTTTGCTCGAGCTTTTGATAGTGTGTCGCATGAGATTCTTGTTCAGAAATTAAGACAAATTTATAATTTTGGTACTCTTAGCTGCAAATTAATTTATTCTTAATTAAAAAACAGACGCCAAGTCGTAACAGTGAATGATAAAACATCAAATTCTCGTTTATTGACTTTGGGAGTTCCCCAGGGATCAACACTAGGACCACTCCTTTTTTTAATATTTATTAACGATTTACCGCCTCATTTGTCTAACCTTAACCATTGTCTTCTGTATGCAGACGACACAACATTAATTATTTGTGATAGTGATCTTTCTAAAGTCGCAATCAAGGCCCAAAATGCTTTAATTTCGGCAGAACAGTGGTGCCAAAATAATCTTTTAATTCTAAATAAAACAAAACCATTCAAATGATGAGCACCTTGAAACCTCATTCACTTCAAAACCCAACTTTGTGCAATTTTTGGGTGTCAAATTAGATCCAAAACTTAGCTTTTCAGAACATGTTAAGTCTTTAGCCAAATTATTATGTTCTAATATATATCTCATGCGCCGCCTTGCAGATAGTATTTCAGAAAATATGCTAAAATGGCCTATTTCTCATTTATCCACTGCCATCTGTGTTACTGCAACTAGTTTGGGGTAATTGCTCTCAATCGTCGCGAATTTTCGCCCTTCAACGTCGCGCTATTCGAGTAGTGGGGGACTTGGGTATACCGAGATTTCAAATCTTTTTATTAAATTTAAAATTTTAACTGTTCCTAGTATTTTTATTCTAAACTGCATACTTTATGCTAAAGCACATTCTGATATTTATTCAACTAGGTCCATTGTTCATGACTATGGAACGAGAAACAGTAGTGATATATGTAGAAACTTTTATAGACTAACAAAAACACATAATAGTTTTATTAATTTATCTGTGAAATATTTTAATTTATTACCAACAAAAATTAGGAACTTAGATTATGGATTGCTAAAACGGAAAATTAAGTTCTTTTTATTAAATAAAGCCTTTTATACTGTTCAAGAATTTGAATCTTGTAATTTAAGACTTCTGTAAAGTGTTTTTTTTTCTATAACATGTACTACAGCAATAAACCATATTATTATTATTATTATGAACACATTTTCTTAATTTATTGTAAAATGCCGCATTACAATGTATTTTCCAAGTCTGAGATGACCGATATAGTTACAACTTATTGAGCAATCTAATGGAGAAGGTGCAGCGAGAAGGTATAATGAATTGTACCCAAATCGTCGCCAACCCAGCAGAAAATTATTTAAAATTTTATTCCAACGATTAAAAGAACATGGGAGCTTTAAAGTGAGATACCATGCTGAACGTCCTACTTCAGTACCCGTTGGGGAGGAAGAAGTTATTTTACGTCGAGTTGAAGAAAATCCTGAAATCAGTATTCGGCAGTTACTTGCAATTACAGCTGTACCCCGGTCGTCCATACATAGTTCTTCGTGCCCAACTTCTGTATCACCATTTAAATGTACAGGACTTGTTGCTGACTGATTTCCCTACTACTACACTAAGATTGAATTTTTGTCAGTGGTTGCGTAATAAACAAAATAATGAGCCGATATATTTTAATCGCGTGCTCTTTACTGATGAGGCAGCCTTTACACCTCAAGGCATAATTAATACCCGCAATTCTCGTACATGGAGTGAAGACAATCCCCGTATAGCTAGAACGAAGCTTTTTCAGCACGAATTTTCAATTAACGTATGGTGTGGAATTATCGGGGTTTCTTTAATAGGACCATGTGAACTTCCTACTCGGTTGAATGCAGAATCATATCTCAACTTTTTGGAAAATACTTTGGCCACTTATTAGAAGATGTTCCGCTTAACATTAGAAACAATATGTGGTTTATGCAAGGTGGCGCTCCTGCTCGTTATGCTCGAAATGTGCAAATGTATTTAAATAACCATTTTCAACAACGATGGATTGGACGTGGGAGTGATCATCCCTAGCCACCGGCAAGTCCAGATTTCAATCCGTTAGATTTTATCTTATGGCGTCATATGAAATCCATTGTTTATACACAATCAAACGGCAATAGAATGGAATTGTCAAGAAAAATTCGAGAAGCTGGAAATAAGATTAGAAATAATGCTCAGTCATTCTTCCGTGTTAGACAAAATTTAGTTAAACGTTGTCAAAAGTGCATTGAACCTAATGACGTCCATTCTGAGAATCTTTTGTAAATAGCCAATAAAATCTAATACCTACTTAATTCAATTTAATTTTTATTAGAAAGTGCAGTAATATTAGTGTGACAAGTGTTAACTTGATCATTCGCATTTCGTGAAAAGTTTTAAATTGGTGCATTAAAACGTTTAGGTGCGTTTTTCTTGAAAACGGTACATTTTGTTGATATGAAATAAGTACACCTTTTTTTAATGTAAACTTAGTTTCTCCATCATAAACTTTACCCGCAGAAACGAAAGTGTTGATCATAAGAAAAATATGACAGAAACATACGAAAATAATCTGTCGACAGCGACCTCTACAACATGAGAATATTCAGCTTCGTCCGAAACGGATGTATTCCAATTTTCAGCTTGATACGTCATGTCATTTCTGAAATATACCCATTGTTAAAAGTATTTTTATTACTTTAAAGAGCTAGTTAAGCTGTGTTCCTATACTTATATACATATATATATATATATATATATATATATATATATATATATATATATATATATATACAGTGTCCACTTTTGATTGTGATATATTGGGATCTCGGTAACTATAATAGTTACAAGGTCGGTTAAACTACAAAAAAGTTGTGATATTTTCTGCTCGTCCAGAATCTATTAAAAATTTGGCCTTATCTGTTTCCGTTCCTGAAATATCCTGAAAAAACTGAAAAACTCGAATTTGGAAAATCGGCCATAACTTCTATATTTATTAACTGATTGCAATAAAATTTGGTACACTTACATAAGGCGTAGATAGGAGTACTCTGGAGTTAATAATATTTTTCCAGGAGTACTAAATTCTGATTGACGACAGTCTACTTTTTTTTTCTTATGGACGCCATATTAGATTTCTGCACGGATAAAGGAAAATATTTTCTTTATAACCATGTACCTGATTTCCCAATAATTAATAAAAGTAATTGTTGTATGATGAAAAATAAAATTTTGGAAAAATCAAGTAGTCATAGGTATATCGTTGTGAATAAAATGCTAATGTACATTTCATTGTTGATTTTTATTGCAAGAACAGGAACACATAATAACTTATTTTGTTTTCAAATCCAGTAGGCATGCATTGTTACATTAAATAGTTGTCAATACCGTTGAATTTTAAATCAATAATATGTCAAAGTTTTAAAATAATTAATATTTTAGAGTAAATTTGTTAGTTTTGTAGTGTAACACCTAGTAGTAACAAATAGTTTTTAAAATGGTAAGATATACCAACACAGAAAAAAAAATGTATGACACTTACATAAAAAATAATAGAAATGCGGTAGCAGCGACAAGAATATATGAAGAAACATTTCCAGGAAGAAGACAACCTTCTGTTATGACGTTTTCAAGAATATCTAAAAATATGTTAGAACATAGCTCTGTATCTAAGTTAAAAAATAAGTAAGGCTTATGACGAAACCCAATTTACAAATAGCGGGATGTATAACAAAAAAAACACTCATTATTATGCAGTGGATAATCATCATTTGGTTAAAGAAGTTCGAAATCAGAGACGATTCTCCGTAAATGTGTGGTGTGGGTTGATTAAAAATAAGTTAGTTGGCCCGTATTTTATAGATCGAAATTTAAATAGTGAAATGTACTTAAATTTCTTAAGAACCGAACTAGAAAATTATTTAGATGAGCTCCCTTTAGAAACCCTAAGAAATTTAGTTTATTATCAACACGATGGTGCACCTGCTCACAGCGCAGTTAGAGTTTCTAATTATTTAAGATTTCATAACTGGATAGAAATCATCTCCTATAAGCTGGCCACCACGCTCGCCATGTTTAAATCCTTGGATTATTTTTATGGGGTTACATAAAGATTCCGTCTATAAAACCAATGTAGTGACATAGACCAATTACGTGATAGGATAGTTGTTGCTTGTAATTCGATTCCACCAGAAATGATAAGAAAATCGGTTCTGCAAATGAACAGGCGGGTGCAAGTGTGCATCCAACAGGAGGAGCATCATTTTCAGCAATTATTATGATTTCTATTATTTGTTTAATTTTTTTACTGTTTCTTGTTGAATTTTAGACATTCAATAACTATTGATTCTTTTAATTACTAAATGACAAACTCTGTTTATGTGTTTATGTTTTTTTCTTGTTCTTAGAATAAAAAATCAACCATTGACTGTACGTTAGCATTTTGTTCACAACGATATGCCTATGACTAATTGATTTTTTCCAAAATTTTATTTTTATCATACAATTACTTTTATTAATTATTGGGAAATCAGGTGTATGGTTATAAAGAGAATATTTCCTTTATCTATCCGTGTAGAAATCCAATATGGCATCCATAAGAAAAAAAAAAGTTGACTATCGTCATTCAGAATTTAGTACTCCTGGAAGAATTTGATTAATGCCAGTGTACTCGTATCTACGTTTTATGTAAGTGTACCAAATTTTATTGCAATCAGTTAAGAAATAAGAAGTTATGGCCGATTTTAAATTGAGTTTTCAGTTTTTCAGGATATTTCAGTAACGAAAAGATAAGGCCAAATTTTAATAAATTCTGGATGAGCAGGAAATATCGCAACTTTTTTTGTAATTTAACCGACCTTATAACTATTATAGTTCCCGAGATCCCAATATATCACAATCAAAAAGTGGACACTTATATAGACACTGTTGGATATCTATATATATATATATATATATATATATATATATATATATATATATATATATATATATATATATATATCCACACAAGGTGTCCCGGAAAGGTCTTTACAACGCTCTTCCACATAGAGTACACCTCAAAATAAGTCGATTTAACTAAACTTACCTTAGTTCAAAACTTGATAATAACCGAGTTACAGGGTATCAAAATTGTACAAATAAATAACATTTTCTTTATATCTTTCAATTAATTCGAGCTAATTTCATGAAATTTGTTATACTATCTTGGTATAGACATTAACATTTGAACGATTTTGTTGTATCTCTAGAAGAAAAATTGAAAGTGAATAAAGCCATTAAATATTCAATTTTTTTTAAGAATTGGGCAAAACGTAAAGATTTTTCTTGTTTTTGTGGTTTTATTCTGTGTTAATATAAAAATAAGATAAAAGCAATTTTAACAAAAATTAAACTGAAAATTTAAATGCAACTACAAAATGTCATAAAAGTTTTTATCACAAATGTAGATATACCGATATGTTATTGGGTTTTAGATATTGTCAAAAGTACCAGATGTCAGAGTTCACAATGTGTTAAACAAGAAATCTTTTATGTTCGCCAGTCTTCAAAAAATTGATTACATAATATCTTGATCACTTGACAATTTAAATGCGTTATCATTCAGATCCGTTTTTGAAAGCATTAGTGACTTCAATAAGTATACTTTTTAACTGAAAGATAAAACAGATTTCAAAAATGCATACATGTAAGACACAAAAGTGTAAATCTTTAAGTCTTAATCGTCCGTGACGTTTACAGTTAATTTGAATTTATCATAGAAACTGTATACAAATTTCGTGAAATTAAATTGATGTCAATATATTAAATACTTATCTTTTTGGGATTTTAAATGTATTTAAATTATACATTAAACGTTTCGATAACACTTACAGTTATCTTCGTCAGTATAATGTTTGTTAAAATTGTAAAATGATAACAATTTTGTCAAATTGAAAATTGTAAACATAACCATATATGTTCGCTATTGCAAACGTGAAGCTATTGGAAATATATAAACACAATAATTTTAATAGACAAGAATAAATCTCCGTTTAAATAGGTTTTGGCATCTTATAATTAAAAAACATAATGATACCTTGATTTTAATTTGTCTTAACTTTTGGTATGTCTAGGTTTTCTGTGTTTTCCTAGACCTTGATAAATGCTTTCCAATTATATGTTAAATTACCACAGCACTATAATTTAACATAAGTAGTTGAATTAAATTAAAATTAAAATTACAAAGAAGTTCTGCATTGTGCTTTTCATGTTAATAACTCATTATTGATAAAGATATCTCTTTGTTAGATTTAACTGGGTTATTTTATTTGATGTAATGTTTGGATTTGTGAATGCTTCTATCATTTTAAAATTGAAGTTTTTCACAACTTTACACTTACATCATAACTCGATAAATTTTGTTAAATGTGTTTTTGGCTGGCAAATTTCATTGTTAGCTTTCGTCGTAGAGAGTGTTCTGGTTTGTCATCTTTGAGGCAGTTTAATAATATTTAATTTTATGACCTAGTTATTCTTTACTAAAAATTTTATAGTTGGCTTTATATTTCAAACTGTTATACTAATAGCAGGCTTATGTTTATGTTTTAATTTTCAAATTTGACAAAATTGTTTACTACATCTTTAACAATTTTAACAAACATTACTACTGACGAAGATAACTGTAAGTGTTATCGAAACGTTTAATTGTATAATTTAAAGTACACCATTAAAAATCCCAAAATAATATTATTATATTATGATATATATAATATATATATATATATATATATATTATTTATTTCAAGATGTCGAAAGGTTTTACAACCCTTCACATAGAGTACACCTCAAAATAAGTCGATTTAACTAAACTTACCTTAGTTCAAAACTTGATAATAACCGAGTTACAGGGTATCAAAATTGTACAAATAAATCACATTTTCTTTTATATCTTTCAACTAATTCGAGCTAATTTCATGAAATTGATTTATAGCGTATCTATTGGTATGAGACATTAAAATTTGTGAACGATTTTGTTGTATCTCTTAGAAGAAAAATTGTGAAAGTGAATCGAAAGCCATTACAAGGTATTGCAATTTTTTGTTTTTTGAAGAATTGGGCAAACGTAAAGATTTTTTCTTGTTTTTGTGGTTTTACTTCCTTGTGTTTAAGGATAAAAAGTAAGATAAAAGCAATTTTAACACAAAAATTAAACTGAAAATTTAAATGCAACTACAAAAATGTCAAAAAGTTTTTTATGACAAATGTAGAATATACCGATATGTTATTGGTTTAAGATATTGTCAATAAGTACAAAATTCGTCAGAGTTCACAATGTGTTAAGAAAAAAATCTTTTATGTTTGTAGTCTTCAAAAAATAATATTATCTGCAATATCTATTCTTCACTTTGACAATTTAAATGCGTTATCAGCTTCAGATCCGTTTTTCGAAAGCTTTCATTGACTTCAATAAGTTATATTTCTTAACTGGAAAGATAAACAGATTTATCAATCTAACATGGCATACATACAAAAATTATAGTGACTTTAAAGTCTCCTAATCGTAGTTTGACTTTACATAAGTTCAAATTTGAATTTCCATCATAAGAAACCCATGTATACCAAATTTCGTGAAATAAATTAATTATAAATATATTAAAATATTATCTTTTTGGGATTTTTAATGTTACTTTAAATTATACAATCTAAACGTTTCGATAACACTTACAGTTATCTTCGTCAGTAGTAATGTTTGTTAAAAAATTGTTAAAGATGTAGTAAACAATTTTGTCAAATTTGAAAATTAAACATAAACATAAGCCTGCTATTATATAACAGTTTGGAAATTATAAAGCCAACTATAAAATTTTGTAAAGAATAACTAGGTCATAAAATTAAATATTATTAAACTGCCTCAAAGATGACAAACCAGAACATTCTACGACGAAAGCTAACAATGAAATTTGCCAGCCAAAAACACATTTAACAAAATTTAATCGAGTTATGATGTAAGTTAAAGTTGTGAAAAACTTCAATTTTAAAATGATAGAAGCATTCACAAATCCAAACATTACATCAAATAAAATAACCAGTTAAATCTAATAAACAAAATAATTGGAAGTGTTATTAACAATGAAAAGCACAATGCAGAACGTTCTTTGTAATTTTTAATTTTAATTTAATTTCAACTACTTATGTTAAATTATAATGCTGTGGTAATTTAACATATAATTGGTAAACATTTACTTCAAGGTCTAGGAAAACACAGCAAAAACCTAGACATACCAAAAGTTGAAACAAATTAAAATCAAGGCGTATCATTATGCTCTTTTTTAATTATAAGATGCCAAAACCTATTTAAACGGAGATTTTCTTCTTGTCTATTAAAATTATTCGAGTGTTTATATATTTTAATAGCTTCACGTTGCAAACGAACATAATATGGTTTGTCTTGACAATATTTCCATATTGTCAAATTGAATGTCATGATTTAGATTATTCAGGGCATGTCAGCCACAGCAGACCTCTCTGGTTGACCCAATCTACAAAATCTCATATGTTCTTTGCGTCTTGTATCAAAGCTAATTTGGTCCATTTACTTAACATATTATATCAAATGATAATAATTCACATTTTATAATTTACAGAAAGCCGACACACACTGATAGATACCTTCATAAATTATCCAACCACCATCCACGTCAAAAATTAGTGTAATTAAATCTTTAGTAGATCGAGCAAAACGAATTTGACCCTGAATTTTGAATGATGAATATAAATATTTAAGAAAATCCTTACAAGATAATGGATATTCACTTACAGATATTAATAATGTTATTACACCTTCTAGGCGTAACCTTAAAGAAAAACCAGTTCTTAATGTTGGTACTGCTTTTCTTCCTTTTATAGCTAATGTTACAAATAGAATTGAAAAATCCTAATCAAATATGCATTAGGACTATTTTTAAACCTACAAGAAAAATTAAAGAACATTTAAGATCACCTAAAGATGTGTCAAACCTTTATCATCTTCCGGAGTGTATAAGTTATCTTGTTCATGTGGAAAAGTATACATCGGGACCACAAAACGTAGCTTTGATACAAGACGCAAAGAACATATGAGATTTTGTAGATTGGGTCAACCAGAGAGGTCTGCTGTGGCTGACATGCCCTGAATAATTTAAATCATGACATTCAATTTGACAATATGGAAATATTGTCAAGACAAACCCATTATTATGTTCGTTTGCAACGTGAAGCTATTGAAATATATAAACACGAATAATTTTAATAGACAAGAAGAAAATCTCCGTTTAAATAGGTTTTGGCATCTTATAATTAAAAAGAGCATAATGATACGCCTTGATTTTAATTTGTCTTCAACTTTTGGTATGTCTAGGTTTTTGCTGTGTTTTCCTAGACCTTGAAGAAATGCTTTACCAATTATATGTTAAATTACCACAGCACTATAATTTAACATAAGTAGTTGAAATTAAATTAAAATTAAAATTACAAAGAACGTTCTGCATTGTGCTTTTCATTGTTAATAACACTTCCAATTATTGATAAAGATATCTCTTTGTTAGATTTAACTGGGTTATTTTATTTGATGTAATGTTTGGATTTGTGAATGCTTCTATCATTTTAAAATTGAAGTTTTTCACAACTTTACACTTACATCATAACTCGATTAAATTTGTTAAATGTGTTTTTGGCTGGAAATTTCATTGTTAGCTTTCGTCGTAGAGAGTGTTCTGGTTTGTATCTTTGAGGCAGTTTAATAATATTTAATTTTATGACCTAGTTATTCTTTACTAAAAATTTTATAGTTGGCTTTATATTTCAAACTGTTATACTAATAGCAGGCTTATGTTTATGTTTTAATTTTCAAATTTGACAAAATTGTTTACTACATCTTTAACAATTTTTAACAAACATTACTACTGACGAAGATAACTGTAAGTGTTATCGAAACGTTTAGATTGTATAATTTAAAGTACACCATTAAAAAATCCCAAAAAAGATAAGTATTTTATTATGAGTGTTAATGGTGAAAGTTTACATTTTAATATATATTAAAGAAAATGTGATTTATTTATTCAACTTTGACACCCTGTAGCTGGCTTATTATCAACTTTTGGACTAAGGTTTAGTTAAATTGACTTACTTTGATATGTACTCCATGTGGAACAGCGTTTTAAAGATCTTTCTGGGACACCTTGTTTATTAATGGACTTCATGAAATAAGTGATTGGAAGTATAATTATCAAACTCGAATGTGTAATAGCCGTGATCTAATCTGTAAATTTGGTAATTAATGAATAGGTTTTTGAATAAAAGAGATATTATACTTACATTAAGCCTCCGGTATGGAGGTATATAAATATTTTCCTTCGCTAGTTTAACATCAAACGCTTCTTTTTACTTTTGTAATGCAGTGTTGAGAATTAGAACACTGTCATTAAAACAGGCGACTACTTTATCGCTTATTCACTTATTTAACCACCTCATTGGTCCATTTTAAGTTATGAACTCCTGATTGGTTTAATAGTTACGTAATAATCAATCATATGTAAAATGTTTGTCAAAATCGTACTTTAATTATTAATAAATAATTATCCGGTGAATGAATTTTTAACGGAATACAATAATACTGTAGCCTTTTGATTTGTGATCAATCAAACGTAAATAAATATATCTAACGTTATTAAATTCTTATGAGATTTACTGCAAACCCAATTCGACAGCTCACATCTTACACTGTCTTGATCTTTTCATTTCCTGTAAGATATTTTAGATTCCTTTTGACGTTCATTTCAAACATTCTGTAAATAAATTTAATCTATGTGACATCAAAACTTTTAGTAATTTATTTATACCAAACCCTACGACATGATTAGAAGTTTCGTTTTAATGATATTAAAGTTAGTTAAGTAAAATTAATGCTACAGCAGGTACGAGTAAATTCTGCTAAGTAGGTATTAAATATGAAGAATATATTCGTTAAAAGGAAATACGTAGCTACGCGCATTAAACCTAACTCCCGGTTCTTTCGAATTACGTTGTTTTTTTTTCAATTAACACGAATGTGTTAACTTTAAATTACATAAAAATAAGATTATTTAAATTTGGTGTAGTTCATGAACCGTTATTATAATTTATTTGAAATTGGTAGTTTGTTACTGAAGTCGGTTCTTCATACATAGAATAAAAGTAGAAACTCACATGAAATAACCTCAAACCATGGAAATAACAGATTGTTTCAGTTAAATACTTATTTAATATATGAAACTTATACATAGTAGTTTAGAAATACTGAATACATATAATATATATATATATATATATATATATATATTATATATTAATATATTATATTAGTATTATATTAACTAATGGGGATAACTATGATTATCTGTATAAGATTACCATATATTAATATAATATATTATAATGGATTTCAATCCAATTATTTTAACTAATTTTGTTAATCTATGTATAATTTTAAATTAAATAGTGTATTTTAACTTATAATTATCTGTCTAGTGATATTATATATATATATAATTTATTATATATAATATATATATATATTATTTAAAGTATTATTTTAATTTTATAATTTAATCAGATATTATACTAATACAATGATATAATAGTGTTGATGATGTTGAGTATTCTCCATGATGGTTCTCATTCTAGTTAGTGTATGAGCCATTTTCTGAACCACTCTAAGTTTCAAATATAAAGTGATTGACACTTTTTCTAAATTCTTTTGTTTTATAATTGCGTAATTTTTATACATTAGAGTGATAGTAATATGTTGACGATGTTGAGGACCATCACTGAGTCTCCAAGTTTATTGAATCTGTTGGCTTTTACTTTCGGCCTTCTTTATCTGCTGAATCATTTAGAATATTTTTGACAGATACTGGCGTTTTAATTTCGGATAGTTCTAAATTAACTTTACGGACGGTATCTGAAGTTGGTCATTTTAACAAACCGCAATCAAACTTTTTGAACTGCATAGTTAATTATTTAAGTTGTTCATACATAAAAAGACAAATTAAGAGTTGTTAAAAAATGCTTGAATTTCTGAAAAAATTAACATGTAAAAAAAAATTGTAAAAATAATATATTTTACATAAAACAAATTAAAATTCTAAAGAAAAAATCTTCTTAGTTACAATTGATTTCATTGGTTCATACTTTAGAAAATTCGAGAAACTTAAGTTTCGTACCGTAACGTTAAAACCATTAAGAGATATAAATAAGGCACAAATAAAATAATCTTTTATAACAAGAAGATGATATTTAAAAAATTAATTTGAAAATGAAAAAAAAAAAACATCATCAAGTTTGTATTAAAGTAAATCTCCTTTAGCAAAAACCAAGCGAAAGAATCTAAAGTTTACCATTGTATGGAACTCTGTGTGTATCTCTTTTAAGTCACAGAATTTAATGTTTTACGTTGAAATTTGTTTTTAAATAACCAAGAAAAAGTAAAGGCTCAATATGCCGTGCCAGTTTATGGTAACTACTATCAACCTATGTAAGAGAAACTTTATAACATTTGCGCTGGAACCATGTGACCAATCTTCCAGTTAATTAACAGCGAATTAATTTTTCTTGAAAGCGAAGATAAGCTCTCCAGCAACCATAAAAAAGACCTTTAATCCATCAAAATTGCCCATAATTAATTTGATATTGACTTTCTTTTATTATAAATGCAAATTTCAGAATTTCAAATTTTGCTTTTGAATACATTTGAAAAAGAACAATCGGAAAATAACTTAAATTTCTATCATGTTTGATACTTACTAATTCTTGCTAACTCCATTCTCATGAGTTTTTATAAATTTTAAGCTATACTTGAAATTACTTACATTAAGCCTCCGGTATGGAGGTATATAAATATTTTCCTTCGCTAGTTTAACATCAAACGCTTCTTTTTACTTTTGTAATGCAGTGTTGAGAATTAGAACACTGTCATTAAAACAGGCGACTACTTTATCGCTTATTCACTTATTTAACCACCTCATTGGTCCATTTTACAAAGTTATGAACTCCTGATTGGGTTTAATAGATTACGTGTAATAATCAATCATATGTAAAATGTTTGTCAAAATCGTACTTTAATTATTAATAAATAATTATCCGGTGAATGATTTTTTAACGGAATACAATAATACTGTAGCCTCTTGATTTGTGATCAATGAAACGTAAATAAATATATCTAACGTTATTAAATTCTTATGAGATTTACTGCAAACCCAATTCGACAGCTCACATCTTACACTGTCTTGATCTTTTCATTTCCTGTAAGATATTTTAGATTCCTTTTGACGTTCATTTCAAACATTCTGTAAATAAATTTAATCTATGTGACATCAAAACTTTTAGTAATTTATTTATACCAAACCCTACGACATGATTAGAAGTTTCGTTTTAATGATATTAAAGTTAGTTATAAAATTAATGCTACAGCAGGTAGAGTAAATTCTGCAAGTAGGTATTAAAATGAAGAATATATTCGTTAAAAGGAAATACGTAGGTACGCGCATTAAACCTAACTCCCGGTTCTTTGAATTACGTTGTTTTTTTCAATTAACACGAAGTGTTAACTAATTCATAAAAATAAGATTATTTAAATTGTAGTATACCGTATTATAATTTTTTAATTGATGAATGTTTTATATTTAATTAGAATATGAACTTAATAAAAACATATAGATTATTAATTATACATATACTATAATATATAATATATATATATATATATATATATATATATATATATATATATTATATTAGTATTATACGTGATTAGCACTAATGGGGATAACTTGAGATCTCACTCAGTATAAATTATCCACATTATTAATGTAAATATTATAATGGATTTCAATCCAATTATGTTTACTAATTTTAGTTAATCTTGATAATTTTAACACTTAAATGTTATTTTAATTTATATTATCTGTCTGAAGATGGGAACCATAGATATATATATATATATATATATATATATATATATATATATATGTATCTCAGTTTTCCGAAACGTTACTATGTATAAGTTTTATAATTAAATCAAGATTTCAACTGGAAACCACATCTGTTATTTCCATGGTTGAGGTTATTTCATGTGAGTTTCCTCTACTTTTATTATGTATGAAGAACCGACTTCAGTGAACACAATACTACCAATTTCAAATATAAAAATAAGATTGTACACTTTTCTAAACTTTTTTTAATTTTTATTAATTGCAGTAATATTTATTTACATAAATACAGAGTGATAAGTAATAGTGTTGACGATGCTTGAATTGAGGCGGGTACCATCCACTGATGGTTCTCCAAGTTTCCCTAGTTAGTGAAGTCTGTTGGCCATTTTCTCTTGAGCCTTCTTTCTGGGTGTTGCTGGTAGAGTGCATTTACGAGATTATTTTTTGACAGATACTGCGCGTTTTAGATTTGCCGGCATGGGTTCTGATTACACCTTTGACGGACGGTATACTGAAGTTGGACGGTTTGCTACATACCAACCGCTCAATTTCATACGTCCAGATCGGCTTTAGAATGGTGTTATACACTGTGTCTCTTGAATTTCTGGACATAGGGAATTCCCATGTTAAAATAAACTATTGTAAATATTGGCTCCCCTAATTATTTTACAGTAAAATGTCAAATGTAAAACTTCTTAAGGGAAAAAGGCTGCTTCTTATGTTACAATTGCATTTACATTTGGTTCATACGTTTTCGAGAAAATTAGGAGAAACTTAAGAGCTTTTTCGTAACCGGTAACGTTAATAAGCCATGTAAGTGTCAGGATAAATACAATAAGGAGCACAAATAAAATAAGTCTGTTATAAACAAGAAGATGATATTCTAAATAAACAAATTAATTATGAAAATTGGAAAATAAATAACAAAAAATCATCATTTCTACTATTTGATCAAGTTTTCAAATAAATCTCCGTTTGCAGCTAAACAAAATCCAAGTCGATCATAGAACTCTCGCCGAACGTTTGAGCATGTACTGGGAGACTTCGTGGTTTGCTAAGATTGTTCTTTTAAGTCGATCAGACTGTTAAATGAGTTTTCACTGTTGTATAATTTGTTTTTTAAATAACCCCAGAGGAAAAAAGTCACAGGGAGCCAAATCAGGGGAGCGTGCTGGCCAGTTTATGGTACCACCTCGACCTATCCAACAGCCGGGAAACGTGAAGTCTAGAAACTCATGATTACCCTATTGTGCGCTGGACACCCATCGTGCTGGTACCAAATGTCTTCCTCCAGGTTCAAGTCTAACAGCGCGGGGCCAATTTCTTCTTGAAGCAGCTGAAGATAACGCTCTCCAGTCAACGTACCATCAATAAAGAAAGGACCTATTAATCTATGGCCCAGTATGCCAATCCATACATTAATTGTGTTGCGATATTGACTTCTACTTTTTATTGATAAATGCAAATTTTCAGTATTCCAGTAACGAAAATTTTGGCGTTCATGAATACAATGAGTTGAAAAAGAACATTCGTCGGTGAATAAAATACGACTTAGAAAGTTTCTATCCATGTTTGATAACTCTACTAATCTTTCGCAGAACTCCATTCTCATGAGTTTATCTTCATCAAAAATTTCCTGCTGCAAGCTATACTTGAACGACTTGAACACTGGAGTTTGTTGCTTCAAAATTCGATGGACGGTACTGTGAGATATTCCTAAACTGCACCCAATTTGTCTCACACTTTTATTCTTATCTTCAACAACATTAAGTAACACATCCAAATCTCTGTCATTTTGCCCCAGAGGCTTAATATCTTGACAATTACATGGCGTATTAACGTTATCGGTAGATTTGAATAAGTTGATAATTTTTGAAAATGTTTCTGCACTTGGAATTTGCCGGTTTTGATAACTAGCCGAGTACAAATCTCTGATGTTTCTAAGTGAATTGCCATTCAATAAATTTTACTTTTTCTTCAATGGTGTAATAATTCATTTTTATAAACAAATTTTTCTTTAAAAAGTAATAATCTGTCCCAAATAAAGTTTTAATGATGAATGAATTGTTTTTGAACAATGAATGATTTATAATGACAATTAATTATTATTGTTAGCATTGTCTGTCTAACGCAAAGCAACCTTGACCAGTTACGAAAAAGCCCTTAAGTTTTCCTAAATTTCTCGAAAACGGATGAACCAAATGTAAATGCAATTGTAACATAAGAAGCAGCCTTTTTCCTTAAGAAGTTTTACATTTGACATTTTACTGTAAAATAATTAGGGGAGCCAATATTTACAATAGTTTATTTTAACATGGGAATTCCCTATGTCCAGAAATTCAAGAGACACAGTGTATATGATTAATTTATTTTGGGTCAGTAACTGTGAATTTTTATTAAGCAACCAGTGCATTTGTTCCAGTTTTAGGTATAGTTGTGTTTTTTTGGCCTCAATATGTTCTTCACAGGTTAGCTTCCAATCTAAGTGAAGACCTAGGTATTTGACGACCTGATTTTCCGGAATTAGACCATCATTTAAGCAGACTTGCGGGCAGGAATCCGCCTTAAGTTAATGGTGATTTTTGTCAATTTTTCGGTATTAATTTTGATTTTCCAACGTCGTAGCCAGTTGCTTAATTGGTTTAGGTGGTTTTGTAGCTTTCCAGAAACAATGTCGGGATTTGTACCTGATGACATGATTGCCGTACTATCAGCAAATATGGCCAATGTGCTGTCGTTAGTACCGGGTACCACCGCCGTGAAGATTAAATTCAAAAATGGTCCAAAGACAGTAGCTTAGGGTGTGGCGGCACACATTTTCTTTTCTTCTAGGCTCTCTTTAATTTTTTCTACTATCTGATGACACTGTTGTATTGTTGGCGGAAGCCAAATTGGTGGTGCGGGATCAAGTCGCCTTTATTAATTACAGTCAGAAGAAGTAATTCGATTTTTGACATAAATGCAAGTTGTGACATAGCATTCGTAGCTTGTGTTAAAGGGGCTATTGCTTTTCTGGGTAGGTGTTTTGATATTTGGCAACAACTACATCATATCCAGGAGCTTTAAAGGAATTGGTCTTATTCATTTCCTTACGGACTTCAGCTGGTGAAAATCGTTGTATAGGCAGCGAAATTTGACACACGCATATGAACACACGAACACACGAGCACACGAACACACGAGCACACGAACACACGAGCACACGAGCACAGAGCACACAAGCACACAGCAAGCACAAGCACACACGCACACACGCACACACCACACACGCACAGAGCACACACGACACACGCACATACGACACCATACCCCAACACACACACACACACACACACACACACACACACACACACACACACACACACACAAAAGAGCACCCAACCTCCACCAACTGTCACCGTTATTACTAGAAGTAATAAAAACTATGCAAAACACTGAGTTGTTCCTAGATCATTTTGATCCCTCAAAAATTCCTACAATTACTTCTACTTTAATACCGGCAACAGTTCATCCGTTATTCGTACGAAGATGGTCAGAACAGGGTTTCGTTACACTGAACGACTTTCGGCTAAATGGGAAATGGTTAGATGAAACTTCTGTGATTTCTAGTTTAAAGAAACCTTTGACACAAACAAATACAGAACTTAGAAACCACTATGAGACCATAAAAACCTTTTTTGATGACAGGTTCTTAAAAGTAGGAGTAACCGATGACAATTTAAGGAATACATTAATGTTTAAATATTGGAATAACAAGGTTGTGTTAAGTAAATGCTCAAGAAAAAGCTACAAGGATAATTAACTGCATCATATTTCAACACACTAGAAAATGACATGCAAAAAAACATTTGGGTAAACGAAGATTCATACTGGACATCCTTTTTCAACCACCTTACTTTCGGATACGTAAGCGAAATTGCATGGCACACACACACACACACACACACACACACACACACACACACACACACACACACACACACACACACACACAGACACAGACACACACACAAGACAACAGACACAGCGCACACAGAACACAGACACAGACACAGACACAGGACAGACAGACACAGACAGACACAGACACAGACACAGACACAGACACAGACACAGACACAGACACAGACACAGACACAGACACAGACACAGACACAGACACAGCACAGACACAGACACAGACACAGACACAGACACAGAACAGACAGACACAGACACAGACACAGACAGACACAGACACAGACAGACACAGACACAGACACGCAGACACACACAGCACAGCACACACGACACGAACGACACGACACACACGACACACACGCACCACGACACACGCACGCACGCACACACACACACACACACACACACACACACACACACACACACACACACACAGTAGTGCGTATTGGCATGTACATAAGGAATAAGGAGAAAGTAACCGGTAGCTCTTACCGAACTCAGAAAAACCAATATTAAGGAACCCATGTTCCTTAACTATTTATAGCTTACACTTATGTTTTCCGATTTCTATTATATATATATATATATATATATATATATATATATATATATATATATATATATATATATATATACAGGGCCACCAACGCGTCGGTCTCTAGCACCCAAACGACTGAATTTTTTCAAAATCTGTTTGGGCGAGAATATGTAAGCCTTCTAGGACTACAATCTAAAATTAGTTTGATTTATACAGGGTGATCTACAAACTTGTTACTTATCAAAGTTATATTATTTTAAATGGAATACCCTCCTTTTAAATTTTTTTTGAAATAAGGTGTAAAAATAAGGTAGACTTTCATTAGAGTTCCCTATACCTAAACCTTACAGTTTCCGAAATATTTAACATTTTTTGAAAATGTTGGGTTGTCAAAAAATTCAAGTATTTTTCGATTCAGAAAAGATGAGACAATCTAATCTAGGTCATCGTAATAAGGATCTTTGGAAGTACGTATTCTGTTGTTTATTGTTTCAAATCATGATTTATAAAATACAAAGAATAACGCTTAAAGTTAACAAACGTCAAAGTTAAATATCTTTGTTATTTTAAATACAACGTCCAAGAAATTTTTATCGGAACGGAATAGTCTTTTGACAATAGTTCGAAATGTATTAGGGTTCCCTATACCTTACTTCAATACTTTTCGAGAAATTAGTGTATTTGTTAAATTTTTAGAAATTACGCCATTAACTCATGTCGATCAGTTAGAATTCTTTGATTTATAAACATTTCTGTCATATTGACGTATTTCAAAATACGACAGTGTTTATAACTATTGATGATTTTTTCATTACAATGAAATATTCAGTGCAAGAAAGAGTGGATATGGTGTTGACCATAGGAGAATGCCATGAAAATTGTCTTTTGGCTTCCAGGGTTTATGCCCAAAAGTACCCTGATCGCAACCATCCTGATACGAGAGCTTTTGAAAGGCTTTTACAAACATTTCGAGCCACAGGTAACACTGCCTATCCAAAACCTAATAAAAGTAAACCGGTAACTGGCAATGAAGATACTGAGTTTTTAGTATCAACATCTATCGCTGAAAATTCCCACACTAGTACTAGAGTAATTGCTAGACAAACAGATTTAAGTAGAGGAAGTGTGAGAAGAGTTCTCAAAAAACACAAATTTCATGCTTATCACATAGAAATTCATCAAAATTTGTATAGCAATGACTTTCAACAACGAATAGATTTCTGTTTGTGGGCAATTGAACAAATAGGAGATCAACAAGATTTTTTAAATTTCGTTTTGTTTACTGATGAATCAACATTTCACAACAACGGTTTGGTAAATAGACATAATTTTCACTATTATGATACCGAGAATAGGAATGCTTTTAATACTGTTGACCGCCAAAATCGTTGGAGCATAAACGTATGGGCAGGAATTATTGGAGATCAGGTAATTGGACCATACTTTTTCAATGGTCATTTAAATGGTAGAAAATGTTTGAGATTTTGTAAAGCGAGACTTTTGGACACTTCTCGAAAACGTTCCGTTGAACATTAGAGGGAATATGTGGCTACAATTAGATGGGGCACCGGCACACTTTGGTCGTAGAGTTAGAAATTATTTAACTAGGAAATTTGTTAATAAATGGATTGGAAGGAACGGACCATGTCATTGGCCACCAAGATCGCCTTGTCTTACTCCAATGGATTACTTTTTATGGGGATATATTAAAAATATTGTTTACAATATTCCTGCTACTACTGCAGATAATATGAAAGAGAGAATTAGAAATGCGGTGGACACAATTACTCCAGATATGTTAAGAAAAGTCAGACAAAATTTGGAAGAAAGAATTAGACTATGCATTCAAGAAGACGGTCATCAGTTCGAATATTTACTGTTGTGACAAATCCAGCAGTAGGCTCTCGGTGCATAATGTAAAACGGTCTTTTTCAAGACCAGCAACCGTATAACCTTGATAACCTTAAAAAACCAAAAACCGTTTAACACATTTGTAACCTTTGTAAATCAAAGAATTCTAACTGATCGACATGAGTTAATGGCGTAATTTCTAAAAATGTAACAAATACACTAATTTCTCGAAAAGTATTGAAGTTAGGTATAGGGAACCCTAATACAGTTCGAACTATTGTCAAAAGACTATTCCATTCCGATAAAAATTTCTTGGGCGTTGTATTTAAAATAACAAAGATATTTAACTTTGAAGTTTGTTAACTTTACGCGTTATTCTTTGTATTTTATAAATTATGATTTGAAACAATAAACAACAGAATACGTACTTCCAAATATCCTTATTACGATGACCTAGATTAGATTGTCTCATCTTTTCTGAATCGAAAAATACTTGAATTTTTTGACAACCCTACATTTTCAAAAAATGTTAAATATTTCGGAAACTGTAAGGTTTAGGTATAGGGAACTCTAATGAAAGTCTACCTTATTTTTACACCTTATTTCAAAAAAAAAAAATTAAAAAGGAGGGTATTCCATTTAAAATAATATAACTTTGATAAGTAACAAGTTTGTAGATCACCCTGTATAAATCAAACTAATTTTAGATTGTAGTCCTAGAAGGCTTACATATTCTCGCCCAAACAGATTTTGAAAAAATTCAGTCGTTTGGGTGCTAGAGATCGACGCGTTAGTGGTGGCCCACCCTGTATATATATTCCGAAAATGTCATCATTTTCTGAAGAAGATAACAGTAACTGTTATCGAAACGTTTAAATTTGTAAAAAAATTAATAAAAAATACATGATTTATTATTTAAATGCAAACCATGCTAATTATTGCAAAATTGAACTGACACCTAAAAACATCTACATTTTCTTTATGTGGGAAATATTTATGATTTTGATAAATTGATGTTTCTTAAACGCTTTAATTTAAATTTCAAATTTACAAATAAGTGAGAAATTATGTGCGGTCATGTAGTCAGTATTCTAACAGATTACTCTTGAGTAAATGTTTCAGGTGAAGCTTAGTATAAAGTTATAAAGGTATTCCTCGTAAAAATTATTAAGTGCATCTGTGTTCCAGTAGCATAAATGGGAACCCTCTGATAAATATTTCATAGATGGGTATAAAAGAAATAGTATAACATAGTACACTAAGCTTGAATTGTTTTTCTGCAATCCCATTGTTATGTAATTTATCAAATTAAGTGGCAACATTATAATTTTAGGGTTATATTTTGTTCAGTAAATGAAATAAAGCAAACAGATTATAAAACTTTGTTATACTACAATATTCAAGGTTGGTAACAGCAGAGCTTATTCCGTTTCAACTTGCCCTCAAGCATTTGTTAATTGCTTAAGATTTGACGTTATAATCACAAATGTATTATTCAGTGTTTACACTTAATATTTATTGTTCCTGTTAAAATTATATATGATAGTAATAGAAGTAAATATCACTCATATTAAATCTTTATTAGGACCTTCCAAACTCTATATAAGGTAAGTAACCTAAATATGGGCACCCCTAAGCATTTTATTTATTAATAGCTTTATCGTTCAACATTAAACCTACGAAAAAAATTTTGTTCTTCAGGACAACACAAATACAGAATCCCAGACAAAATTTACAAAAACCATTTTTATATTTTCAAAAATTAATATATAAAAAAGCTCATATTAGCAACACCATATTCTAAATAGGGGCACCCTAACAAACTAAAGAAAAACAATGATGTAATTCTAAGAAACTTGAGAATTTGCGATAGTAAAAAAGTCTAGGTTACACAGTTAGGTATATTTGTTTAGTCACTGTCTTCACATGTTGGACGTCTAAAAAAGGCTGTCACATCTTTGGCTATCAGTCCACAGCATTCTTCGTGAACCCAAGTTGGGCAAACAGTACACAGCGTCATGTCTTTCTGCAAAGGGGGCAGTACCAACATTTTTGAATTGAAATGTTACTGCACGTTGCTGTATCTAAATCGGTTTTTGTTGTTTGGTCCAAGGCGTCTTTTTGTAGGTAACTGAAGCCTTTGCCTTTTGTGCTAACGATTTCTTTTCCACAACAATGATTTTACACCTTTGATAGCTCTATAGTTTAATGCCTTTTTTCGTGGTGATTTGGACTTGGTAGGTAGCGTTGGCGATTGAAATAAGTCAGTAAACGATTTAGACTTTTTAACCTCCAACTTATCGTACGACAGTTCACTGGCTTCAGAACAAGATAACTCTGATGGTTTCCATTAATTTTCATCATCTAAACTGTCGTCTGTTGAGTTAAAAGGGTATATACCAGTTGCACGAAATCCTGCTGACACCTTAGAAGGGGCTGTAGCTTTTGACAAAACTTTTGAAAATACAATACCAAAATTGAATTTTGTTAATTTTCTACCAGAATTAAGACCCCAATACCCCTGCAATTGTGTAAAATGGCTCATAGAAAAAAAGCGCGTAAATAGTATTTAGGATTACTACAGCATTGAAGTTCTACGAAAAAGTGCGGTTCCTTTTAACGATTGTTAAAACTCAGATAATCGTAAAGTAAACTAAAACCGAAAATACTCAAACACGTAAACATTTTGCAATAACAATAAAAATATAGAAAAGTAATGAAATGACATTCTATCCTGCGGTAGCACGGGGTATACAAAGCAATCATAAATACGTATAAAAATTCAAGACATGCCAGATGTGATAAAAAATGTACAGTTTAAGATAGAAGTAAGCGGTTAGGTCTTGCTTAATGTGTATACTTGATATACACCTTTTTCTGTAATAAAACACAAATGTAACCATTGTCATAAGAATTCGTTTTATTAGCTTTAATGGTAAAAATAAATAACTAGATTAACCCTTAATCAAAAAAAAAAAAAATTAAATTAAATAAACAAATAACTAATTCGGAATTCGGAAATCCAAATTAAACATAATTAAATCATTTGCTCGCAAATAAATAACAGCAAGTCCGGTAAGTAGCACTCGAACGAATAATTGCGTAGGGAACAATCTAATTTAAATATGCGATTGGAAATTAATTAAGTAAAAACATATTCATGTAGTAACTATACACTCCATATTATTTGTACCTTTTTTGTCTCTGTCTCTATTTCTTCTTCCTACTTCTTTCTTGTCAGGCCAGTAGGCAAATAACTGTCCGATAGTGGGACGATACAGTTAGTAGGGACACGATTTGGCCAGTAACGGGTCTGCCCGCTATCTAATTATTCAAAGAACAATACAATTGCCTCGGATCGACCTAGTTACAAGAGGTGGTCAAGGTCAAAACAGACAGGTCCCGTTGCTGACGACTGTGCACGGAATTAATGGCGAGTTGGTACGTGGAATGTTAGAGGTATGTATGGTAAAAAATTTGTAATTGCGAATGACATGAATTAAAGGCAGTTTGTGTGTATCGGAAACAAAGCACAAAGGAAAAGATGCTGTAGAGATGGAAGATGGCATCCTAGCACTATTGTCAGGAGTTCAGACTGAAGTGCATGGCGCTAAGTGATCGTGAGTGGAAGAGCGAAAAGATGTATTATACAGTACGAATTGGTATCCCCCCCGGGTACTGTGGGTTAGATTGAAAGTGAAATTTCGAAGAATTTTTCTCATTGCATGGTATGCACTGGTGAAAGAGGCCAATAGTGCGAAAACTTCTGGAATGATGTAGAGAACGTGTTGAAAGTATGTAAGCCAAACGAAAGAGTGGTAATAATAGGAGATATGAATGGATGAGTGGTGTACACGGAGAACATTCTAAACGGATCTTCGAAAAGTTCGGAGGGCAAAGAGTCAATAAAGATGGTGAACGTCTGGTGAAAATCTGTGTGGAGACAAATCTGTTTGTATCTAATACGTGTATTAAACATAAAAATTTGCATATGTATACATGGTAAAGAAGTAAATCTAAAGGTATGATTGACTTGATAGTGTGTGATGAACGACTTAGAAACCTGGTGAGAGATGCAAAAATAATGCGCGGATCGGAGTGTGGACCAGACCAATTTTTGATTATATCGATAGTGTGTTTAGGGCAACAGTGGGTCTGAAGGAGAAACGCAAATGGAGCGCGAATGTCCAGAATTAGGGTAGATAAACTGATGGATAATGGTGCGAGAATAAAATATACAGATGTTGTGAGTAAAGAGTTGTGAATGAAACACTGTGTAACGAACAAATAAAAAACAATCACGTTGAAAGTGCATGAATTAAGCTTGTCAATTCTTTGTTTGTCAATTTGGGGTGCACATATGTGGTAGAGCGACTACAGGTAGACAGGAAAAATGTGCTTGGTGGAATGAATCGGTAAAAAAAGGAATGTAAGAAAAAAGACGCGTACATGGTAATGATTGGTGCAAAAAAATGAGACTGAGACGATTCTATAAGGTGTACATTTTAAGAAACAAATACGCGAAGGAAGTAGTGAGAATAAGTAAGGAGGAAGTGATGGCTGTGGAAGGAGAGAAAATACAGAATGATTGTAAGGGAAACAAAAAACTCTTCTGGAAATGGCTTAAAAATAACAAATGTGGTCCAAAACAGAACACTGCAGGAGTGATGAGTAAGAACAACAGAATAGTATGGAACGATTGTAAAATAAAGAAATGTTGGTCAGAATGTTTCGGAAAGCTGTACAAAAGTGAGGAAAATAAGACTGAACAGTTTAAGGAAGAGAATGTAGAAGGAATAGGGAATTAAACTGAGGAGAGTATTGAGTTAAATGAGACAGAAAACGGTAGGAAAGTTGAAGAACGGCAAAGGAACAGGCGTGGATGAAATCACTGATGAAATGCTAAAATATGAAGCTGCCAAGATTGTGTGAAACGAAAAGTGATTGGAATAGAGTGATAATTGTACCACTGTAAATTGTAAAAATTACAGAGGAAGAATTCTGCTCAGTACCTGGTAAAGTACTTGGAAGGTAGAGTACGTGAAACTACCCAAACTGAGATTTGATATGTGCACGTTGGCTTCATGTCAGGGAGAGGATGTGATAATCAGATGGTTGCTCTCCAGCAGGTGATTGAAACGTGTTTCAGTGTAAAAAAGAAGCTGTACTGTGCGTTTGTAGATATGGAAAAACCGTATGACTGAGTGAATATGGTGAAACTGTGGGAAATATTAATTGAAAATGACATAAGTAACGGTCTAATAAACGGCATAAGGCTAGGATATGATGGGAACCGAGAATCTGTTAGGGGACAGGGGTGTGAGTGAATACTTTAATATTGAGCAAGGAGTGCGACAAGGCTCTGTGATGTCACTGCGGTTGCTCAATGTATACATGGATAAATGTGTTTGTCAAGCATGTACCGATACAGATGGTGTAATGGTTAGTGACGTAAACATACGAATTCTGGTGTATGCAGCTGACACAACCTTATTAAGCGGGGACGCGGATGAGCTATAAACAGCTCTGAGAAAGTTCCATATAGTCTATGAGAGCATCGACCTAAAGGTAAACATGAACAAAACAAAGATTGTGGTGTTCAGTCGAGAAGGTGAAAAGGAGAGTAGGGTATTTACCCTACATGATGAAGTTGTGGAACAAGTGGACAAGTTGGTATATCTGGTTAGAAAGTTCACTGCAGATGGTACAATGGATGGTGAGATTGGCCGTCAGGTCAACGCTGAAAGAAAAGTAATCGGAAGTATATGGTCGATAAGGAAAAATGAAAATATAAGCGTAGATGCGAAACGAGCGATCTATAATGGCGTGTTTGTTCCATCAGTACCTTATCGAAGTGAGACATGGGTATGTCAAAAAAAGTACAAAGGCAAAATAAATGCCGTGGGTATGAGATTCCTGAAAGGGCATTCGGTAAAACGAGAAGGGATAAGAAGAAGAATTAGTGTATAATGAAAGAGTATGGCGAAGATAAAACGATGATGGATAGGTATAAAAGTAGTACACGATGTTGGTTTGGTCACATCGAGACAATGAATAACGCAAGGTTAACGAAAATATATGTAGGTGAAGTTAGAGGAAAGGCCGTATAATGTAGGATAAAAGAAAGAAAGACAATGAGTTTTAAAAATAAAAGGGCATGTCAGAGAGAATGTATAAATCTTGCGGAAGATGGGGTGGTATGGAAGGGTACGAAAGCATGGAGAAAGATTGCGAATGAAAAAAATTGTTATTTCTACCCCGCAAGGAATGGCGTGAATGTTATGTTATGAATACTATTTTAAAACGTTGCTATCGTAATTTCGTTTGAAAAATGTATTCGTTTCGAGAATTAAATTTTTTTGTTGCTATAAAGAATTTAAGAAGCATAATATTAAGTCCTTTTCCGGTTGAAATTATTTTGTTATCATGCTGTCATAAATCTCGCAGCTCGTTGTGTGGTTCTCAGTAGTTTGCAGTCTATTGGTTCATTTATGGATAAAGTTATCATTGAGGAAAGCATGGAAGATTTATTTGGGACAATGGTTTGTTATTAAAAAAAAATAATTATAAATATCGTCCTTTGTATTTTTTGTTTTTGGCAAACATCGCGCAAAATTTCATTAATCATCACGTTGTACACACAGCTGTTCGAAAATATAACAATAAATTGCTGGATATAAAATTGCTAATATATTTTGTGTATGAAAAAGAATTTCGTGTAAATAAGTTACCGATTTGTATGCATAGATAGTTAGTAAGAAAGACGCCTGGATTAAATTAAATATTTTGTATGCATAGATAGTTAGTAAGAAAGACGCCTGGATTAAATTAAATATTCACTGATCCTTTGCGATTGTGCATTAAAATAATTTGTTAATTTAACTGACGATACTAAGAGTTTTCGTTCAGTACATTGGTTCGCGTTTGCAGAAGACGTAATTGGTATTTTCCAATAAAGTAACGAAGGGGCCAATTATACGAGAATTTCATTTTAACGCAGTGAGCTAAAAATCTCTGCCAATTTAAGATAATTACATTTCAGTCTGTCTTTGTGATTTCAATAAATTACATAGCACCATATAAACTCACATCAGTCTAGCGGATACAATTACCGAAGCGTATTCACCCTCTTGTGATGTTCACGCTATCGTGTGTTCTTTATTTTTTATTGTGCATTGATATTTACATTCTAAAACTTGTCTAATTTATTTTTTCTACCTGTTCGATATAATGATAATTGGGATAATTAAATGTAAAGTTTAAGGTTATTTGATTTTTGAATTTTGAACTTGCGTACTTCAACCAACTTGTGATTTAATAGTAATTTTCAAATTACAGAGCCTTGCGGTGACGAAGAATTATTGTTATAATTTGTTTATGATTTAGACAAAAGCTTTCCGTATTGATTATTTAATGAGAGTTTTTCGCTGTTTATGTGTTATTATTAAGATTAAGAACTTTGGAAATAGAATTTCATTGACAAAATTAATGTAAAGTAAAATGGATAAATGTGATTAATGACCTTCACAGTTGTTCTTACAGAAGTTATTTTGTTGTGATTACGTGTAAATAATTTGAAAAATGTTAGAAATGTTAGAGATCACCAATCCAGTAGCACGCTGGCTGATTTATCTGGCAAATGCTAGGAAAAATAAGCTGTGGAGTACTAGAGTTCATTAATGTGCGAGTTAATCCCCTACCTTTGACTTTAAATAAGCTAGCGCTCTTTGATTTATGCCTTTCTCTGATTTTACTTAAGTTATTCTATTCAACCTACACGCAAAGCACCATCATACCCACCCCTTACCATTGAGCCATCGGCACTCACCCCCTTATCTGTTACACCAGATTCTACTGCCACTTTCACCCCTAACAAGTAATGAGAAATTAAATACTTGTAGAGCGTTCTTCAATGACATTTTTATATTCAATAAATTTATTTTAAATTTCTAACTGAAACAATAATCAATTTTATTCCTTCTACCGTCAATGCGAAAACCGTTGGGAATTTTCTACACCAGAGCCCCAATTGTTCCCACCACTTAAGCAATAGCCAATCTCCGCCTTGACACCGATACTAGAAGCTACACCCACCCAATTCTCTTAAAACCATGATACGCGCTAACAAAACTGAATTTTTTTTAGAAAAATTCCGGACGAGCTGAACCTACTGTTGCTCGAATACGCCTGCATGTAAGTTTGTACACCATCTACACTAACACTAATCGAGAACATAACTACGGGAGATTATTTGTCAGCGTTGCTTCCTGCTCATTTTGACGGACAAAAGTTTGTTGCCTAAGTTTTTCTAGTTCCAATAACAGCACTAATAAGTCTTACAGACTACTTGTCCGCTTTACTACGGACACTAAACCACAAAATGCACCTACACACTTATATGCCATCACAGACATCTGATGCAGAGCACGATTATAAATTTCTGTCCGAAACATCCCGATATTATAAATTACGTAATATCTTATAATGTTTCATATTTACTAAGATTAAGAAGTCCTAATCCAGAATACTGTTTAGAGGTTTTACTACCAGCGTTTTTCTAGCAACAATCAAGGATCGAAAATATCTTGACTTACGATTATTCTTTGGAGGTATAGTCCTGTACAAATTATTACACACGAAACTTTCCCTTAGTCACTAAGTTATCGACTGCCTCCACCCTAAAATCATCAGTTAAGAAGCGATCCCAGTAGTTTGTCAGACCAAGCGCACACTTTATTCTCTACTGCATCACCTTACTTTTAAAAACCTTTTGCTCTAAATTTAGTTCATTAAAAAGTGACTAATTAGATTGCTTTCCTACTAAATAAATAAATCCAGTATCAAAATACCATAAAAACGTTAGGATCGAACAGGTAAAAATCACATGAGTTTAATATCAGTTTAAACTTACCCGATTTATACTACCATCGGATATTAACGACTTTGAATAGTATTAATCTTATAAAATAACGTAGCTTTACAACACAGATTTGCACAGTTATTTGAGCTTGCTTTGATACAAGTACATATGTACAAATATTTAGAATTTTATTTATAATTAATTTGTTTGGTTTTTCCTGTACTTTTAAACTAATTTCCCTCAGTCTTCATAGCGTATTCCGTGGGCTAAGTAAAGTAACCAAAAGCTGCTACTGTCACCAAGCCGCTTTTCCCATTCCTGGTTTCACGTGAAGAGTGCTAAGTTTTGAGTGATATATACACACCTTGGTTTTAGCATAGAAAATGTATTGCCTTATCTATTTAGAAGTATACCTGTTACAGAGAAATATAATGAGAAAAACGTTTACTAATTATTTGTCAGAGGAGCTATTTATATGCTCACTCATGACCAATTCTGACCTAAAAACCATGGTAAAATCTAGTAATCTAGTCAAAAGTAAACGTGGAAAATGGTTTATTGTACATACTGGTTTGTTCATTAAAAATGTTCCATATACGAGGGACAAGCCATTATTATTGAGAAACAAGAGATTAGACGGGCCATGGAAGACAAAAATGTAGCCTCAGTAAGAGGAACTCTGTGCTTGATATTTGTCGCTTCACTTGCTAATTTATCTTAGATAGCATTTGAAAAAGATAGTTTCGTGAGTGTAGTGAAAAAAAATTAACTCGAGAACATTTTCGCATATTTCGCATGATTTGTTGACTTTAAGAAAGGTTAAAGTGTAAAGAGACTGATGAAGAGCCTTTGAACGTTACAGTCAAAGTGGCGACGCACCAAGGTTGCGGTTCGATATAAACCGCCAAAATTTGGTGTTTGTGTATAAATAAGACATTAATCCCAGGAATAGTTTACCCATTTCTCAAATAACGTTATTAATTCAGGTTTTGTATACACAAACTAATTTATTGTGAGTGATTACGTTCCATTTTTAAGCATCTATTCCAGTTTAAGGGAAGATACTGTGATCGGATGTAAAAATATAAAGGGAATAGTTATATAATTACAAAATTTAATCCGGCGTTTCCGTACTAAGTACAGGTTAAAAAAACTGTCTTTCTTTAAATAAAAGTATAATACACAAAAGAAACTTTCGGAACTTACGAGAGTAGATAAGCAGCACGGGTTCGAGCACATTCTATCTCAAAACCCTATGTATTCTTTTGGTCGACGCAATCACATGACCAAGCTTGCGAGTGCGCAATAAGCATGACAGCATAAGGTGTGTGTACGTGCGTGCGTGCGTGCGTGCGTCGTGCGTGCGTGCGTGCGTGAGTGAGTGAGTGCGTGAGTGCGTGCGTGCGCGCGGGCGGCGTGCGCGTGCGTGAGTTCGTGCGTGAGTGCGTGCGTGCGTGTGTGCGTGCGTACGTGTGTGCGTGTGTGCTTGTGTGCTTGTGTGCGTGAGTAAGTGTGCGTGGGTGTGGGTGTGTGGGTATGTGGGTGTGTGATTGTGTGGATGTGGATGTGGGTGTGGGTGTGGGTGTAGGTGTACGTGTAGGTGTAGGTGTAGGTGTAGGTGTAGGTGTAGGTGTAGGTGTAGGTGTAGGTGTAGGTGTGTGCGTGTGTGCGTGTGTGCGTGTGGGGGGGGCGTGTGTGAGTGCATGCGTGCGTGAGTGCGTGCGTGGGTTGTGTGTGAGTTAGTGAGTGCATGCGTGCTGCGTGCGTGCATGTCGGTGGGTGGGGGCTTGCGTTCGTGCGTGCCTGCGTGCGTGAGTACGTGCGGTATGTGTGTCTGTGTGTGTACGTGCGTGCATGTGTGGGTGGGTGCGTGTGTGCGTGCGTGCGTGTGTGGGTGGGTGTGTGTGTGTGTGCGGGCGTGCGTGGGTGCATGTGAGTGAGTGGGTGATTGCGTTCGTGCGTGCGTGCGTGCGTGGGTGCGTGCGTGCGGATGTGTCTGTGTGTGTGTGTGTGTGTGTGTGTGTGTGTGTGTGTGTGTGCGCGCGCGTGTGTGTGCGTGTGTGTGCATGTGTGCGTGTGTACGTGTGTGCGTGTGTGCGTGTGTGCGTGCATACTTGTGTGCGTGCGTATGTACTCGTTTGCGCGTGTGCGCGTGTGCGCGTGTACGCGTGTGTGCGTGTGTGAGTGTGTGAGTGTGTGCGTGTGTGCGTGTGTGCGTGTGTGCGTTTGTGCGTGTGTGCGTGTGTGCGTGTGTGCGTGTGAGCGCGTGTGCGCGTGCGCGTGTATGTGTGCGTGCGTGCGTGCGTGTGTGTGTGTGTGTGTGTGTGTGTGTGTGTGTGCAAGCCGATTTCTGCATAAGGGGTAAGCAGGGATAGTCGCTTATGGATAGGTGTATAGGGGTAAGCTACGTTAAGCATTAGCTCATATGGGATGTGTGCGAATGGTTGCATGCCGATGTCTGTATAAGCAGTAATCAGGGGATGCCTGTGTGCGGATGGTTGCTTAGGGATGTGTGCGAGGGGTTAACACATGAGGGGGTAATAGCATACAGGGTAAATAAACACATGATAATAGTAATTTATTGTTACAAAATACACTCTTATGAAAGAACATCTTCAGCATATTTGGCTTACTTGCCTTAATGAACGAAAGATATATTTGACATTGGAAGGTTCTGTAATATCTTCTAAACTCATATAGGTAAAATTTTGCGATACCGGACTTTCGGCGAAGACTGTTTCGGCAACCCCCACTCCAGCAGAATTTACGAAATAACACTCTTGTTTAGGATATTCGTAATATTAATTATGTGCAAGGAGTGGTGTTGTTACAAGACAAGGGTTTAGAATCATTCATACCCATTACCGATTCGTTTTGCGATAACATAACGGTTGTTAAAATTTGCGGAATGGTGCATTGCAATGTACAAGGAAAAACACCACTCGTAAAGAAAGACATTTGTGGTTCGTTTAATAGTTTCCTCCAAGGAATATTTGGTAAATTTGTTTCGGTTAGGCATGGAGTTAAGGCTAAGCTTCCGATTATTTTAAATAGCTCGAACCAAATGGAGAAGGTGTTATGCAAATTATTGTTAAAATTGTTTGAAAAGTGTAACTAAAAAATAAACTTAGCCAGTTTGTATTCCTTGCAGAATCGAGCTTGCCGATGTTAAATTGAAGACCCTTTTGTACGAATTGGCCGATTTATTAACCGAACTTCTGAAGGAAGACTAGTATCTTTTGGATTTGGACATTACACAAGATTTCGCAGGAATATTTAATAAGGAAGAAATGCGCCACTATTCACTTAATAATTTTAATTTCTGTCTCCAAGGCAAGTGCAAGAAAAATTGTAGTGTGGTTGTAGATAACGATAATACGGTTGGTATAGACTGCCTAACTTGGTTAACTTCTAGCGCTAGAATTAAAATTTTACAACAAATTTATTTGCCAAATAACAAGCCCTGGTGTTAATAATACTATCGGAACCCATTTCATAGATGTTTTAAATTTTCCGGATGCAAGATTAAAGGAAAGATTTTATTCTACTCTGGCCAAGAAGTACGGAATTACCAGATTGGAAGCAACAATTTACAACCATAGTTACGAGGCTTATTATTCTGGAAGCGAGATGTACAACCCTCTCGCAGATTGTTTAAAATTATTGGAAAGTAGTAAAAATTACTTCGAAGATGCACTAATGTGTTCTGTATCTATCCCAAAAATGTGGACAAAACTAACACAGTTTACAAAATAGTTGCTGTTTAGTGTTTAACAATATGTTGCAATTTGTATATTGGGGAAACGAGAATACAAGAAAGTTTACTGGAATCAATTTAAAACTACAGACCGACTCAAAAGAAAGAGAAAAAATGATAAGTTATGCAATTTATGCCTTTGGTTGTAATTGTCTGCCTATAAACTACATAGATGTTGTAGAAGAAGAAGGAAAGGAAGACGGAACACGTCTTATGCAGAAGTGTTTTATTAAGGCTGGTGAAACATATTTTACGAAATCTACGACAGCGTCTTCTACAATACCGGAAGAAATTAACATAACGGAAAATGGTCTCGTTAAAACAACTAATGTAATCCCCCAAGTTTGTAGAAAAAGAAATAACATTAACAGCAAACTAAAACCATGCCCTATTAAGGAAATAGAACCGCCTTCCCAAGCTTACGTGCTATCCACAAAGAAGCGTAAGTTGGAACTGAAAGAAGTGGATTCAAAGATGCGAAAATTGTACTATATACAACAGGCCAGTAGTATAAAAGAAGAGTATATGGATTTATTGGAAAAAGAACAAACAATGGCAGAGTTTAAACAAAATATTATTAACAATTTTAATTCTTATTGGGACAATCTGGATACAAATGGGACTTATAAACAATCCGCCTTCGTTGTTAATAATAAGAGACAATACCCACATGTTGGAGCACTTGCAGAAAGAGATGGAATAAAAACTGTTTACTTTATAAGAGGTTATTTTAAGAATTATTTTTTAAAAAGAGAAAAACTTATACGCGAAGGGTTTATATTTGTTCCTTATAATGGATTGGAGATTTTTTACCAAACCAAGAATCTTTTACTACATTTAATACAAACGGTACGAGCACATTTAATGGTAATACGATTGCTAAAATAGAGAATATTGTACCACATTCTAAAGCACTAGAGAATTTAGAACAAGAATGTTTTACCCAACAAGATGTGGAACAAATTAACGACCTTCGAATGCAAGAAATTAAAGGTAATATTAAAACTACACTTATCCGAGGGGACAGAATTAGTTATAATAAGTATTAAACAGATAAGCTATAGAAATAAATTGCGTTATGTATTAGAATTAGAAAATATGAGCTCGTTGTAGATATCTAATTATTGGTTAGAAAGGGAATTGGAAGAACAATGTATGGATTTAAATTATAAAATTAAAATTAAATTGGATATACTAAAACATACGCCTAGTACACATAAAGAAAAAATTGTATTTTGTATGTAAAATTGTATATTGTAAATTGTAATGTTTCTGTTAATTAAGTAACATTGGTAAAAAATGTAAAGCTACCTATTTGCTTGTGTAAAAAAAAAGTGTTGTAAATCTAGCTTCTTTTTTATTTGAATGATCCCTAAACTATTTTGGATGATCTCGGTTATGTTCGGGGAGGGCTGGAGTAGGGGTCGCCGAAACAGCCTTCGCCGAATGTCTTGTATCCCAAAATTGTACCTATATGATATCACAACTGCTACTCATGATTGTGGAATACTTTTTACACGTTTTAGATTACATTACACTTTCGCTACTGATAATATCTATTGCTGATATCATGTCTACCACGGAATACTTTTCGCACGCTGCAATAGCTCCAGACAGGTGCATACATTGCACTTTATAGCGCTTACTGCCTTATACTGCATCACCCTTACCTGCAGAGGTTAGTTTCGCCCGTAGTAACCACTTCCACTTTTACCCAATTCTGTCAACAGATTTACATGTATATAGGGTTAACGTTTTATATGAATACTCATTCATTACCTAGTAGTCGGAATGTCCCATCAATAATAACAAAATGTGTATACCTACAGTAGGCCTAATCTTGGTGAGTATTCATAAATACATTTTATCATTATTACTTTGTGCGAAGAATGCTGGAAAGTGATGGTATATGCTAATGACATCTGTGGTGTATGTGGTTTACCATTACCACAGGGAATGAGGCTCTGTGCCGCTGACTCAATATGTGTGGTGTGCGGTTTAATGGTAACCACAGGGTTAAATCGTTGCCCTGATCATAATACTTTTACGTCACAGTGATAGTTAAAGTGTATAGTTTTGGAAAATTTTTGTTTTTAGATTAGTTAATAAATAAATCGTACTTTCATTGTAACGCTTTATTTATCCATTTCTATTTTTTATCCAACTAAAACATTTCAAGTTTTAGCAAAAAACAATACATTGAAACACTTTTTAAGTGTAGTTGTTTAATTCGTAATAGACCACCTATACTTTTATTAAATTGCAGAGAGAAAGCGAAACATAATTTACATTCATAAAATTGAAACTTTTGATTAAGTCTAAATTGTACTTTTACCTTAGTTTAATGCTGACTTTCAGAAAGCGAATGCTATATATAAATGTCCAGTACCCGCGTAAAAGAGATAAAAATTACACTTATTGTTTTATTGTTAGCCTTAGCATACGGATTTGAGCTACACCACCTCTAATTCTCTTTCAATAAACAGTAGCATATTAATTAAAAATTATTATTAATTTTATTAAATACATAAATAAAAAGTTTACCTCGAGTAGGATTTGAACCTACGACCTGTACTTTGCTAGAGTACCGCGCTAACCAACTGCGCCATCAAGGCTCAAGCCCCAATCGATGTAAATTTTGTCTTTATCTATATAGAACTGATGTGAATTCTAAATATAATGAGATTACAATGAACCTTGATGGCGCAGTTGGTTAGCGCGGTACTCTAGCAAAGTACAGGTCATAGGTTCAAATTCTACTCGAGGTAACCTTTTTATTTATGTATTTAATAAAATTAATAATAATTTTTAATTACATATTTACCTTTGAACTTATTCGTTCATAACAAAAACTTATAATAATTTAATATTAGTCAAGTTGCTTTGGTATGTGTGAATCCTTGTGATATTGCAGGCTCACATTCCATTAATATAAGTAATTTGATTGTAATCTCATTATATTTAGAATTCACATTAGTTCTACATACATAAAGACAAAATTTACATCGATTGGGGCTTGAACCTTGATGGCGCAGTTAGTTAGCGCGGTACTCTAGCAAAGTACAGGTCGTAGGTTCAAATCCTACTCGAGGTAAACTTTTTATTTTGTGTATTTAATACAATTAATAATAATTTTTAATTACATTTTTACCTTTGAACTTATTCGTTCATAACAAAAACTTATAATAATTTAGTAGCATATTAATGTCTGTAAATAGTTCTACATTTACTGGTATAATTTTAAGCATAGAATCGAATGCTAAACCGGGGCTGTATAATAGTGCAGGACATCAAGTTTTAAACATTGTCAAGATAGAAAAAGCAGGGTATTTATACGAGGGTTGCTATTTATGTATTGAGAATAGAAAGAATAAACAAATAAATTTGATGAAAAATATTTTTATTGCTTTTCAAAATAATCGCCTTTAAGACCTATACACTTTTGCATGCGATTGAACCACCCTTCAAAGCACTTTGTCCAGTCAGAAGATGGTAGTTCTAAAACATGCGTTTTGAAGGCCTCAACTGCTTCTTCGGGCGATGAAAATCGTTGTCCACGCAGTTTATCTTTAATTAGTGGGAACAAGAAGAAGTCATTGGGTGCCAAGTCGGAGCTGTAAGGCGGATGACCCATCAATTCGATCTTTTGTGTGTCCAAATACTCGTTTGTTGCATATGATGTGTGTGAGCTGGCATTGTCGTGATGCAAAATGATTCGTCGTTTTGGGTTGGTTTCTCTCAATTTACCGAAAACTGCAGGCAAATAAATGGTCGTATACCACGCTGAATTAACGGTCGTATTTTGAAATTATTTCATGGCACCAATCGACACGAGCATTTTTTTGAGCATCTGTCAACAAAGGTGGAATCAAATGTGCACACAGATTCCAAACACACAAACTTTCGTACAAAATCTTATGTATGCTGGTCATACTAATGCTTAAACATCTCTCGATTTCGTGATATGTCACATGACGATCTTCTTCAATTAGTTTTCGCACAACATCGATATTTTCCGGCACAACGACTGATTTTGGACGACCTTCTTTAACTTCATCCGTGAGCGAATTACGTCCACGTTTGAATTCAGTGTACCAGCGATATACAGTGGCCGTGGATGGCGCTTTATCGCCAAAAGTTGAATTCAGTTTTTTGATGCATTGTTCTTAAGTTAGACCACGTCGAAAGTCATAATAAATCATCGCTAGAATATTTTGGCTGAGACGAAATTTTCAACTTACTGTAAACAACACAAATAGTGCTCGCACGACAAAACGTTCAAAAATGTCAAACTTTAACATGACAGTGACAAATTTCACGTGGCAATACCAGTGTTGCCAATTCTCAATACATAAATAGTATCCCTCGTACTTAAATCCAGATTACAAAATCCCTTTATTTCTGATAATTAATCGCATATCGTAATGCGTTTTAGTCTCAAAAATTTGAAACCGAATCCTAAAAATTATTATTAGTGATAACTAGCACAATAAAAAGAGAAAGTTGAAAAATACATTACAGAAATAACACAAAGATTTCAAACATGATAACAATTTCAATATTTAATTATTTGTTTAAAGTAGTTTTAAATAAATATTCAATTTTTATTATTATCATAAAATAACATGTGAAGATAAGTCCTCGAAATACAGCTAAAATTATCGTTTAAAATATAATTTTTTAAAGTCATCAAAGGAATTCGCATTTCATATAAACAACTACATTCAATATCTGCATGAGAATAAAACGATTTTTTGCATGTTGCATTTAGTACAATAAACCAACTGATTTTCCGTTGTATCAATTTAAGTGTTTCTTCTAAAATTCTGATTTTTTGCAATTCAGGAATTTTGAAAACTTCAATATTGTGTAAAACAGTGCAAATATTTCAAAACTTTTTCATAAATATATGTTTCTCAATATGTGTATGTATGCATACAATTTGTAGTTTTATATTATAAATTTTACATTAAATTGAAAGCAAAACATAATTTTGTTTTATATATACAAACTAATCATTCATTATAACGCCTTGTTTATTTATTTTTAATTTTATCATACTAAAACATTTCTAGTTTTAGCGAAAAAACAATACATAGAAACAGTTTTTAAGTGTAGTAATTCATAATAGACTACCTATAGTTTAACTAAATTGTATCTTTAATGCTTTTTACACTAAATAAATTGTCGAGTTCCCTTTAACTAAATTGTAACTTTAATGCTGAATGAGTGTTTTTGCACTAAATAAATTGTCAAGTTCACTTGGCGACAAAAAAATAGTTTGCTACACTGCCGACGTTCATGAAGTTGTGTTCAAAAATGTGAAACTGAATCCTAAAAGTTATTATTAGTGATAACAATGCATTCTTGTAAAACTAACGCAAAATTTATTCATCATGGTAATAGACTGACTGTAATTTAATATGAAACAAATTAAAATTAGAAACACTTTTAAACGTTTCTTTTCATTATATAAAACAATGTGACTGTCATTGTACCATAAATACACGCAAAAATGTAAAATTATCTTGTCAGACACCTGCATAAAAGGGGTTAACTGAAAAAAAAGTTTATATAAATGTTATGTATAAGAGAATATGCTGAATGAACGTTTTACACTAAATAAATTGTCGAGTTCACTTGGTAACAGAAAAAAAAGTTTGGTACAATGCCGGCGTTCATAAATCTACGTAAATAGTTCTTAGGGTACAAGTCTAGACACATACGTTGCAATTTACACTTCTTACTCATAGATTATGCTACATTGCTTTATACAGGTGGTCCATTCTTATACATCGTACGGATTCCTTCCAGTTGCTCACAATTTTTTGCTAAGGTTAACAGATTTAGTTGCATATAAACTTAAACAATTTTTATTCTGGCATTTAGTCGATTTGGTTATATAAAAAAACAGTGACGCGTGTGAGTAGTTTACCTTTGGAATTTAATTATATACAATATGGAGCGAGCGAGTCGTTCTCCTTTGAGATTAACTTGTGGATTATTATTTATCTGAAAGGTATGTTTTAATTTTCTTGAATTTAATTACACTGTTAGATCAATTACTCTTTTAAAAATTGTTCCTAGGGCTTATCCAAATGTGCAGAGCAGGCGTTTACGTTTCGCTTGTGCCGCTCGGTTTATAGTAGCATTCGATGCCAAAATGCTCCCTAGGGAACCTATAAGTACTGGGGGCCTAGCTAATACACAGCCCGGAGAATTTCCTCTGGAAATCCGACAGAGCTACTCGTGCTGCGAACTATTAACCTCGGACCTCTGTGTAGCGTCTTTGACTCCCGAGGGGCTTAATAGCTATAAATAATTCAATAGTAATTATAGGAGCTTCAACTATTAGTTTTTCAAATTTTAATGAATTAAAGCATAAATATTTAATTCTACTATATCATTGGAAATATACATATAATGGCCGAAAATCTTTCTGGTGGTTTGCATCACCAACCCCTCTAAAAGGTTTCCCTTTTGCTCCTCCAACAATTCCAATCACACGATGAAGTTAAACACTGTCAAAAGCATATTGAACTCCTATATTACAAGCAGACTTGCTTACTTATCTCAAATATTGTACGACAAAAATATACTCCACTGAACAACTGGAAAGTTGCTAAGCCCCAATTTACACCCCAAGAAGGGGGTCAAAGGTCTTCTGTCAGAACTGCATCTAATCAGTGGCAAGTAAAAAAAGGAGTATACAATACGAACGTTCCAAAATATCTCAAAATGAAAATAAATCACATAGACAATGAAATTTAAGTTATTAATATTATTGATGATCGGTGTCTGGCAAAAGAGATGCTTTCTCTTAAACAGTATCGTATAGTGACGATCACTCTTTTTAAGTAGAGAAGGTGGAAGTTGAGCTTAGATGCACATGTATGCCTACAAGGTCTAACCTTATTATGCACCTACAACAGCTCACGCTCCAATTACATCATTTTTCACTTTTAAGCAACTGTTGTACCTACGCAGAGAATTGAAATGTACAATATTGAAATTAATTATTTAGGACTTAATATTTTTAATTGTACGGACAAGAAATAATCCATAATTAATTTCTGTTATTCCCTCTATTATAAATAGAAACCGCCAAAATCATTCTGCAACAGAGATCCCCTCAAGCTACGGACCGCCCCATAAAGCACCATTCAAAGAGGTTTATATCATGACGGTATCCACAGACTCCCACCACTGAATTGTATAAAACTACTATTTTCGCTGCCGACAGCCACCGAGCTAGTAGAGTAGTGGTGACATGACCTGCTTAGCATCCGAGAGGTAATAGGTTCGATTCCCGTTACTGTCTACCTTGTATGAGGTGTTTTCAAAGGTTTCCCTCATACACATGTAGCCACATGGTCATTACGTGTATGCACACCATGTGCGACTACTTAGGAGAATACTAGGGGTAGTATTTCCCCCTCAGAAACGTAACGCTGTTCCTTCCTGACCACACCCATCCTTAATCCCACCATGCATGCATGCGTAATGTATGTATGTATGCTGGGAATCCATGATTGTTGATGAAGGAGCTTGGAAAGCTCAAGCAGCCCGCCCTCTCCCTTGGGGAGAGAAGGAAATACGTGGCATTTTCCTTTTTTCGTACCGACAGTCAGATTCTTTTCGTTCCAATTCCAATTTTAGATTTTATCAGGTTATATTTAATCCTCGAGTTTATCTCAAACACTGTTTTCCGATTCATACCGATTCTGATTCCGCTTCCAACCAACTTCTACTTGAGTACTCGATATCGCCTGCACGACATTTTCACTGGACGACAACATATGTACGGAAGCGTAAAGGCGAGAAGCAAGCCCGAAACCGCTTCATATACTCGTTCTTCGATGACACACCCCAGACATACACAAAATAGTTAGAAGGACGAGAGGATTGCCGTTGTCTTCAGTTACCCACACCGACACACCTATGAGGTAGAATAAAACGTGCTTTAAAAAATAGTGTAGAAAAAGCTGACCCAGTACCGAAATCCGTTTTTTTTTGTAAAATTCCTGGTGCAAAATTACGTACAAAAAGTGAAAGTTACTTTGGGATTACTTTGCGAGATTTTACGTTCAACAGAACTATTTTTAAATCCTGTTCGCAAAACCCCGATATCACTGAAGTAAGCCCGATAGGGTTTATTACTAGTTTGTTTACTTATCTGGTATTCATTTACCGCCTTTTTCATAAAGCTATCACTATTCCCGTGATTATTAAAATCGAAGTAATAATCCCCGAAAACACATGTGTAAAACTCCCAGTAAACAACGTTCACTTTAAAAATAAAATATCGGTTTTATTTTACGAACATTAACCTAGACACATTTGTTCAGAAATGTGCACAAACTGATAACATTAAAAGAAATTTACGTTTTAAAAATATTACCAAAGAGAGAATTTAAACCCCATATCTCAGTACAGTTATCCGTTATCGGATATCAGAGTTGTATTTAGGAAGTTTTATTCATTAACGTATTTTGATCAAAATAATTGTCAAATAATCATTGATTTATTACTAACCGATTTTCCCTCAGTTCTCTGATAAAAAAAATGCTCTCTGATAATTAAACCAGTGAAACTTTAAACATTTTAGTTGTTGCCAGATTCCGTGATAATGCTTCATTCTTATCTACTGTTCAAATGCCAACCAAGTTAGCCCTGATAGAAAAATACTTACAGCAGCATCGATCTTTCTCTGATAAAAAATGTCCTCATAAGTTCTTTTGAAACCGAGTCACATTCCAGATTACATTAATCTGGTTTGCAGCCAAATACTTCCAAGTTAGCCCTGCAGTGTAGGAAGAAGCATTATCTTTATGTAGCATAATTCCTTTCCTTGCACTTTATTAAACAATTCCGGCAAACAATGTTTGACGTACCATTTAGCTGTGATGGTATTCTGCTTCTCTAGCTTAATAATGCTCACTAAACCGGTAGTTTTAAAGAACACAGCGTATATTACTTTCTTCATTGCTCGCTGCTCTCTGATTATTGATAGAGGGGCCTCGTCAGCATGGATTCATACGCGGCTCTCTTGTCAAGTTGGCATGTCGAAAAATGGTATGTAAGCTTCATCGGCTGTAACAATTTTCGATAAAATTTGGTGTCCACCATTCTTAAGCAATGTTACAGTTTCGTGACAAATTAGCACTCGTTCTGATTTTTGAAAGTCTGTAACAAAACGACTTTTTTCAGATGAAGGTGGTCGTGTAATATTGTTTTCACTGATGAGGATCCAATACCTAGTTGAGCCTCTATTACGGCGTAACTAGTTCTGTTATTTGCTTCCATAACCTTCTTCATATGAGCAATGTTTTCCTTTCTGGTGATCAGCTGTAGTTCTTCCACGTTCGAATTCCTTGTACCATCTGTAAATTGTTACTAAGGAAGGGGCTTAATCGTCAAATGTTGATTTAAAACTTTACTTGCAGTCATGTGCACTTAAACCTTTTTTAAAGTCATAATAAATCATTATTCAGAAGTGTTCTTGGGTTAATTCCGTTTTTTCACTGCATTTTCGAAACTTAACACTATCTTTTTCAAATGCTATTTAAGATAAATTAACAAATGAAGCGGCAAATGTCAAGTAAAGAGTTGCTCTTATTTAGGATGCATTTTTTTTTCTATGGCGTGCATAATTTCTTCATTCTCAATAATAATGGCTGCTAGCAGCCGACCAAGGAACGACACAGTCACCGCCACTTCCGGTTTACTCTGGTCCACCTTCCACCGCCAATTAGATGGAAGTGGGAATATCTTAAGTATACATATGTTGTTATGGTTATTAGTTATAAGTTAAGATAATGAATATTTAGTATTGTAACTCAACAAGGAATATAAGATTTGATAAAATCAATTCGATTTTGTTTATCAGACGGTGCGAATAGGTAGCAAGTTTTTAAGTAATTTTAATTAGTGAATTTCAGAGAATAACCTCCGATATTTGAGCTAAAGCGCTGGTAGAGTAAAATTTAAGTACCTAAGAGACCATTATGGGCTTTATACCTAACACTTATGCTTCGGACGTCGCAGATTTTTATATATGCATACCACCAATTTCGTTGTTCAATCGAGAAACCAAAGTTTTTACTGATGGCAAAAGACCAACATTGAGTTGTTAGTTCACTGTATTTTCATTGTTCAAACAACTTTTTAGCATCAGTGATAACACTTTTGCACGAACGTATTCTTCACGACTTTCGGCCATTTTATTAGATTTTCATTTGGTATAAGATTCATTTTTCAAAGATTTTACATCGGCATAAGACCTACTGAACTATAGTTGGAAGCAAGAATGACCTACAGCACCTTGTTTTTTGAGAATGTATAACTGCATCCCCATGAGGGTTACTTCAGATACTGAATCAGTAATTTCCGAAGATGAGCACGACCATATTCACACGATAGAAAAGTTGAATAGAAATTGCGTAAATCAGTGTTGTGAACAGCAGAGGAAGTATGGACAGTAGAAATTCTTTCTTTTATACAGTGATCAGATAGACCTAGTGGGAAAACAACTGACGTTTTATGAACAAGTGGGTTTGATATAAGAAAGAGGTCTAGAAGATGTGGAATATGGTTAGGGTTATTAGGGATTCTTGTGGTTTCAGAAACCATTTGTGTGAGATCACATACATTAACAAATGTTTTTGAACTATGACTAGTAGGATTAGTAGTAAATGAAATTTGACGCCAGTTAGAGTTATGAATACTGCAATCTCCCAACATTGTGATATAGTAAAATGGAAACTGGCACAAAAGATCGTTAACTTTGAAACTAGGTAATTGAAGAAGTCTTGAAAGTTACTGTTAGTGGGAGATCTATTAATGCAACTGGCGGAATTTCACAAATTTAGGATCAGAATGTTTAAACGAAATCACAACACATTTATTATTCTCCAAATAAGAAACCTTTTTGCAAGCGATGTTGTCCTTGAGATAAGCACGCACTCCTCCTTTGTATCGAAAGTTAGAGTGGTCATCACCTTTACATATCCTTCTTGTTAAGTACGAAATGAGTGATAAAAAATGTGGTGGAGCCCCATTGTGATTAAACAAAATAAATTGCTATAGCTGTAGAGGTAATTCCAAAATCGTAGAATTACGAATAAGTTCTTCATTGCAATCTCCACAGAAAAATGACAAGATCAACATATTAGTAATTATTTCAGCCCACGTTAATTTTAAATTTGTATTAAAATGTTTAATTTGGATTACATGCAGATATTCATCTGCATAACAGTGTTCATTATGGAGTTTAATTTATTCACCATTTTACCATACTTTATTTGTATCTTTGCCTATTAATTAACCGACAAAAGTCCTGAGAAATTTTAAGATCACAGATATGAGACCATGAACTGCCATCTCATGGTATCGATATACCAACTGTTCACTAATTACTCTATTAATGGTCTTTAGATACATCCATGATCTTAACTATCTCTCTAGTGCTTAGTTCCAGATCTTTTTCAACACGTCCATAATTTCATCTGTAACTCCAGGAACCCTTACAAAACGTTGCCTTCACAAATTGTGATTTCAGGAGTAAATTAAGTGGTTTGGCGAGGAGGTCTCTCAATAACATCGGTATCTTTTACACTGGTGCACTATCTCGCTAAGTCCTTTTATGGTCATTTGATTACAAATTGCTTTCACTTAAGCTTGCGTGCAGGCGTACAGGAAAGTATGGTAATCGTGAACATTTAACCAATCGAGACAATACGATTTTTGAGGTTCTGAGATCACATTTTACAACACTTGCTAATTTACGTTACTTTTTAATATTTCACATATACCGCGCGGTTAAATAAATAGTTTCAAACACATTATCGTCTTGTGGAAAAGTATACATCGGAACCACAAAACGTAGCATTGATACAAGACCAACCAGAGAAATCTACGGTGGCTGAGTGTGCTTTAAACAATTTAAATCATGAATTTAATTTAATAATATGGAAATATTGTCAAGACAAACTCATTATTATGTTCGTTTACAACGTGAAGCTTGAGATGTACAAGCATCCTAATAATTTTAATAGATAAGAAAATTTCCGTTTAAATAGGTTTTTGCATCTTATCATTTTAAAAAAAGGCATAATGGTACGTCTAATTTTATTTTATCTTTTGGTTTTTTTAGCTAGGTTTTTTGTTGTATTTTTTCATAGAACTTGAAGTAAATGCTTTACCAATCATATGTTAAGCTACTACAACACTATAAATAATTTAACATACAGTGTCAGTCTAAAGCCCCCCCCCCCAACCTAGTCTTTAGACGGGTATTTTATATAGTTAAAGTTAAAATTAAAATTAAAAATGAAACGCACTACATCGTATTTTCACTGTAAAATGACAATTACAATTATTAGCAAAAAACTATTTAAAATACTCAGATTTTTTTTCGGTTTTTAATGGTGCATTTTTGTTTGCGTTTTTACTTTTTCATATTTCATAATCCAGAGAGACAACAGCCTCATAAAACCTTTAGGAACTTGTCAGTCAATTTAAGAGAACAGGTGCGTCTGAAAAGCCTGTTAATTCCCGTAAAAAACCTTGCAATGAATAATGCAATCAATGTTTTATTAGCTGTTACGGAATATTCAGAAATTTCTACACGACACATTGAACAAACAATTGTAGTGGCCCATTCTACTGCTCATTTTATTTTACAAAAAGAAAAATTACGTCCATTTAAATTTAGAATTTAAATTTAAATGGTATACCAGGCAATGTACAGATAATGAGCAATTTCCATGTAAAATCATTTGGTAGGATGAATGTCAGGTGACCAATAATGGAATGTTCAACAGAAGAAATGCTCAATATTGGGCGAAAGAAAATCCTAGTGTTTATAAAGTGCGCAGAAACCAACACGATTTCGGTTTTAATATATCGGCTGCAATATTCGGAATGCGAATAATAGGTCCATTTTTCTATAACGGATCTTTAAATTCTGAACGCTACCAAAATTTATTAGAAAATGAAGTAGAATCAGCTTTAGCTGATTTACCTCAAGCTGATATTGAAGATTATTGGTTTTTACAAGACGGTGCTACGGCACATAATTCCAGACCGTCCAGGAATATTTATCGGCAAGGACTTTTGAACAACTATTATAAGACTTATAAGTAAGTAATTCTTATTTTAATTTACACTAAAAACAAAAGGAATTAGTAGTTGTCCCTTTTACCGTCAATTTGTTTGTTGATTAACTTGTAATATTAATAAACTTTATTATGGTGTATGTAAAATAATACGGAAAGTTACTGCATCAACTCATTAAAAATGCAGGTCTGTATCAAAAATTTCGTGATTATCGTCCATAAAAGGTTCAAAACGCGATCAGACCATCAAATGTGGTACATTGCTGAATTTGTAATAAAAACCTTTCAAAACCAGTTTTCAAAATATCAGGACCGGATTTAAAAATAAGAAACGTCCGATTGAAAAATTTACTATGCCATGTTAAAGCCCTTAACATGCTGCCACGAAGGAGTGTTTGTATTTTTGCTGTAGTATTTATAATAACGCCAGAAAAAAGATAAAGTAGAAATTTCAAAAATTCAATTTTTTTCAATTATCTCAAAAACAAAAAATCACACCATCGATTTTTTTGTCTCATTTTATTGGTCCCTTAATTACACAACGTTTTTACCTAACCGGAGTTGTATCTATTACCATTTCCGAGATCCCCATAGTGAGAATCCTTATCTTGGACACACTCTATAATTAAGAACTATTTTAGGTTGTGTATAAATTTAGTTTTTATTGGCTCATTAGTGTTCGCCTTAATTTATTTTTTTATGATTTTTTAAGCGGGATTGCTTGATCGTTTATTTATTATTTAAAGCTAATTAAGTTGTCATCAGATTTGTAAAATATTTTTTTTTTTGAAACTGGCCTGAAATTAGTACTTCTCCGTTTATTTTGGATCAGAAAATCTCATTTGTCGGACCGAGCCAGAAAATTATTGTGATAGTCGTAAAAGCGTTTACCGGACTGATTTCATTTATTTACGGGCCTATCTTTAATGAAAAACAATAAAATAGTCTAAGATAGTGTTCAATCGATTTCCATAGTAACTGAGTTTTGTATTATTTAAAAGTATAAAATAACTTGATGAAATCGTACCAGATGGAATTGTTAAGGAGGCCAACAAAGTAACATTTGATTTATTGCCATTGAAGTCCCGGACACTATATGAACGAACATAGCAGATTTTTGAAAATTGGTACCTGGAAAAGAAGGTAATAAGCATTTGTGAGAAATTGTTATTGGCATATTTGCCAGAAAAATCAGAAATGCTGAAATTGTCTTAGTTGTGGAGTTTATATTCGACGTTGAAGGCCGTGCTACGAACCAGAAGAATTTTTTTATGATTGTGGACCTGAACAGGCTAATTAGGCCTATCGTGCTAAAGCACTCAGAAACACTTAGGAGGATAGATAGAGGATAATGAATTGCCAATAGATGTCTATAAACAGCTACCTTAAATTTTCTCATTTCATAAGTGAGAGGAAAATAGGAACTAAGGGATCATTCCAGAGTTTAGAAGCCGTGTAGAAAAATGTGGATTGCGTCCGTTTGGTACGACAAGTGGAGATTTGTACTGCATACTGGTGATGTGAATGAGCGAATCGAGTGTTTCTCGCAAAGATAGCCCGAAATGGTATCAAAGAATATAATTCAGCACAAAAGCTGTTGTAATAAAGATAATACAAAGAAAGAACTGAAACCATCCTTCTGTGCTCAAGGGGCTGTATGTGAGAAGTTAAGGACGGGTCATTTATAAGCCTAATCGCTCTCTTTTGAATACGATCAACGATATCGAGGGTGTATTGGGAGCACTAACCCAGAGGTGAGAATTATATTCCAGATGAGGCCGAATTTGGGCCTTATACAGCAGAAGGAGTTGTCGAGATAAAGTACTGCTTCGATCTGTACAAAAGCCTATTTTACGAGCAGCTGTTTTGGTAGCTGATAAGATGGTCAACCCATGAGAGATTTGAAGATACAGTCATACCCAAAGAGTTAATAGAGTCTGAAAACTTAAGAACTGAGCCATTCATACTTACAACAGGAAATGATCGATCTTTTTGACGGACACAAGGCAACGCTGAGTTTTGTTACCATTCAATTTAACTAGATTATTGCTTCCCATTCGAGAATACGTTGAATGCCTTTGTTGATTGAATTTGCCATTTCAGGTTTAATTCTTGATTTGATATAGAAGGTAAATTATCACTATGAGTAGTCTGAGATGAACTACAGTGAAGAGTGCTATCGTCAGTAAAGCAATTGATGGAGTTAGCTGTTGAAGAAATAAGGTCATTTATGTACAGCAGAAAAGTTTAGGCGCTATAACGGATCCCAGTGGTACGCCGCGTTAATGCTAACTTCTTTTGAAAAAAGCCATCAACTACGACACGTATTCGTCTTTTATCAAGGAAACTAGAAACCCAGTTGATGAGTGTATCATTTAACAAACGAGGTGAGTTTGGCAAGTAAACACTTATGCCAAACTTGGTCAAATGCCTTTGAGATATCTAAAGCGACTACAACTGTTTCACCGGACTGCTCTACTGCATTGTTCCAAACTTGGGTCACATATGAAAGAAGATCACCTGTTGAACGACTTTGTCTAAACCCATATTGGTGGTCACTAAGGAGTTTGTTAGTTTCAAGGAACGTGAGCAGTTGTTGATTGATGACTTTTCCATGATTTTAGACAAAATGGAAGTGATGGCAATTGGTATGTAGTTTGAGGGATCGGTCTTATCGCATTTTTGGGAATAGGTTGAACATTTTCTAACTTCCATGATGAAGAATTCAGAAGACATAGAGATCGTATAGAGCTTAGATAGGGCTGGTACTAGTTCGGAACATTTCTTTAAGACAATAGCTGGGATACGTCTGGGCCAGTCGCCTTATTGAGATCAAACCTACTGATGACCGATTCCAAGAGCTTGTACCGAATCGATCATCAGTAGTTATCTCAATAAGGCGACTGCAGAATCCCATAAATATGCATAAGCAAAAATTTATGGTAACAGCGTTTATGAAAAAATCTATAGATATAAACAAAGAAGTCGAATGTACTTAATACAGAGGATATCGACAAATTCTTAGTAGAAGCTTCAGGCGAACAATATCTAATGACTAAAGTTTTGTTGATAATGGGTTATACAGGAGCATGTCGACGAGAAGAAATCACTAATATATTAATTGACGACATGAAGACAAAAAATGTGCTTTTGATTAAAATTCAAACACCAAAACAAACAATTCAAGATCATTCATTATTAGACCAACGTTCCTCAGCGACGACTCTTTAATGATTACAATAAAGGAACATGTAAAATAACCAGTAGGTAATGTTCCTTTCAAAATAGTTACATTTTGAGATTGCCAGACCCAAAGGAATACACAGCATTATTTTAGGCGACTCTGTCGCTAATGAAGTGCTGACATCATAAACTTAAAACGACACGGTGGTTGAGTTCATCTCAGTTGCTGAAGGCACATTGAGAATTCAGTTCGAGTAAGATTGATATAGCTAACAGAATTCAAAAAGTAGATAGCTCAAAAAAAAATTATCTCAGAAACTCATTATAATGTAAGCAGTTCGATAAATCTCACATGAACGAATAATTTTGATATAAATATTAAAAAATAATGTTTATATTTGTGAATCAAATTTTACGATTGTTACAAAAATTGTTAAAATTAGTTAATAAAGAGTTCTTGTTATAACAATGTAAACTGAATAATTTGATGTTACGGGCAACACTGTGTCCGTTTAATAAAAATATTGTAGTAATACGTTCCAAAAGTGCTTTTACTGGACTCGTAGGTTTAGGAGCCTGGCTTGCTCTAAATTTGTCTACTCGTCCAGTCAAAGACCACTTTGGACTCGTTACGTATACTACTATATTTTCAGTTTACCTTTTAGTGCTGTTCAAGCGGAATACATTCGTATTCATTGTGAATTCCTTTTTCAATTTTTCAGTGCTATTAACCAAATATACAATAAAAAGGACATCCGCATTCTAAATTATATTCCAAACTATGATATTATCATTCGTTTATAATTTTTAATTTAATAGTTTCGTGTTTAAACTTTTTTGGTATGGCTCGGACAAATCAGTGTTTTGCACTATTATAGGGTTTAATTATAAAACGTTCATTTCTAATCACATAGTTTTTTTTGTTGGTTTCCGTAGTTATAATGAAGTATAATGTATATAAACAAAACTATGCTTTATGAACTATACGTCAATATACAATACACTAATATTGCGAACAAATAATAATATACAAACGTGCGCATTGGTAAGTGTTATTATTTGCTGTTTCTGTCAGGTAGCAATTTTTTAAACAAATTTCATTTCACTTCCAGTTATAGCAGCAATAAAACTTTTTATATTCAAATAAAGGGGGTCCTAATACCCAGTCCTTAAATAGCAAAAATAAAATGCACACAAAAACTTTATACATAATACAGGCGGGAAATTTTACTACGCTTACGTTTGGAGAAGATTGAACTCTACTCTTAACTTCGTTAGGAATAAGTTTACTTTAAAAAATGCTAGCAAAAATGATCAAACTTTTCTTTTTTCTCATTATGAAAATTAAATAGTAAGCCATTCTGATCATGAAACAACTTAATCAACATATTTTTAGAATCTCTTGATATAAAACTTACTTTGTAATTAAATACTTATCTTTAGATATAAAATCGTGTATTTGTATTAGTTTCATTTGAAATTAATATACCTAAAAATAATAAAATCTAAAAACTCATTTAGTGCTCTGCATGTCTCCAAATTACAAAAGTATTATCAATATATCTATACCAAATTAAAGGTTTTATAGACGTATTTTGTAGAGCTAACGTTTCAAAGGGTTCCGCTGAAAATCGATAGTGATAAGACAGTTCTGAAATAGAATTATATTTTTCGGAAAAAGTGATTAATGTATTCAATGGTTTCTTTTAGAATGACTTTTGTAAAGAGTGATACAGCGCCAAACCATTGAGTAATGAAATTTAAGCCAAACTGTCACAAACGTGACTTCCTATAAGACAGCGTCTAATTTGGCCCGCTCTGTGCAAAGGAAAAATAGAGGATCGTTTTACTAGTATAGTTTAATACATATTTTAATGAGATGAATTTAAAGATTACAATCTTAATTTTTTAATTCAAAAGTCAATGTGACAGTTATTTCAGACAGTTAATAAAATAGACTACCAAATATCTAATATTGTCAACTCGATTGTGTGATAACTACACCCTATCTTACGTCTATCATGGCAAACTCGTGTGTGCAGGTACATTTAGTGAATGTTAGATTGATTCAAGGTCTAGAGGAACAAATGTTATAAATTGGACTTAGGATAATGCAATGACAGCAAATCACGATCCAAGCATTCTATGATTAGAACTAAATTAGCAATATTGGCAAACGTTTCAGCCCGTGTGCTACCTTTAGATACAATTTTTTTTTTACTTAAAGTGATTAACTTAACATATTCTACGCCACTGGATGGAGCCAGTTGACTCAAACTCACCTCATTATTTGTATTTAATTACACATTTACGTGTACCAAATCTCAGTGTAATACCTTTTGTAGTTTTTGAGGAATCTTAAAAAAATCTTAAAAAAATTATTTTTTAATCAAACTGTATCTCGGTTAGGAAGCATTTTCGGAAAAGCGTTTATGATAATTTTTGTCTTATTTTGAATCATAGAATGTCCAGTTTTCGTTTGTTGGTGATTTTAAAATACACTGTATATATATATATATATATATATATATATATATATATATATATATATATATATATATATATATATATACAAGGCAAACAAGAGCGCCTTCTTCTATAACTTCCGTTTTATATAAGCTAGATTAATAAAATTTGTAAGTACATAGATAGAGCTTCCTTTTAATGTGAAGAAAATGATATAATTGCATACAGGGTGCTTATAATTGACTTGCCAATCAACCATTATTCGAACTAGTAAAAGTTTACTTTTTCAAATAAAACACCTTGTATATTATTACACTTTTGGTTTCTACATATTAACCTTTATCAGTTCGCCATACAACTCCCTATCCGTAAATATAGCCGTTTCCGAATTATTTTCAATTTTTCAAAGTGTATAAGATTATTGAGACATTTTTAAATCTATGGCCTCGTATAGATAAAAAAGAACATCATAAAACAATTGTATTATACATTAAAAAACGCAACTGAAACTAATATATTATGATAGAACACTAACTACAATTTTTGTACTGGATGCATTGCATGTTAACAAGAATTTGACAAATATTTACTTCAATTTCACGTAAAATTCTAAAATCAAGTGTGCTTCTTATAAAAATTGAATGTTTGACGTAAATAAATAAAACTGTAGTTAATCATTTACGAGTCTTATTGTTAGTAATCAAGATTTTTATAAAATGAATTTTACACAAAATGAGTTAGTTGATATGATATTCGTGTTGGGTGCTGCAGAAAGAAACTGTTTATTGGCCAGCAGAATTTATGCTGAAAGATATGCAGCTGGAAGACATCCAAACGCAAGATAGTTTCAGAAAGCTAGGAGTAGATTTATTGCAACTTCATGTGCCAATTACTCCAAACATGAACGTGTTAAACCTTTTACAAATGAAGATAGTGAATTGAGGGTTCTTCTCGCCATCGAAGAGGATCATCACAGAAGCCAAAAGGACATAAGTGAAATAGTTGGTATAAGTGAGAGATCAGTAGGCCGTCTTTTAAAAAAGAATCGTTTACATCCCTATCATATTCAGTTAGACCAAGAATTGAGCGATGCAGACTTCGATCATCGAGTAAGATTTTGTAACTGGGCCAGAGAAAAAACTCAAAACCTAAACTTTGTTTATAATATTTTATGGACAGACGAATCAACATTTCATGAGAATGGATTTGTTAATACACATAATTTTCATTATTATTCCTCAGAAAATCCACATTTATTGAGACAAGTTGATAATCAACACAAGTGGTCTTTAAGTGTCTGGGGTGCCATCGTTAGGGATTATGTTATCGGTCCAATCTTTTTTGATGGACACTTGAATAGTGAGAAGTATCTTAACTTTTTGCGTAACGATTTACCGGGCTTATTAGAAATTATTACTCTTGATATTAGAGCCACAATGTGGTATCAACATGATGGCGCTCCTGCTCACTACTCTACAGATGTAAGAGATTATCTCAATAGAGTCTTTCCAAATAAATGGATTGGGCGAAATGGACCTGTGAGGTGGCCAGCTAGGTCCCCTGATCTGACAAGAATACATTTCTTTTATGGGGATACATAAAAGTATTGCTATAGAACCACCAACCACTGCCGAAGATATGCGTAATCGTATAACACAGGCTTTTCATAGCATTACTCCTGAGTTGTTGCGTGAGTTGAACAATCTTTTAAAGATCGACTTCAGGTCTGCATCTGAAAAACGGACAACATTTTGAACAATTACTATAAATCATTATCGCTAATGATTAGCGTTAAATTATTTTTTTATTTTATTAGTTTTGTATTTTTAAAAATAATTTTAATAATTATAGTGTATTAGTTTCTGTTGCGTTTTTAATTTGCAATACAATTGTTTTCTACTGTTTTTTCTATTTATACGAGGCCATGGATTTAAAAAATGTTCCAATAATCTTATACATTTTGAAAAATTGAAAATAATTCGGAAACGGCTATATTTAGGGATAGAATTGTATATCGAATTAATAAGGGTTAATATGTAGAAACCAAAAACGGAATAATATACAGGGTGTTCTATTTGAAAAGTAAACTTTTACTAGTTGGAATAATGTCTGATTGGCAAGTCAATTGTAAACACCCTGTATGCAATTATGACATTTTTTGCATTATAAAAGCTCTATCTGTGTACTTGTTCTGATATAAATTAGATAATTTTTGTTTTCAACAGTTAAGAAGGTACATTTTCAAAGCTATGTGTAATTTCAATTTTTTATAGAAATGGACATAACTCAAAACAGCTATATTTAGGGATAGAAATATATTGCGAATTTGTTAGGAACAATGTGTAGAATTCAAAGAAGTAATAATATACAGGGTGTTCTATTTAAATTTTTTTTATTGTGGTTTGGTCATATTTAAATAAACAACCTGTATACACGTGAATAATTTTAAAATATGCACAAACTAAACTATAACCTATCCCAAATTTTATTAATCTAGCTTATATGAAACGGAAGATATAGAAGAAGCTCTTGTTGCACCCTGTATATATATATATATATATATATATATATATATATATACAGTGTCCAGTTTAAGATGAAATGCATGGGGATATTGGAAACCGTTAGAGATACGAAGATGGTTAAATGGAGAAAAAGTTGCGTCATTATATGCCCAAGAAGTAACCATGGTTACATGTCAAAAATCCTTCCATTTACTAGACACAGGGTGATAACTGAAAATATGCGTTTTCTAAAAATCGCTATATCTTGTTTCTTGCAAGAGATACATCCACGATTTTGCAGGATGGGGTAACAGGTAGCGAGGATTTCAAAATGATTTTGAAAAGATCTAGGCCTACTAGATTTTGAGATAATGCACGCAACTTTCGATTTTCTTATAGACGCCATATTGGATTTTTGCATTTTTGAATTCTTCATAAAAAATGCTTTTCAACCATATATCATATGTTTATAATCTGCCAATGAGAAAGTGTCAAATTACACAATTAAATTTATATCAAAGCAACCTCGACATATTATGTATTTTAATTAAATGAAAATTAATCTACAAATTAAACTAACTATTGAGAACAATATTATTGATTATTAACATAAATCATAATAATAAAAGTGACAAAAAACAACAAAAAATAAAATTTAATATTATACTGAATTTTACTATTAATTAATCAAATGCTCGAATAAACCTTCATTCTCCTGCAAACACCATCTGCATCGAGTTAGCACTGCATCACAAGAGTTCCTTATCATCTCGCATTTTTGAATTCTTCATAAAAAATGCTTTTCAACCATATATCAGATGTTTATAATCTGCCAATGAGAAAGTGTCAAATTACACAATTAAATTTATATCAAACTAGGCCTTTGCCAATCAACCATCTATTCAATTATTGCAAGAGAATAGTAGGCGCTGACACCTTTGACATGTTTATAAGCAATTGAATTACCATAGTTAGTTACGTTTGTACAAACGTCATTTAATTTTGACGTTCTGTTATAAGCCAAAAATGAACTCGTTTTCAAATAGTGAAAAATACGATATGTTAGAATGTTTCATTCTCTGTAGGAAAATAGTGACAGAGCTGCGAATGTATTTTCATAATTATCCTGAGAGACGCCAACCAGGAAGAAGCATGTTTAGCCGCATACGTGACAATTTAATAAATCATGGTAGTTTCATTAAGGTAAAGAGAAACAGAAATAGTAACGAAAACAATAAAAATCTTGTATTACAAGCTGTAGTTGAAAATGCCCGCTCATCCTTACGTGAAATTGAAAGCAACGTAGGAGTTGCCCGATCAACAGCGAGTAATATTGAAACGTAATAAATACCATCCTTATCGTGAAAGACCGGTCCAAGGGCTGCGAGAAGGGATCATGTAAGAAGGATGGAATTTAGTCAATGGTTTATCCAACGATGTAATGAAAATCCAGACTTTACCAAGAATATTTTGTGGTCTGATGAGAGCAGATTCACAAATTGTGGCCTATTTAATAGGAAAAATACCCACTATTGGTCGGACCAAAATCCGCATTTATACCGTGAAACGCGGCAACAGGTGAAGTGGGATTTAATGTCTGGTTAATATTGTTGGTACCCATATTATTGGCCCTTTTTTATCACGAGAACTTGACCTCTGCTACCTATCCTAAACCTGTTGCAAACTCAAATAGCGGAAAGGATAATGGAGCTCCCTCTTGCTACAGTAAGAAATATGATTTTCCAACAGGATGGGGCTCCTGCACATAGTGCCCATATTATTACAGATTTCTAAATATGGAATATCCTAATGGATGGATAGAAACCAGGGACCAATAAGATGCGGCCAGAGCTCTGATCTCTCTCATTGATTTCTTTGTGTGGGGCTATTTAAAAACGAAGTTTATTCAAAGTCGTATAACAATGAGGACGAATTACGTGATGCAGTTATCGAAGCTGTTAATAAAATTACCCTGGAGATGATAAGGTACTCTTGTGATGCAGTGCTAACTCGATGCAGATGGTGTTTGCAGGAGAATGGAGGTTTATTCGAGCATTTGATTAATTAATAGTAAAATTCAGTATAATATTAAATTTTATTTTTGTTGTTTTTGTCACTTTTATTATTATGATTTATGTTAATAATCAATAATATTGTTCTCAATAGTTAGTTTAATTTGTAGATTAATTTTCATTTAATTAAAATACATAATATGTCAAGGTTGCTTTGATATAAATTTAATTGTGTAATTTGACACTTTCTCATTGGCAGATTATAAACATATGATATATGGTTGAAAAGCATTTTTATGAAGAATTCAAAATGCAAAAATCCAATATGGCGTCCATAAGAAAATCGAAAGTTGCGTGCATTATCTCAAAATCTAGTAGGCCTAGATTTTTTCAAAATCATTTTGAAATCCTCGCTACCTGTTACCCCATCCTGCAAAAATCGTGGATGTATCTCTTGCAAGAAACAAGATATAGCGATTTTAGAAAACGCATATTTTCAGTTATCACCCTGTGTCTAGTAAATGGAAGGATTTTTTGACATGTAACCATGGTTAGTTCTTGGGCATATAATGACGCAACTTTTTCTCCATTTAACCATCTTCGTATCTCTAACGGTTTCCAATATCCCCATGCATTTCATCTTAAACTGGACACTGATATATATATATATATATATATATATATATATATATATATATATATACATTTTTGAGGTTATACGTACTCAGAACGTTTTGTCGTGGGAGCACTATTTGTGTTGTTTACAGTAAGTTGAAAATTTCATCTCAGCCAGAATATGGAATTAACTCGTGAAAATTTTCTAGCTATGATTTATTATGACCTTCGACGTGGTTTAACTCAAGAACAATGCATCAATCAACTGAATTCAACTTTTTGCGATGAAGCGCCATCCACAGCCACTGTATATCGCTGGTACACTGAATTCAGACGTGGACGTAGTTCGCTCACGGATGAAGTTAAAGAAGGTCGTCCAAAATCAGTCGTTGTGCCGGAAAATATCGATGCTGTGCGAAAACTAATTGAAGAAGATCGTCATGTGACATATCACGAAATCGAAAGATGTTTAAGCATTAGTATGACCAGCATACATAAGATTTTGCACGAACATTTGAGTGTTCGGAAGCCGTGTGCACGTTGAATTCCACATTTGTTGACAGATGCTCAAAAAAATGCTCGTGTCGATTGGTGCCGTAAAATGATTTCAAAATACAACTGTGGTGCGTCCAAAGCGGTATACAACATCGTCACAGGTGACGAGTCGTGGATTTATGCGTATGAGCCAGAAAGAAAAGGCCAGTCCAAAGTTTCAGTGTTTCAATGTAAAGCAAAGCCAACAAAAGTTGTTCGTTCTCGAAGCGTTAAGAAGCAAATGGAGGCGTTTTTCTTCACGAAAACCGGTCCTGTGATAACTGTGGCTTTCGAAAATCAAAAGACCGTTAATTCAGCCTGATATACGACCATTTGTTTGCCCGAAGTTTTTGGTAAATTGAGAGAAACCAACCCAAAACGACGAATCATTTTGCATCACGGCAATGCCAGCTCACATACATCACATGCAACAAACGAGTATTTGGACACAGCAAGATCGAATTGATGGGTCATCCGCCTTACAGCCCCGACTTGACACCCAATAACTTCTTCTTGTTCCCACTAATTAAAGATAAACTGCGTGGACAACGATTTTCATCGCCCGAAGAAGTATTTGAGGCCTTAAAAACGCATGTTTTAGAGCTACCATCTTCTGACTGCACAAAGTGCTTTGAAGGGTGGTTCAATCACTTGCAAAAGTGTATAGATCTTAAAGGCGATTATTTTGAAAAGCAATAAAATATTTTTCATCAAATTCATTTGTTTATTCTTTCTATTCTCAATACATAAATAGCAACCCATATATATATATATATATATATATATATATATATATATATATATATATATATATATATATATATATATATATATAATAGTGTATTTTAAAATCACCGACAAACGAAAACTGGAGATTCTAAGATTCAAAATAAGACAAAATGATTATAAACGCTTTTCCGAAAATGCTTCCTAACCGAGATACAGGTTGATAAAAATTAATCAGGTGAGTTTGAGTCAACTGGCTCCATCCAGTGGCGTCGAATATGTTAAGGTAATCACTTTAAGTAAAAAAAACGCATGTCCCTGCTTTTTTGAAGACATATTTTTGTTAAATTCAACGTTTAATTCTGAAAACAAAATCATACTTAGTATTTTTTCAATTCGTCACCCGTTTTTAAAATATTTTGCATTAACATAACGACTACATTATTCAGTAATAACAGAATTAAATAAATCGGAGATTGCTTTGCACAGTTACGTATCTTATGTTTGCTAAAATAGTTGCATTTACGCGTGTTTTGTAATTCATTGTTTGTGTCTAATTACTGTGAAAAATTCGAAAAAACGAAATGCTCGTGTACCAGTTGAAATTGAGGAACAAATTTTAGATAGAGTTTATGAAAATTCATCAATTAGTACGCGTGAGTTAGGTTTAGAATTTGGTGTGTCGCAAAGCAAGTCTTGGAAAGTTTTACGAGAACAAAATCTACATCCCTTTCACCTACAAAAAGTGCATGCATTATTGCCTGCTGGCCATCCTCGTCGAATGAATTTTTGCGAATAGTTTTTAAATCAAAATGCTGAAGATGTACAATTTGTTAGATACTTATTGACCACTGATGGGTGTATTTTTTCCCGAAATGGAATAATAAACTTGCATAATTCCCACAAATGGTTAGATGAAAATCAGCATCCAACTGTAGTTACAGCTCACCAACATAGATTTAGCGAAAATATTTGGATAGGTATACTAGCCGATCACCTAATCGGACCTATCCGTTTTCCTCAAAGACTTACTAGCGAATTCTATTTAAATTTTTGAGAGAAGATTTGCCAAAATTGTTTGACGACGTACCCTAGATGTTAGAATGAACATGTATTTCATACATGATGGTGCACTACATTCTACACGAAACGTCAGAGAATTTTTAAATGCATGGTTCCCTGGACGCTGGATTAGACGAGGAAGTGAAGTACCGTGTCCGGCACGATCGCCAGATTTAAACCCATTGGATTTTTTGTGTGGGGTATCTGAAAACTCGTATCTATTCTGAGATGGCATGCGATGAGATTAGGGCTATGCCACAAATTTTTCAGCGTGTTTGGTTTCATTTGCTTGCATTCAAAAGGAAGGAGGACATTTTGAACAATATGTATAAAAATAATTATTATTTTCTTTTTGATTCCTTCAATATCTCTTTAATAATGTACCTAATAGTTAACTGCGTTATTTTTTTGTAAAATAAAACAAATTTTGATTTTTATTGAATAATGTGGTCGTTTATGTTAAAGCAAAATATTTCAAAAATGGGGTGCCGAATCGAAAAAAAACTAAGTATGATTTTATTTGCAGAATTAAATGTTGAATCTATAAAAATATTTCTTCAAAAACCAGGGGCGTGCGTTTTTTTTTACTTAAACTGATTAACTTAAAATATTCTACGCCACTGGATGGAGTCAGTTGACTCAAACTCACCTGATTAATTGTATTTAATTAGACATTTAGGTGTACCAAATCTCAGTGTAATATCTTTTTAGTTTTGAGGAATCTTAAAAACCTTAAAAAGGTATTTTTAATCAACTGTATCTCGGTTAGGAAGCATTTTCGGAAAAGCGTTTATGATCATTTTTGTCTTATTTTGAATCATAGAATCTCCAGTTTTCGTTTGTCGGTGATTTTAAAATACACCCTGTATATAATGGTTTGAAAATGCAATTTCCACAAAAAAGACATTTTTCTCGCTAAGTGTTTTCAAGATTGGTAATTAGCGACTACGGAAACTGGCGATCCAAGCACCTGTAAGAGTTCGTAGAACACGCACCGAGGAGAATATTATCAACGTTTTGGCCTGCGTGCAATACGATCCCACCTTAAGCACCAGAAACACTTCCGAAGACTTGGGAGTGCCAGAATCAATTGTCCACGAAATTCTTCAAAACAATAATATTTATCCTTACCACATTATTTTACATCAGACATTAAATCATACTGATTAAGCTCATACACTCAAACATTCGCTAGCTCCTAAATATGATTAAGGAAAATCCAAATTTCCCGTTACGCATATTATGGACGGACGATGTCACTTTCAGTACCAGACGGAGTGTCAATTTGCACAATATGCATTATTGGTCAGCGCAAAATCCACATTGGATGCGGCAAGTAGAACATCAAAATCGCTAGGGTTCGAACGTATGATGCGGAATGCTAAAAAAAAATTATCAGTCCGTATTTTGTGATTCCAGTGGTACCTTCGGCTTGGGTTTGGAGAATACAATTCTCTTTTCTTATACAATAGTATATACCAGATTGAGAGGTCCTACTCATGCGCTACTCTCTCATATCGACATCTTTTGTGGCCATCTTATATACGTTCAGAGCCGAAATATTCCATGACAGAACTACCCACTCCTGATGAGTCACAACAATGACGAAATCGGTCGGGCGGTGGTCTTGTCGTGACGTTCTCGCCTCTGAACACAAGGAAAGCTAAGTCATACTGGTGGGCTTATGTTAATAATTTTGTTACACCACATTAATTGTTGTCAAAGTAAGTAAGGGTTTTATTCACAGAGCCATAATTCTGAAGTAGTCATAATCCGTATTTAGTTCAGAAGCTACATCAAGTCGCCATCATCAATATTACTTTTATTCTTAAAAAATGAATCGTAATATAGAACATAATTTATACATTCTACATAGCAAACAGCTACCCACCCACCGGCATATTCACTAATGAGACACTAATAGACAGCGAATATAGACGTCAAGAACATGTTATGCAAGTTGTAACAGAGAAAAGCCACCTAAATACATTTTTAATGCCATTTTCATTGGATAGCATTTAATATCAAGTACTTAATATAGTTTAGTAAGGCATACATACTAATGAGTACTGTAACCGTCATTAGTGAATAGCAAAAATTAGCAAAAGCAATTGTCATCTTCAACGTGAGAAATAGTATTATGACAGCTACCACCGTATTACACGTCCACGTGTTAAAGCAACAAAAGGAAAGTAGATATAGTACGTGTACGTAACTCTGCGTTGTTCATGTTATCACCATTATCCATGTGATTTCAGTCATTTATCTTATTCTATGTTATCGGTCGTATATATGATCGATGTCATCTATATCATTTGTCAGCTATGCTATCGGTCATTTGTGCCGTCTATCATCTGTTGGGTGTCATATGTGTCATCTGCGTCATTTGTGTAATTGAAATTTCATCCGTCATCAATATCTACGTCATCTACCATATCAGTTTCACCTACATCACCTCTGTTACTTTGGCCATCTATGTCGTTTGGGTCAACTACGTCACCTGCGTTGTCTAAGACTCTTGCACCACTTGCCTCATCTGCGTCATCTACATTATGTCGCCATCTACGTCATTTAAGTCATCTTTGTATTTTATTCTATCCATGGTATGTACGTTATCTATGCCATATGTCATCTGAGTCATTTTGATCAGTTGCACCTGTCAAACGATTTGCGCCAGATATCTCGTCTGCTTCATCTACGTCATCTATGGCATTTAAGTCGCCTATGTCAACTACGTCGTTCATATGATTTACGTCATCTAGGTCGTCTGAGTCACGTAGTTATCTACTGCTAACTACGACATCTTCGTTATTCACACCATCTACGTCAACTGCGCAATCCACTACATAAGCACCATTTGAACTATTTAGGTATTTGTGCTTCTCTCGCACTACTGTTTTGGGAACTCTCAAAAATAAAACAAGCTTGCTTTATCTTATTTGATTTTAAGTAATTTACGTCAACTTCGCTATCTTCGCCATTTGCACTGTCTGCATATCAATGCCATTTCAATATTCTGCCATTTCCGTTATCTACGTTGTCTAGTCATCAATACCATCTACGCCATCACATTACGCCGTTAATTACGTGTTCTGCACCATCTTTGCCATCCTCGTTATTTAACCTAATTAGTCATTTGAGCTATCTGTGCGTGACGTCCTGTATGTCATCTTTGTCGTCTGTGTTTGATACTCGGTCTACGTGATCTTACTGTAAGTCGTCTACGTTATTAACATGTACATCATTTACACCATTAAAACTGTTATGGTCAATTCGTCTTCTACGCCATCCCCGTCCTGTATGCCACCTACTTATTGTCATTCGAGTCACTTGCGTCGTACAGGTTATTCTAAGAATTTAAATCATTTACGGCGTCTACGTTACCTACGTCGTCAATTTAGGTCATAAATGCTAGTCATCCGCCTTAACCATGTCATCTGCGTCACACACGTTATCTATGTGTTTACGGATCATATGTTGTTGGCCCCGTTTTTGATTACATTTTGTTCTCAGCTACGTCACGTGCGTTGTAAGCATGTCTGGGGCGTATATAGTATGCATGTTTTAGGGTATATCTTCATGTGGATTATGTTGACCATGTTCTTTGTAATCAGTGGTATTATCAACCTTCATTTTCATATCTGCATCTTTTGTAACATTTATGCCGCGCATCTTTGTGTTCTACATTTCCACCTGATGAAGAATACTAGAGAACTATTATTAAGAGAATATTACAATTTATTATAGTGTATTTTTTGTTACAGATACTTTAAAATTTCAAAACTACCCATGAAGACATTTTGATTTTTTTTCAAACGAATAAAAGGTTTTTTTCATACGTCCCTTTTTATGTTTCATTAAAGCTATAATTTTTAGGACATTCAGCCATTGTTTATTAGTTACTATCAAATTTTTTTGTTTTGGTACAACCCCAAAGGAAAAAAAAACTGGGTGAGCCCTCCGGCGTTCGAATTAGCTTTTCGTTTGTATCATTTCGACTAACCCTCTACTCAGACATGTAGTTTTTAAATCATTTGCTATCACTCTAAAGTAATTTGGTGACATAACGCATTGTTCATAATATAAAGATGAAGCTCATATGGGTTTCGTGTAACATCGTCAATAAGAGGTTTGATTGAATGTATCATCATATAAAAACACTTAGAGCTATTCAAATCTTTTTCAAAAATATGGGAGCAGTAACATTATTTCCCAAATTAGCAGCCCATACTGCAGTGTCCCACGATATCGAATCCCTAAAAATGTAATTCGAAATAACTCTTAATAATTGAAAGGCTATAAAATCTTTAAAAGCATAATATTGAACTTATTTGCAGTGATTCAAATTCTGTTGAAAATTATCTACTAGCATCTTGACTTTACCTGCATTAATTTAAGGTTCAGAAGGATTCCGAAGCCTAACATCAACAATAACTGAGCATCAAGTGGAGCAGTCAAGCAATAAAATCACTTACGTTACAATTAACAAACGTTGCGCATTGATGATTCAACCTATTCATTATAGAGTAGCAAAGAATCATCAAGAATATCCAGCTGTTTATTAGTCAATAAATAGTTTCACAAGTAAAATTTATAAATCAGGGAAAACGAACAAAGGCAGTTAGTTATACATGTATCTAATTTAATAAACAGAAGAGGTTATGCAAGAATGACAGGATAATACGTTTGCTTCTTGTACCAAGTGATGAGAGGTTGTACCTTTGCATTAAAGCGTGTTGAGGGTAGCCTCTCTCTGGGTAGAAGGCTTCTGTACGAAAATGTCTATATTAAAAAAAAAGTGGTTGGATAGGTTCAATTTCTATCTCATACTTTTTATAGAAAAGGCCCCAGAGCAATGCACCATGTTGCAGAATAGACCTTACTAATAAAAAATAAAGCGATTTTATGGTAGAGATGTTCTTGAAATCGACACGTGCGAAAAACAAACCCTAATACTTTCAAATAATATTTAATGCCTTCGTTAATAAGAAACGAAAAGGTTAACGCTGTATCTAATGTAATTCCTAAATTTCTATGGGAGAGTACTGTGTTTAAGGGTGAGGTAGATATACAGTAGATAAATTGAATAGTAATAAGTTTTCTCGAAGATGTCATCGATTTACATTTAGTAATATTTAAGTGAGGTTTGTTCAAATGACTCAAAGATTGCCGGCTATTCATATCATTTTGCAGTACAGTACAGTCCTCGAGACAACTTATTTCAGTAAAAAATTTTAGGTCATCCGCATACAGTAATGTATGGAACCCCCGATGTAGGAATTAATAATTTGGAGTCATGACCATTATAGGATACAAAGTATCAGTAAGATACGCTTTTATAAGATCTACTACGGAATGGCTTAAACCAATTCAGATAATTTTTTTAATGTAATATACGATGGCAAGGTGAAAAATTCACGGCCTGGCAATGAAAGACTGCGACTTTCAGTTAAAAAATGATTTTATTTCTCTACGTAATCTTCCTAGGCTTCAACACAATTGGACCAGCGTTTCTCCAACATCAGTATTCCTTCCCGGAAGTGCGAGTCTGGAAGGTTATGAAAATACTCAACTACGGCCCTCTCAGCTTCTTCATTGGATGCGAAGCGCTTCCCAGAAACAATTTTTTTCAAGTTTGGGAACAGATGGAAGACTGAAGGTGCCAAATCAAGACAACAGGGGAGATGGCCGAGCAAATCGTACCTCAAATCCCGCAGTTTTCCCATCGCCAACGCACCCTTGTGTGCAGGTGCGTTGCCCTAGTGTTTTTCTTATTGGCGCCATATTGAGTTTTTGCATTTTTAAAATACTCATTAGAAATGCTCTTTAACGATGTAAAAATCTCTATGTTCGGTCAAGATAAATAATGAAAATTAACAAAATTAGGATTTCATGGTAGTAGATTGATATTTTTATTCGATTTTCTCATAGTGGGCTGGTTTTGCTTCCTTTTTTTAAATTATCTAACTGTCAAAGTAGAATTTATTGCCAGTGTCCTGTGTGTACAGTTCATAAATTGTGAATGTTATAAAATGAATAGATTTTCAAATAGTGGCGAATATGATATGTTGGTGTGTTTTGTTCTCTGTCTCAGAAATAACGCGAAATCTGAAGGAATGCACTTGAATAAAAAATCCAGAAAGGCAATCTCGTAGTTTACGGGAATTTTGCAAAGGTAAATAGGAACAAAGGTTTAGGCGAAAATGATGAAAATTTGGTTACGCAAGGTGTGGTGGAGACACCTGGTACGTCTTTACTTCAGATTGAACAACTAACAAGCGTCGCTCGGTCAACGGCGGGTAGCACTTTACATCGTCATAGATATCACCAGTATCTTAAACGGCCCTCACAGGGTCTTCAGAACGGTAATGCGATTAGAAGAATGGCATTTTGTCGGTTAATTCGAAAAAATAAAGAGATACCAAACTTTTCCTTAAAAGTCCTTTGTTCTGGTGAGGGTCGATTTACTAATTGTGGGTTATTGCATCGTAATAATACTGTTTCTTAGTCGGATGTTCGTCATGTACCAGGTTAGGTGCGGGTTAAACGTCGGGTTAGGTGATGTGATTGGGCACGTTAGATGGGGATCTAACGTCTGGCCGGGTGATGTGATTGGGCCGCATATTTGAATAAAAATTTAAATTCCGCGAAATATTTGGACGGCTTACAAATCAACATAGTAGAAGGAATTATGAAAGTTCCACTAGCTATCCTGCAAAACAAGATGGCGCTCCGCCACATAATGGACAAATTATCACGAACTTCTTGAGTGGCGAATTTCCGAAGAAGTGGATAGGCAACCTGGGACCAGTAAGATCCCCTAATATAACATCTCTTGATTTTTTCAAAAATCAAGCATATTGTAGGTCCTACGACACCGCAGAGTAATTACTACAAGGTGTTATAGAAGCTATTAACAGTCGCACTCCGCCAATGATAAGATAACCCTGTGAAGCAATGGTGAGACGATATACGTTGTGCGCGCAAGAAAACCGTGGCTTCTTTGAGCATTTATTTTAAGCCTAAAATATTGTAGTTTCTTCATTTTTAATGTTCGTTTTGTGAATAAAGAACATATAAAGGTTTGCACAACACTTTAATTAATTTTTGCTAATTTAAAGTCAAATTGAATAAAAATATCAAAGCTTATTACCATGAAATATTAATTTTGTTATTTATCATTATTCAACTTGACCGAACATGTACATGTTATATATGCTCGAAGATCATTTCTAATAAATATCTGTGTCTGTGTCTGTGTACGTGTCCGGTCCGTGTCCGTGTCCGTGTCCGTGTCTCTGTCCGTGTCCGAGTTTTTGTCAGTATCCGTATCCTTGCCCGTGTTCGTGCCCTTGTCGGTGTCCCTGTGAGTGTCCGCGTTCGAATCCGCGTCCGAGTCCGTGTCCGTGTCCGTATCCGTGTCCGTGTCCGTGTACCTGTCCGTGTAAGTTCTGCGTGTCCGTGTCCGTATCTGTGTCCGTGTCCGCGTCTGCGTCTGCGTCGGCGTCTGCGTCTGCGTCTGCGTCTGCGTCTGCGTCTGCGTCTGCGTCTGCGTCTGCGTCCGTGTCTGCGTCTGCGTCTGCGTCTGCGTCTGCGTCTGCGTCTGCGTCTGCTTCTGCGTCTGTTTCTGCTCCTGCTTCTGCATCTGCGCCTGCGCCCGCGTCCGTGCTCGCGCCCACTTCTGTGTCTGCGTCTGCGTCTACGTCTGCGTCTGCGTCTGCGTCTGCGTCTGCGTCTGCGTCTGCGTCTGCGTCTGCGTCTGCGTCTGCATCTGCGTCTGCGTCTGCGTCTGCGTCGGCGTTTACGTCTGCGTCTGCGCCTGCGTCTGCGTCTGCGTCTGCGTCTGCGTCTGCATCTGCGTCTGCGTCTGCGTCTGTGTCTGCGTCTGCGTCTGCTTCTGCGTCTGCTTCTGCGCCTGCTCCTGCATCTGCGCCTGCGCCCGCGTCCGTGCCCGCGCCCACTTATGTGTCTGCGTCTGCGTCTGCGTCTGCGTCTGCGTCTGCGTCTGCGTCTGCGTCTGCGTCTGCGTCTGCGTCTGCGTCTGCGTCTGCGTCTGCGTGTGCGTGTGCGGCTGCGTCTGCGCCTGCGCCTGCGCCTGCGCCTGCGTCTGCGTCTGCGTCTGCGTCTGCATCTGCGTCTGCGTCTGCGTCTGCGTCTGCATTCTGCGTCTGCGTCTGCGTCTGCGTCTGCGTTTGCGTATGCGTCTGCGTCTGCGTCCGTGCCTGTGTCCGTGTCCGTGTCTGTGTCCGTGTCCGTGTCTGTGTCTGAGGGTTGTTTTCATTTTTCTCCAAAACTCCTATATCCTCGCATAATTCCCCTTGTGACACTGTCAATTTCTGACGTGTGCAACTCTGATAAATATTCTTTGTTCTAGAGCCTCCAACATAGCTGAATTAACAATTGGATCCTTCGGTAGATTTTCAAACGTGAACACGTCGTGGCTATGCTGGTAAGATCCCCGTCTAGCACGGTATACATCTTACGACCTATTAAAAAATGAGGGGTTCCATATCGTTGGAATTATTTGGGAGGTAGCAAAATGTTTTGAATTAAGTATACCTTCAAATTGCGTTGGGTTGTTGTTAGTTCCTCAAATGTACATTTAACATTTGAAAATGTTGTTTGATTGATCGCACACATCTTTCCCATAATCCACTAAAATGGGGCGAATTCAGCGGTATTATTATCTAACCTTAAATAAGCTATTTTGTATTTCTTGTTCGTTGTTCCTTACTAGTTTAACCTCGTCTGGATGAGAAACGTCTTAGGGTGTCAAGAATGCTTCTGTGCTATTAGAAATTGTTTCTATGTGCACAGTTTTGGTGCTAAAACACACAAATACTGTCATATATGCTTAGTGGTTTGGCTACCTGAATCATTCTTACTTTTGACATACGCAGGTCGAACATTTCAGTTCTGTGGTTTGGAAAACTTGCCATTATAGGTGACACTGTACATTTGAAAGATTTTGCACATTCAAGAACAGTTTTCTGAATAATGATCGACCTGAAATTGCCAACACCTACCACGTACGTACGCCAACAACGCTGTTGGAGTTAAATGAAGAAGATTTTTATGTATGTGACTAAATCTTAATTTTGTAAATCTGTATTTGCTGCTAATTGATGCCTTTCCATGAATGAATATAGCGTGGGTTAAAAATTGTTATTAATTTTATTCAATAGATAAATAAAAAGTTTACCTCCAGTAGGATTTGAACCTACTTTGCTCGAGTACCGCGCTAACCAACTGCGCTATCGAAGTACAAGCCTCAATCGATGTAAATTTTGTCTTCATGTATATAGAACTGAATTCTAAATATACCTTATTCGTTCATAACAAAAAACTTATAATAATATAGTGTGGAGTTTATACGACCTCTAACATGTAAAATTTTTTCATAAATAGATTTTACATCTCATGCGTTTAGATTCACTGGCAATAATGGTCCGACCTGACGCTTGTCTTAAAACGCTGTAATCCTAACCAATTTTTTATAATTTGCGTACAAACTAACATCAATTACGAGATTGTTATAATTTGTATATGCCATACAAACCGTCCTTTTCATTTCATAATTAATACTCTCAAATTGCAACGCTGTTATTGGCCATTTATCTTTATTTCGTTGTAACTATGCTACCAAAATTTGCAGTCAAGTTACGTAGGTTGTATACCACGTGAAGCTATGTCAGCAGGGTTATCATTAGTGCGAATATGACGCCAATGTGAAATTTTGAACATTTGGAGATGTGCCCAACCAGTGGAGAAGTATAGTCGAGTCAGACCAAAAGTGTACCGAGTTAAATTAAATAAACATTGAAGTAGCTACAAGCTTATATAATTATGCCAGTAGCAACGCAGCAGCTAATTAAAGCCTCGGTATTGTTAGTCTTTAATGTGCTACTCACGACTATTTTAGCTGGAATTTCACCAATTTTAGGACCCGTAATTTGATCTCACTTTCATCGGCAAATCCATGTACTTAGTTGAATATTCGTAATTTGATCTGTTAAAACCCAACACGGAATTTTAATTTTTTTTTAAATTGGAAGTTCCTATCCAAACTATCTTTGCGTAATACGCCGTGTTGTGGTAAATAATATACCTTATCTAATGGCAATCGGACATACGCCCAAAATCAATGTATTCACATATAAATTCAACATACATTTTTCGAAACGTATCATTAGCTTGAAATTTACGTTCCAATGACAAAAATCGCTTAAGTGCGATTGCACGGGTGTCCGATAATATATTTATTGAATTAAGTGATGGGTAATAGACTATGAATCTTCCATGACCCGAATTAGTGGTAGTTTCACGGAATATGACTTCACACAGTCATCGTCACTTTCATATTCTCATGAACACACTTCCTCAACCTGCCAAACCTTCTCTAGCTGATATTGCACTGTATCGTACTTAGAAAACTTACATTGCAACTCCTTTGGTCCGCTTACAGATGACGGATCGGAGGCAGTCCAGCCCAATTTAGTACTACGTACTGCGTTTGTATTTACAGTATGCGATTCATAACCTAGCAGTTTTCAAAAAACGCCAGCTCCTAGCAATAAGTCCACTTTACCTGGCTTGCCAAATTTAGGATCTGAGAGAACTGCATGCTCTGTAAATTGTAATTCAAACGTGTTTATTGGGCAGGTGGGTAATTGGCCTTTATGTACTTCATAACGTAGCACGTAGTTTGGTATTTAAATCTGTTTGCGTTGAATGCAACGTAACAGACCAGGATCCATTTAGCGAATTTTTTCGGTAAATTTAATTCAGTTTGAAATTCTACAGAAAAAAATTTCAAGCTCAGAATCAAGTAAAGTGCGAGCGTAATGTTGACGATTGTAGCCTTCGATTAGTAGCACACAAATAGTTGCTAACTGTGCCACTGCAGAATTAACTCCTTGAACAAATTGCCTTTACTTCTGGCTGATTCTGATATAACAAATAGTTGTTCTTACCTTTGCACTTTTTGCAACCAAACTTTGATTTTTGTTTAAAGTTTGTTATCTCAGCTTCGTTAAAGGGAATTAAGTTTCATTATGGATGAAGAGAGTTTTAATAAACTTAATGTGTCGGCTTAAAGTTATTTGTGCTATCGTGTTTGGTAGCGAGAGGTTTGGTCGCGGGTAAATATTTCTGCGTACTTTCGAGTTTATCACTTCATTAAGTTGTTAAGGGGGAAATTATAAAAAATTGGTTTGGTACTTTTGTACCAAACTTTCTTATTCAGAAACTGTACGCCTGTATCACAATTCTAGGTTTCAGGTTTGTTTTTTTTTTGCCTGGGAAATGTCCATTGCGCAGTTTTAATATGGAAGATTTTTTGCGGGGTTAAGGGTTTTTATTTTCGATTTGTTAGTGAGAGTTAGGGGTAAAGAGAACAGCTCGGAAGTTGGGACGAGTAACGCAGTTATCGGGTGCGCAAAGTTTACCCACATTCTACCCAGGGGTTACCTAAAGGTATTGTGAGAGCCTTAACCCACTTTTACTGCTTATGGATTATAGATGGGATTCAACCACCCCGAGGAAATTTTGGTGTTGTTCATCGATTAGTAGTAACATTTTCGTTTCCATTGAAAAGGTAGTGTTTATTTTAGTGCTTTCCTAATTTTTGGAGTAATTATACGCTTTCAGATTGAAATGTGTGTTCCGTGTGGGGTATTTCGCTGGGCGGAATTGTTATCTTTCCCTCTATTGTACCCCCAGCCTGTGCAAAGGTAGACAATAAATTGCTGTAAATAAAGTTGCTAAGATATTTTGTGTATGTAAATTACAATGGCTTTCGTTAATGATTCTGTAAATAAACCGAGGTGAAGCAGTTAGTTAAAAAGGACGCCTGGATTAGATTTAATCATTTCGCTATTTATTTGCGTTTGCAAATTAAAAGGTAGTTTACCGGATTAGACATTTTGTTCACTGCCGGGTTCCGTTATGAAAAATTAATTAAGGGTTCGACTGGCATTTTTCCGATTAATTAATGAAGGGTCGATCGAACGATAATTGTCTTTAACGCTGTGAGATGAAAGGAGAACATTGGACTGAAAATATGTGCAAATTTAATGTAATTACTTTTGTGTTTTTGTAATTTCATTAACTATTGTAGAACTGTATCTGATAACATATATGAACACGCTTTTTTTGTTGTTTAGTACTGTATAGATGCCTTTCAGGCTAACGTATCAGTTATTAACGTGTACTATTTTTGTTTTGTTTTTTTGGCATTGGGCACTAATATTTGCATTATAAAATTTTCCAAACTTATGTTTTCTATGTGTACAGTATGAAGATAAAAGGGATAACTTAAATTAAGGTTTAAGAATACTTGGTTCTGGGAATTTGGAAGTTGCAAGGTTCAAACCATTAATTACGTTTATTATTGACATTTGAAGTAAAAAATATTGCGCATTATTTTCCGTCTGAACTGATTTTATCTGTTGCTTTTTATAACTGTACAACAAACTTCGTGATTATTATTACAATATACGGTGTGTCCAAAAATGGTATGTGCAGTATTGCTATCTTAGAAACTATAAGAGATCCAAAGACGGTTAAATGGAGAAAGCTTTAGAGAATTTTGAGCCCACTAAAATGCCATTCTGGCAGACTATCTCAAATATTTTTCAAAATATTCGAACGAAACAAACTGAAAATCAAAAATTTCTATTTTTAGCAATATCTCTTTTATTTGAACAGATATAAAAAAATGAATTACACTTTACCATTGCCACTTTTTATCCTCTATTGATTGGTGACAAAAAAATTAATCCGACGTTTCGTCGATTAGAGACCATCATCAACTTTATTTTTTCATATGCGGCGGAAATTAGCTAATGGTATAAAATGATTTTTTATTCTAAATTCAACGATGTATAACAAATATTTTTCAAAATATTCGAACGAAACAAACTGAAAATCAAAAATTTCTATTTTTTGTAATATCTCTTTTATTTGAACAGATATAAAAAAATGAATTACACTTTGCCATTGCCACTTTTTATCCTCTATTGATTGGTGACAAAAAAAATTTATCCGACGTTTCGTCGATTAGAGACCATCATCAACTTTATTTTTTCATTTGGGGCGGAAATTAGCTAATGGTATAAAATGATTTTTTATTCTAAATCCAACGATGTATAACACTTAATGATAATTCAAAGTTTCGGCCCTCATTCTTGACATTTTCAAATATTTCTTTTTTTTTGAAACATTTTTGAAAAAAAAAACTACCAAACCAATTTATTCTGCAAATGTACATTTATTTCAACTCATAATTCATAATAGGACGTTTCGACTTATCAAAAGCATCATCTAGTAATCTCTCATAAACGTTGGCTACCTATTCGCGGATTATTTATTACGATATCGAAAAAGCCTTTACAAACCTTGTCTTAAATAATGACAGATAAATAACTCTTTTATTAAGTTTTTAAGTAAACACCTAACATACATTTACTTCTAGTGAAAATAATTAAAAAATGTGAAAAATCCTATTAGAACACTTAAAAATTGACTACAGCTAAATAATGAATTCGATTATTGTAAATTTCTGGTAGTAGGCTTCGATGAGTTGGAAACAATTATTGCATCATCAAGTAATCGCTTATGAACAGTAGCTACCTATTCGTATATAACTATTTATTACGACATCGAAAAAGCCTTTCCAAAACTTGTCTTAAAAATATTCAAATGTTTGCTTGGTATTCATAAATAAATTGCTCAAGCAATGGAGTGAAAATAATGGGGAATATTCAAAAAACACATAGTAGTTATTAGGGTATTATGTTAAATGTTACTCATTTAAACCATAAAATTATGACTAAAAAGTAATTAAAAAACATTTTTAGCAACAATATGAAATAATTTTTATAATGTTTTATATTAACATTAAATGTATTTTACAGGTATAAAACCGACATTAGTTCTACATACTATTATTCAAAATGTAGACAATTTTTTTCAATGCACTTTTCACATTTTTTTGCGACAGTTCTGGTTACTCAACGTACTGTATTACGATTAATATTTTCAATAATATTAATAATTCGATGTTCGAGAACTTGTCTATTTTCTGGGGATCAAATTCATACCCCACATTTTTGACACATCCCCATAAATAAAAGACTAATGGGGTAGGGTCCGAAGACCTAGCAGGACAACGCACAGGACCACCGTTAGATATTATTCCTTCACCAAAAATCACAAATTACAGCTTCACAAATGGATGGAATGATTTGGTTTTGCAACACTAAAAGGCGTTTCCCTGTTAACGTGTGGTCATGCATAAATCGACCAATTAGACAATTTCCTGGGAATATTAAAAAAATGAGTCGTAGTTAATTTATTAAATGTTACTCAATTAACTCAAACAAAGATATTACTTACCGATCATTCCGCACCACACATTAAAATCAAATCGTACTTGAAGTCGGCGTGGATCGCGAATATGTGGATTTTCAAGGGGCCCAGTAATGATGATTTTTTTTAAGACTCCACAGTTGGTAAAACGGGTCTCATCTATCCATACAACTTTATCAGAAAAATCAGGATTATTTATCTGTCATTGTTCAAGACAAGGTTTGGAAAGGCTTTTTCGAAATCGTAATAAATAGTTATCTACGAATAGTTACTGTTCATAAGAGATTACTTGATGATGCTTTTGATGAGTCGAAACGTCCTATTATAAATTATGAGTTGAAATAAATGTACATTTGCAGAATAAATTGCTTTGGTAGTTTATTTTCAAAAATGTTTCATAAAAAGAAATATTTGAAAATGTCAAGAATGAGGGTCGAAACGTCGAATTAACATTAATTATACATCGTTGGATTTAGAATAAAAAAGGGAATCCTTTTATATCATTAGCTAATTTCTACCCCATATGAAAAAATAAAGTTGATGATGATCTCTAATCGACGAAACGTCGGATTGTTTTTTTGTCACCACTCAATAGAGGACAAAAAGTGGCAAAGGCAAAGTGTAATTTATTTTTTTATATCTGTTCAAATAAAAGAGATTTAGCTAACAATAGAAATTGTCGTTTTTTTCGAATATTTTGAAAAATATTTGAGATAGCCTTGATTTCAGAATGGAATTTTCGTGAGCTCAAAATTCACTAAAACTTTCTCCATTTAACCGTCTTTCGATCTCTTATAGTTTCCAAGATAGCAATACTGTACAGACCCATTTTGTATAGTGTTAATCAACTTTAAGCGCATTATTTCATTGATATATGTAACACTATATGTGATTTTCGCCCTATCTCACAGTTTTATCATTATTTACGGTCTATATAAATTAATAGACATTAATAGGTTTGATTATGTACTTGTTGCGAATTATTTTAATGGCAATCTTTCGAATTAGACGGTCTTGCAGTGACGACGATTTCATTCTGCTGTTTACTGTTTTGACGAAAGCTTTTAACCCTGATCAATTAATGAGAGTTTTTTTTGCTATTTTTTTATTAGGATTAAGATTTTTGGCAATAGAATTTCATTGATAAAAGTTAAGGAGAAATAAAATTTATTATTATTATCCACCCTAAACAATTGCCAAATCAAGTACGTTAGGTAATTCTATGATTGGTTTGATGTGTTCATGAACTACTAACCCTAATATAATAAATCTCCTCCTAACTGCTGATATGTTTTGCGTAACTTCAGTTTATGTTCCGGAACCTGGCTCATTGTACAGGGTGTCCCAACGATAGAGTAAAGTAAGTTTATGCTTAACTAGAATTATTTGTGTAAATATTGTATGGACCATGGGGTAGAGGTAAGAAGTGTGCATTTTTTTAAAATATTGGAAGTTATACAGGGTGTGCCAGAAAAGCAGGACGTGAAAAAGTATAATTTTTAAATAGAACACCCGTATTTGATTTTAGTTTTAATTCTACGTGTCCATACAAACATATTTTGTCATACAAAGATTGGCTGAAAGTTTTAGTTCTTGAGATATTCGCGTTTAAAGATTATTATGGTCATTTTGTGGGGTTGATGAATGGACAATTGTTCCGTTATTTCACAATAAAAAAAATTGATATTTCGTGTGAAAAATGAGTGATATTATACTAACGTTTAGACCGAGTAGTATTTCTAATTTTCTCAACAGGGTGTTTGTTATAACCATTCAAATTTGAAAATTCTCAAATTAAAAAAATTCAGTTTTTTTTAATTGCACACCCTATATATTATTATTTCATTTTATTCGGGATTAAAAAATCTATCATTTTTGTCAAATATATCCTATACCTATCTTTGATAGTTTTCGAGGAATTTCGATTTTTCTCACTAGCTACGTTACATACGATACTATAACATTATTGTGGATCGTGGTAGCTATGGAAAACAATTGCGACGAAATAAAACAAACCACCTAAGCGAGAATATTAACAGTTTTTATTAATGAGAAACAGTAATTCAATAATTATTCAACATTGCGTCTTAGTAAATGCTCAAATAGACGGCCTTCTTGCTGAATACACATATTGAGCCTTTTTCTCCTGTTCTGTCTCACTGCGGATAACATAAGAGGGTCACTGTGCGACAAGCTTCGCGAATTCTATTTTCATGTCCTCCTTGTTGTAGGTTTAATAATATACACCCGATCTTTTATGTATCCGCACAGGAAAAAATCCAGTGGAGTTAAATCGCATGACCTGGGTGGCCATAATATAAAGCCATTACGTCCTATCCATTTCTCCGGGTATTGCTGGTTCAAGAATTCCTTACGTCCCGATAAAAATGTGGAGGTGCACCATCCTGTTGCAACCACATATTTAGTCGTCCTTCTAAATTGATATCCTCAAGTAACACAGGCAATTCTTCACGTAAGGAATGCAAATAGCTGCGGCCCGTTAATGGATCATCAAAAAAATAGGAACCGATAATTTGGTCATTAAGTATACCACACACATTTAGTGACCAATGATTTTGGTTTTGAACTTCTCGTAGCCAAAATGGATTATCAATGGCGTAATAGTGCATATTATGCCGATTTACACATTACTTTTAAACGTCGCCTCATCGGAAAACATTATGGAGCACAAAAAGTTGTTATTTAATTGCAGCCGTTGATTAATGATATTGCAGAATTCAATTCGTCTTGCAAAATCCTCTTCTCGCAATTCTTGATGAAGCTCAATGTTATAGGGATGGTACTTATACTTCAGCGTTGTTCGATTCACGTTTGATTTGGAGCTATCACATATCGTCGCTAATGTTCTAGAACTCACTTGGGGATTTTCTTGAATATTTAATAATATTTCAAGTTCTTTTTCTTCATTAGCTGCCCTTTTATTAAAAATCGAAATTACTCGAAAACTATCAAAGATAGTTATAGGATATATTTGACAAAAATGATAGATTTTGTAATCCCGAATAAAATGAAATAAAAATATATAGGGTGGTGCAATTAAAAAAAACTGAATTTTTTTAATTTGAGAATTTTCAAATTTGAATGGTTATAACAAACACCCTGTTGAGAAAATTAGAAATACTACTCGGTCTAAACGTTAGTATAATATCACTCATTTTCACACGAAATATCAATTTTTTATTGTGAAATAACGGAACAATTGTCCATTCATCAACCCCACGAAAATGACCATAATAATCTTTAAACGCGAATATCTCAAGAACTAAAAACTTTCAGCCAATCTTTTGTATGACAAAATATGTTTGTATGGACACGTAGAATTAAAAACTAAAATCAAATACGGGGTGTTCTATTTAAAAAAATTATACTTTTTCACGTCCTGCTTTTCTGGCACACCCTGTATAACTTCCAATATTTTAAAAAAATGCACACTTCTTACCTCTACCCCATGGTCCATACAATATTTACACAAATAATTCTAGTTAAGCATAAACTTACTTTACTCTATCGTTGGGACACCCTGTACTAATAGAATCGGCAGAATCACAATAGTAAGGATCTAATGATTTCAACAATCCTTGTGTGGAATTCCAAAACTCAACTTGCCAATGCTTGCCAACTTTAACAATCTAAACAAGTAATTAAAATCAGCTAAGGTCTATTGTAAAGATGTGTGATCAATCAAATCACTGAACAAAGTTGATACGTATAATTAAAACCTTGTTGCCTGTCGCAAAATGTGGTTATATCTAATTTATGTTGTGCTAGTAAATGAATAGATAGTATCCTAACAGCCGGCTAATGGGTGTGCTACTTTCCAAAGGGAGCATTGAGAGAAGATAGGTACAGTTGTTGACAGCTTTTCAAATTACTCGATGTTGCTATCTGTCAGCTTTAGACTGTTCTCTTTTCCACTATCACCTGCTATTGCTGTTCACAAAATCCCGCTTGTGAAATGAATTTACAGGTTTACTTTTTTATTTTACTGGTTTTGTGACACGCGCAGTTATGCATGTTGATTCTCGTGACAAACTTTTTATTCTGACATTAACATATCTATATATAAACAAACACTTTTTTTGTGATCCGAGTATGATTTTATAATAATATAAATGACATATAGATATTATTAGAAGCGCGTATACCCCTTACTATCGAAATACTTGGATTTGACTGAAATTAATGGGTAGCAAAATTGTATGCGGAAATACCGAAGACTTTTAAGGTTAATTTTTTATGCTCTTTGAAATATGCAAGCAAATTTTCAAAATATATATACATGGTGTTGTTTTGAATCAAATCATATTACTTTTTTGCGGACGAAGAATATATATAATAAATACAAAAAAGGATACTGAGTGGTTCGTATGTTACGAAAATTTAATCATTTTGGCAAAATGGCTAAATCGCCCTGTATATTCACTATAACGAATCTTAAAATTAAGTCTAGGTTATTTAGAATCACGTGGGTGTCCCCTATCTACCAGTAACATATGCGTATTTCCAATGAAACACACTATATAAGGCGAGCATTCACAGAAGCGCAAGTTATAAATAATCCGATATGTAAAGTTATAAATCAATTCAACCACGTCGACCTTAAATGTTACATTTCTGTTTCGTACGTAAAAAGGAAAAGGAAAAGGTCACGTATTTAATTCCCTCCCCAAGGGGGGGGGGGTTGCTTTCCAAGCATTTTCAGCCACAATCATGGATTCCCAGCATATATAAATACACTACGTATCCATACATGGTGGGATTAAGGGTCGGTGTATAATGATCCTAAAATTCATCACCTATTAATTATCCAATCCTAGTACAGAAATTTCTATCAAAACTTCTTTCCTATTTATTTCCTTCAACTGAACGTAGTATTGTTTATAAATCCTATCAGTTTCCCACTACTTTTCCCTCTCCTAGTAAATCCCCTATAAATACCCGCGCTCACCTTCACTCATTCTATTCTATTTCAATTCGAATTTAATTCACCTTGATATAGAAATCCTAACCAGTAAATATCAAATTACCTGCCTGCTTATTGTAACCTGCCTGTCATTAATTCCATTCTAACCTGCCTGACATATTTCCTGATCTCTCGATATCCTAGTGCCAGTTCAAATTAATTCTCCAAAAACGTAAGTAGCTATTTGCACTATCTCGGTGTTTTTACCACGAGGAATAGTAAGTAGTTACCCAGTAACGTGGTTCTACTACTGGTGGCTGCGCCTCAAGAAGTAAGGCTACTTTACGAAGCCCCTTTCCTGTCTAACCCTAGTATCCGAGAAACTATCTCAAATCTGCCCTATCGGTGTACGTACCTCGAAGCATAGATAAAGATTGTAAATAGAGTTGCTTTATTAATGGTGGTATCGACCCCAATTATAAGGTAATCCTATACTGTGATATCCCTATAATTTTTCCTATTACCCTCGTATAAACCTGATCCCTATCTAACATCTGTTCGGTGTTACTACCACGAAGGGTGGATAGAAATCATTAGATATCCATTTAATACAGCGCCTGTGAAGGATTAAATAATAATAAGATCAATATCTTACCTAATTGAAGTTATTCCACTTTCATAAAAAACCCATTCGGTCCATTGATCTTCACACCCCCAGTAACCCGACCGAAAATCATCATTGTTAATTAATTATTATCGCAACTTGATAAAAGAACACCCGCGTAAAATAACAGACACCTGTTTAATGACATTTGTTACAGCTTGCGACCAAACCCGAAGCCAGATCCCGACGTTCAACTCAAACTACCAAACTTGTAGTTTTAAACCAGAATAATTATTTGTTTTGTTTAATTTAAAAGTATTATATTTTTGTTTAATTCACAAATTATATTCTTAATACATTGTGTTGTTTGATTCTAAATCCAGGCAACCCAACATACATTGGAGTGTTGAAAATTGCAAACTGAACGTCCCCTGTGATCCAGAGCTAGCAAACCAGGGCAATTAATAAATCAATTATCGTATACTCGTTTAGGGTGTTACAGGTGTGGTCAGGATAGGATCGGAAGGAACGGAGTTAAGGTTCTGAGGGGGGAAATAAAATACTACCCCAGCATTCGCCTAAATAGCCCCACATGGTGTGCGTATACGTAGTGACCATGCCGCTACATGTACATGTCTGTGTCTGTGTCTGTGTCTGTGTCTGTGTCTGTGTCGGGTGTCCCAAAGATAGAGTAAAGTAAGTTTATGCTTAACTAGAATTATTTGTGTAAATATTGTATGGACCATGGGGTAGAGGTAAGAAGTGTGCATTTTTTTAAAATATTGGAAGTTATACAGGGTGTGCCAGAAAAGCAGGACGTGAAAAAGTATAATTTTTTTAAATAGAACACCCCGTATTTGATTTTAGTTTTTAATTCTACGTGTCCATACAAACATATTTTGTCATACAAAAGATTGGCTGAAAGTTTTTAGTTCTTGAGATATTCGCGTTTAAAGATTATCATGGTCATTTTCGTGGGGTTGATGAATGGGCAATTGTTCCGTTATTTCACAATAAAAAGAAATCGATATTTCGTGTGAAAAATGAGTGATATTATACTAACGTTTAGACCGAGTAGTATTTCTAATTTTCTCAACAGGGTGTTTGTTATAACCATTCAAATTTGAAAATTCTCAAATTAAAAAATCAGTTTTTTTTAATTGCACACCCTATATATTTTTATTTCATTTTATTCGGGATTAAAAAATCTATGATTTTTGTCAAATATATCCTATATCAATCTTTGATAGTTTTCGTGTAATTTCGATTTTTTCACACTAGCTACTTTATTTTCGATAACATTGCATTGCATGGATCTTGGTAGCCATGGAAAATAATAATTGCGTTACTAAGATACAAAGGTTTCCTACTTGTCAAAATAAACACATATTAAATTTGTCGTTTTCGCATTTAACTTGTTATCAATTCTTGTATCAATTATGGATTATTCGACAAATGAATTAATTGATATGATATACGTGTTGGGCGTGGCTGAAAAAAACCCTTTATTGGCACAACGAATCTACAAAATGAAATATCCTGAACGTCAAATACCTACTACTGTTGGCTTGGAAAATTTGATGGATAGATTTGATTCTATCGGTAGTGTTAAATACTTCAAACGTAAAGTTGTTAATAAAAGGGCAGCTAATGAAGAAAAGAACTTGAAATATTATTAAATATTCAAGAAAATCCCCAAGTGAGTTCTAGAACATTAGCGACGATATGTGATACCTCCAAATCAAACGTGAATCGAACAACGCTGAAGTATAAGTACCATCCCTATCACATTGAGCTTCATCAAGAATTGCGAGAAGAGGATTTTGCAAGACGAATTGAATTCTGCAATATCATTAATCAACGGCTGCAATTAAATAACAACTTTTGTGCTCCATAATGTTTTCCGATGAGGCGACGTTTAAAAGTAATGGGGCTTTAAATCGGCATAATATGCACTATTACGCCATTGATAATCCATTTTGGCTACGAGAAGTTCAAAACCAAAATCATTGGTCACTAAATGTGTGGTGTGGTATATTAATGACCAAATTATCGGTCCCTATTTTTTGATGATCCATTAACGGGCCGCAGCTATTTGCATTTCTTACGTGAAGAATTGCCTGTGTTACTTGAGGATATCAATTTAGAAGGACGACTAAATATGTCGTTGCAACAGGATGGTGCACCTCCACATTTTATCGGGACGTAAGGAATTGTTGAACCAGCAATACCCGGAGAAATGGATAGGACGTAATGGCTTTATATTATGGCCACCCAGGTCATGCGATTTAACTCCACTGGATTTTTTCCTATGGGGATACATAAAAGATCGGGTGTATATTATTAAACCTACAACAAGGAGGACATGAAAAATAGAATTCGCGAAGCTTGTCGCACAGTGACCCTCTTATGTTATCCGAAGTGAGACAGAACATGAGAAAAGGCTCAATATGTGTATTCAGCAAGAAGGCCGCCTATTTGAGCATTTACTAAGACGCAATGTTGAATAATTATTGAATTACTGTTTCTCATTAATAAAAACTGTTAATATTCTCGCTTAGGTGGTTTGTTTTATTTCGTCGCAATTGTTTTCCATGGCTACCACGATCCACAATAATGTTATAGTATCGTATGTAACGTAGCTAGTGAGAAAAATCGAAATTCCTCGAAAACTATCAAAGATAGATATAGGATATATTTGATAAAAATGATAGACTTTTTAATCCCGAATAAAATGAAATAATGAAATAAAAATATATAGGGTGTGCAATTAAAAAAAACTGATTTTTGTTAATTTGAGAATTTTCAAATTTGAATGGTTATAACAAACACCCTGTTGAGAAAATTAGAAATACTACTCGGTCTAAACGTTAGTATAATATCACTAATTTTTCACACGAAATATCAATTTTTTTTATTGTGAAATAACGGAACAATTGCCCATTCATCAACCTCACGAAAATGACCATAATAATCTTTAAACGCGAATATCTCAAGAACTAAAAACTTTCAGCCAATCTTTTGTATGACAAAATATGTTTGTATGGACACGTAGAATTAAAAACTAAAATCAAATACGGGGTGTTCTATTTAACAAAATTATACCTTTTCACGTCCTGCTTTTCTGGCACACCCTGTATAACTTCCAATATTTTAAAAAAATGCACACTTCTTACCTCTACCCCATGGTCCATACAATATTTACACAAATAATTCTAGTTAAGCATAAACTTACTTTACTCTATCGTTGGGACACCCTGTACATAAGGAAAACCCCTTGAAAAACCTCATATAGGGTAGACGGTAACAGGAATCGAACCCATTACCACCCAAATGCATAGAAGATCGCATTATCGCAACTCTACTAGCTCGGTTAACATTTGTATTGAATTCTTGAAATAATAGAAGCATTTTTATAAGAGTAAAATAGAGTATTTTATAAAACAATCGTATTTAATTTTAGAAATATAAATTTAGAAGCAGGAAAAAGCACAATTTTATAAAAGAAATAGACAACAATCTAATTAAACATTACTCCCATCTACACTACAACACTAAATGTATTCATTATAACTTTGTATTTAAAAGAAAAAATAAACAAACATAAACAACTTAATCAAAACTGTTGTATTTAAAACCTCCAGTCTGAATTGCAAACTTAGTTATGCATTAAACTAATTAATTAAGCGTTGTTTACGTTTTTGGGAGAAATGCCACGAATTTTCTCGTTAGATGATTTGGGTCAAGAGTAAATTGTATAAACGTTGAATTTGTTTCGATTTCGCCGTTTGCCTGTATTTTTTTCCGAATTCACAATTAAGTATGAGATATTATTTGGAGCTCAAATTATACATTATTAGTATTTACATTCTATGTGAATAGAAAATTGTTTAAAAATAAAGAATAGCGTATTATAATAGTATCAGTGAATTAATTGAAAATAAATCACGAGAGGTTGCTTTTCTCAAGTGTGTCGTACTAAACTTTATCGAATATAGAAGGAAATATTGATTTATATGATATTTCGAAAAATACAAAACTAAATCATAAAGCTGCTTTAGAGATAAATTGGAACTTACACAAAGGATCTATACAGGGTGGTCATTTCGTATAGATATATGTGAAACATTCAGCTTATATCGACTACTCTTAAGATTGCGTAATAAAAATTGCAAAGTACACGATGACATACACCCCCCCCCCCCCCCCAGTAATGAACACAATATAATAGTTTACTCCTTAGCAAATTATACCGTAAACAACTTTTATTTTTAACTGTATAAATGAAAACCTTACAAAAGTGAAGAAGGCAAGAAAAAAAGAGAGGAGAAATTAATTAATACAAGGTACAAGGTCCGGCAACAGGATTGAACGTTTTGAAAAAGTTGCTGTGGAAATACTGTTTATTTGACAAACGTCAAATAGTGATAACATTTTATTATCGAAGGGTTTGTGTTACAATGGCAAATTGGCCGGTTAATCCTGACTCAGTTCATAGTACAAACCCAAAGGCGTCTTCGACGTGATCTTAATTTGCCAGTGTCATCGAAAAATGCAATTTTGAGATTGGTAAGAGATTTAGACGAAAGGGACAGAGTAAACTCAAAATTGGTCGGAAGTACGCGCATAGTTCGTACTCAAGCCAATATCTAAAGAACCAGAATAGCCGTTGAACGAGGTCTAACACGTCCTGCAATTCGGAGTTCAATTGGACTGGAAATTTCAGAGCGAAGTAAGCGACGAATTTTAAAAACTGCATTTGAAATTTCATCCATATATGCCACAGATAGTCCAGAGACTGAACCCTGTTGATAAACTTAACCACCTCAATTTCTGAACAACAATGCAGGAATTCTTGATAAAATAGCCATGTCTGTCGAAGCTCATTTCCATCTAAGCGGGTACGTTAATACACAGAACTTTCGTTACTGACCAGAACACAACCCAAGAGAAATGCATGAACACCCACTTCATAACCAAAAAGTAACGGTGTGGTGTGGATTGTCCAGATTTGGCGTGCTCGAGCCATACTTTTTTGAAGAAAACGACGATTTCCAGAAACAAATTGCCGCAATGTATACAAGAAGAGTGGAATGGTCATCTTAGGGATGTGATCTTTGAAAACTAAAAGTGTTATGAAACATTTCCAGAATTGTGTATTTAGTTGTAATAATAATAAGTTCAAATATATTCTTTGTTTCTTAACAGTAACGTACTAAAAACCATTCGATCCTGCTACCGGACCTTATATGACCAAATATTCACTTATTCAACACAAAAATTTCAATAAACCAATTAAATTCGTTTGTTCAAACAAAATAAATAATAATTCAAAAATTATTATTAATTTTATTAATTACATAAATAAAAAGTTTACCTCGAGTAGGATTTGAACCTATGACCTGTACTTTGCTAGAGTACCGCGCTAACCAACTGCGCCATCAAGGTTCAAGCCCCAATCGATGTAAATTTTGTCTTTATGTATGTAGAACTGATGTAAATTCTAAATATTCTAAAAATAGCAAAGTACAGGTCGTAGGTTCAAATCCTACTCGAGGTAAACTTTTTATTTATGTATTTAATAAAATTAATAATAATTTTTAATTAAATATTTACCTTTGAACTTATTCGTTCATAACAAAGACTTATAATAAAATAAATAATAGTAACTCATAAAATTAAAAAAAAAAGGAAATAAATATATTCCCATTTATTAATTAGTAATTACACCTGCTTTAGTACCAAAAAGTTTTCTTACGAAAAATTCAATCAACACCAAATGTTGCATTACATAGTTAATAGAACGCCAAAACTTATCTCAATTCACAAGGTTATGCGCCTTAATTTTATAAAAACGATGCAGTACTACGAGCTCTGGCGCCGTATATATCAAGCATGGCCAATTAGCTTACCCAAAACCATCAACAATCTAAAATAACCAACAATTTCGATAGTCTCTGTATAATGAAATGTTCAATTAATAAAACTGTATGTTAGTAGTCAATAGTCAGTAGTAAAGTTAGGTACCATACTCAAATGTTTTAAAATAACTTAAAGCGAACAAAATGGGTCGAATTTTACGCAAAAATAACTTCGGCTTGAATGTGTGATTCTAACTAGAAATTTCCCAATAAGAAAAACGAAGTAATGCACTGATATCAGTGTTGTCGTTACCCCTATTTTCAACAAACCTTGAGATTCAGCACCTATGTTTTCTACCCTGCGGCATGAGTACATCAAAAGGATTCCCCAATTTTGGTACTTAATCTTGATATAGCGTTTTTGGTTCTGAATCTTTGTACTCCATTTTCAGTCCTTTTTTAACCTCTTCTTTCATATCCTATTTTTTACCCCCTATTTTCCGGTCCTTAAAGCACAGCATTTTTTGACCGCTGCCCCTGATTTTCAACTACCCTTTTCTATCCACTATTTTCAGGTTTTAATGAATATACAAGCCTTATGTTTTTACCCCACATACAGCACATGTCGAAGGGGTTGAACATCTAAAGCCGTGAGTATCCTTCAATAAACATATTTTTTAATGACACAGACAGTCAAAAAACATACATACACTAAAATTAATGTTTATTATTCTAGTGCGATCAAAACAAGGGTATTGTGCTCTTGTGTGAAACCCCTACTACGCTTAACAGAAACTTGTCTTGCGCCAGCATCTACCATTTGAGAAACTCTTGGTAACGTATCTTAGATACTATACTTCATTACTGAAATCCAGGGTCCAAAGAAGATTACACAATACTTTGTAAAAATCCTGCAGCAGAGTAAAACCGTATTACGATTATGCAATACTCCGATTTCATCTTTGCGACTCATCTTTCACTACGTTTAAACCAGGATTACGCAATACTTTCTGAGTTTTATGGGATATGCTTAGGTGAAAACACCTTACAATCAAAAATAAGCCAAAGCAGATATGAAACAAAGAAAGTAGCAAACAAGTTACTGAACAAAAAGACGCAGTTTCAGACGCTCAGATGCATGTACACTTATACACATACATCAACCCACATACATAAACGCACACGCATACACACACACGCACACGCACGCGCACACACACGCGCACGCGCACGCCCACGCACACGCACGCACGCGCACGCACGCGCGCGCGCCGCACACAGCACGACACGCACACGCACACGCACACGCACACGCACACGACACGCACACGCACACGCACAGGCACACGCACAAGCACACGCACACGCACACGCACGCACACGCACACGCACGCACGCACAAGCACACGCACACACACGCACACGCACACGCACACGACACACATACATACATAAACACAGACCCATACGCATTTGCGCAAGCGCACGCGTCACACACATGCACATTCACACGACACACACACCACACCACATAAAGACCTTTCAAACCCGTTATCATCTTCCGGGCTTTATAAGTTATCTTGTTCTTGTGGAAAAGTATACATTGGAATCGTAAAACGAAACTTTGATAAAAGACGTAAAGAACGTATGACATTTTGTAGATTAGGTTAGCCAGAGAAATCTCGTGTAGTGGAGCATGCTTTCAATAAATAAATCGTGACATTCAATTTGATAATAAGGAAACATTGTCAAGACACACTCACTACTGTGTTGGTTTACAACGTGAAGCTATTGAGATATATAAACATCTTAACAACTTCAATAGCCAAGAAGAAAGTCTCTGTTGAAATAGGTGTCGGCATCTTATAATTTGAAAAAGGCACAATCATACATCTTACGTTTAATTCTACGTTTTGGTATACCTAAGTTTTTTGCTATGTTTTTTTCTAGAGAATAAGATAAATGCTTTACCAATTATATGTTAAAGTACCACAGCACTATAATAATTCAAAATACATAGTTGAAATTAAAATTAAAATTAAAAATGGTATTAAACATGTTACATTGGGGTTGCACAGTAAAATTACAATTACAATTATTAAGAAAAAAACCTAAGAGTAGGACTTTGTTCACAATTTTAAAGTTCGGAAGTCAACCATTACTTATTTATTAAATAGGTTACTAAATTAAATTTTCGACGGAAATCAGCCATCTTCCAATTTGTAAAAAGGCTTTTGCCACAGCTTGATACTAATAGTTACCAATAAATTTCTGCTTGTGTGAGGAAACCTTCCCTAAGCCAATTAAATTAAAACATAATAATAAAATCGATTGTCCAAAAGTACAAAATTCCCCGAAACCGAACACCCAAAATGAAGTAAACTAACTTTTCTTAAAAATTAAACCCTTAATGCCGTCTTTAAATTGAAAAGAACAAGAAACCAATTTCAATAAGCGTTTCTTAACAATTCGCATCATTCTACGTAAAAATTTCCAATACAGAGATGAAAACATTCATTTTTACAAACTAAAATATACCATTTAGATTCCAATTTTAAACTAGTTATTTAAATGGGTCAAGGTTATTCACTACCATATTTAGTATATCAATTGATAAAATTCCTTTGCATTCCGTATTTTTAACCAACGGTGTGTACATACAAATTATTTATTTCCGGCATTTTAAGAATAGTGAGTTGATCATTCTATTCCGTTCATAACTCACATATCTGGATTCTAACGTTAAATTAGTTGGCATGTTAGAGTACCGAAGTCACGAATTTTTTTCTACTTCATCGCTTTATGCAATACCCCAATCCGTTAAATGTGTTATGTATTTTAGTAATAGAGATAAAGAAAGTTAAATTAATTGCCATCTGAGGGTAAGAAATTACAAATGTCTTTCTACTTCATCCCTTTATTTATCATCCTCGTCCCCCGTTTACACTGTTCGAACATGCTTTAAACGGTATATTTTGATAACTGAAATTTTATTCAAAATTTTATTATAACTTAGAAGTAAGCAGGAACCAATATCTTTCCACTTCATCCCTTTATACAGCACCTCACTCCCTAGGTGTACTACGTGTAGCTAAACAGTGTATTTTGTTTATAGAAGTATCGTTCTAAAATTAAGTTGGTTGATACTTAAGCGTATAGGAGTTGCGAATTTCTTTATACTTTTAAAGCTAATTGGTTGTTTTAGAAATGAGTAATGTCTTTCTAACCCATTTCTTTATAAAGCATCCCTCCGCCAGAATATTATATCAACGAAGCATTGTAACAATAAAAAGTTTAATATACAGTTAAATTGATTGGTACTTAATCTTTACAGGTTCAAGCAACTTACTTCGACGCGGCCTCTTCATCTTATCTTGATCCGAAATCATCTCGGCGAGACCATTTTGATGCGAGTGGATTCGACACAAAAACATACCTTACTACCGCCTTTACAATACACTCAAAGTAAAGGTAAGGTAATTCAGATTATGCTTTGTACACGTATCATCAATAAAACCTGATTCAAATATCTTAATCCATAAGAAAATTGGGTGCGGTGCCTCTAAGGTATTCTAATATTTCCTGATTTTCATAATCCTGAACTAACGCCAAAATACGTGTGCTACCGTAGATACCTAAAACGCTTGCATAGTGCGTTATCGCTGCGGATAAAGCGTTCATATATTTGGTCTATAAATTTTTAAACAGCCCGAATCCCATCAATAAATTTCCATGCAGTCGGGTGATCTACTCCAAATTCGGTCTGCAAAGATCAATGTGCGGTTTCAGCATAATTGTTTGTACGCTCTTCATTGTTTAAGGCGCGCGTATAACGACCAAATGTCGAAAGCGAATAAAAGACAGCGGCGATAATTGCGCTGCACTGTACCAATGTACGTGTCTTAAAATAGTCGAAAACTGTTTCTAATTCACCCGGAAATGCGTTACTCAACGCTTAAAACCTATCTCATTAATTGAGACAAACACCAAAGCAGGTATCATACAAGCATAAAGTGCAAGACGTAAAGCATTAATTACATCGAGTTCGAAATCGAGATATATATATATATATATATATATATATATATATATATATATATATATATATATATGTATATATATATATATATATATATATATATATATATATATATATATATGATGGCTAGAAATTAGGCCAAGTATCACAAATTGAACGGATCATGTATAAGGATCGTCTTCTTTTGGTAACAGTGTATATAAAATTAATGAAGGAAACCACCGTGTTCTGCCGTAACAAGACCTGAAAAACAATTCATGTACAAAACTCAGAAATTAATGTTAAAAATTATGCAAATTTCAAGCATTCTGAAAATATTACCTTACACCCTGTATAAAAATAGCAGTCCTCATTAATGAAGGATACCAGTTGAAATAAATTTGACGCCAGTCTAAAGGTCCCAACAACGTAAATTTTGAGTACGAACATAATCCAAGTTTAAATTCTGGTCTTGCCAAAATGAAAATTCTCCTCTCGTCACCAACTACAGAATCAGCCAATAAAAATTTTCTTCTCCATAATTTCTGTAATAGTCTGGAATTTCAATTGAGGCGCGATCAGAAGGTTGCGCTACATTAATTGATCTCTTGAACGCTGAATTATTTGTCGAACAGTATTTTGATTTGGCAAACAACCCATAGCGGAATCGTCATTGTTTGGATGGCATATATACGAATTTGGCTTAGGATTTCTAGACCTCCAATAGCTCTACGTTTAATTAAGTTAATTGTGCGGACAGTCTCGACTCAGCATCACCTTCATGGCCGTGTATACTAATAAGATTAAATTCACTTCCTAGAGCGTCTGTATAAATACGACCTCTACATTGTTTATTTTTCCAATTTCATTAATCTAAACGGATACTTGTCTAAACAATACAGGTATCCATTATGCTAGATTTTTATTTATTACGAATTGAACGTATGTTAATGAATACAATGTAAACACTAATAAGGAACGAAGACTGGTAAATAGAAAACCCACAGCCCATTTGTAATACTTAAACCGTCTCATATTCCAATTACCATTTTGAAAATGTTAATTGATATATAATATTTTGACCTATTTCCTTTTCTTCACACACGCACACATCCACACACGCATGCACGTACGCACACACACACACACACACTGCACGCACGCACGGACACACATACGATATTCTTTTCCAAAATTGTGTTTTCCGTGTAGCTTATAAAACGTCGATAAATGCAAAAACAATTGAAAATTGAAACCGGTTTACATAACTCTCTTTTTATACGTAAGTATATGAGAATGCAATAGATGCAACGGTGCACTTTGATATTAGAAATATTAGTCAAAGTGGTTGACATGTAAAGGTAAAGGTAAAGAAATTTTGTTTTATTTCTAGTTTGTCCCTTAAGACAACACTACTCCTTAGGGGTTTACATCTTACGAATATCTTTCTACTGCATCTCGTTATTAAACACACCTATATAAACACTGAATCATTGAAAATGAACAGGACTATGCGACCAACATTACAGGAGCTAATTTACGTTTTAGAACTGTCTATACACAGTCGCTGTAACTAAATGGTGTAGTAGTATATTACCATTTTCATCTTACGTGATGATTTAATCCTTGTTTATCACCAGGGTTATAGATAGTAATAAAGGATAGAGCATAATCCACGACCTCAAAAGAGTAATAATTTAGCGATTGCCGAGAAGCTAGAATATTTGGCTAAACAGTAAAACTAAATAAAGTAATAAAATACTGTTTCTTTAGAAAAATAATAAATATTTTCAAAGTCATAACAAAGTTAAAGAATTTAACAAAAATATCACAACATGTCTATAGTGGGTATAAAAGCCGTTCCTTTCTATGACTTGCAGCATTCTGTTGCGCACAGAGGCTACAAGATTTGAACAAAATTGGTTTATCGTATTAATTCCCAAACAGCTTTTACCGAAAGATCCACGCGCCGGCTTATTTCACTATAAGAAGGGTCCTGCTCTGTCTTGCTTATGACCATCCCTCTTAGAGTCATCCTGACAACCGTCTACCCATGGTAGTAAACCAACGTTTTACTTTTTGACAATAGAATAACGCATACGTCAGATTATACAGTTTTGTATTTCAAAACTAATTAAGTATAGCAACCTTTTGAAAAATTATTTATATTGTCATTTCCCATTATGTCTAAATTTGGTTGCATAGCCCTGTTCATTTTCAATGATTCAGTGTGTACATCTCATGTGTGATGTATATCTGTATATAAAAATGAATGCCTATTTACCTTGGTTACGCCATAACTTGAGTTTTATAATACTTTGTAGAAGGTTCTTATGCAAAATTTAATATCACCTGAGACCGCAGCAACGCGAGACGGATACAGCTAGTTAGTAACAGAAACTAAATTGAATTAATTGAGTGAACCTAAGGGCTAGGAACTAAGAATATCTTTTCTCAGTAATCATTTATGTCAGATTGATGTTTAAACATATACGCCTGATCGAGGCTAATAGACATCTAGATGCTAACTTGAAAAAAATTACAATTGATCGCTTCTATATAAATATCTATAAATCACTTTAAATCCTATTTTTAAATCGTAATTCTCATTTTGCTTTGGATTAAGCCACTTTATAAGGAAAACTTATATATAACTGAATTATCTTTAAAATATACGTTTACATTTTCTTATAAAGTTGATCATTATTCAGATATTGAAAAAGTTTGAACGAATACTTAAACTCCACTTCAGGACGTATCAAAACATTGTATAGAATATAATCAATTTATAGCTTTAAAATCTGTGCGCTGGTATTTTTATATCTTTGAAATATGCGCCTGTTTCATAAATATTTGATAAAAATCAAAACTGCTCTTAATAAACATTTCCATCTTCCCGCTGGATTTCCCCAATTGCTAATAAGTTCCAGGAGAAAAATGCAGGATTAAGTACGAAATTTTAAGTACGTATGTATGGTCGTTCTGGATACACGTACACGCGCACGCACACACATATCATGGCGGATCCGGGCGAAATAAAATGTTGATTTAGCGATACCTTAGCTAAAATATTGAGTAATATTGGTTTCAATTTCAAAAGACTGGAATAAGCAGCGCTTCGCGAAAAGGATTTTGCATGCATAAGTGAAATTAAAAAATATACACAGTGGTGTGAAAAGTTCTGCATCACCTAAGAAAATAAGACAAATTGTCGTATAAAACTAATTTATTTAAGTATTTTCGGTTATTCATTAAAAATATAATATAGGTATTTAAACATAATTCTAGTAATAATAATACGAGGCCATAAAAATGAAAAAATTGATATATGTTTAATATTTATTTAAAACAAAAATCTGATCGTGTACAACACATGACCTCACAATACAATGTAAAGAATAATTTAAACAAGCACAAGTAAAATTGAAAGAATTTGATGTGTTTTATAAATAGTGCACTGCGCTTTTTGCTACTAAAAATTTTGTACAGTTTTCATCTCATTAAATTGTTAAATCGTTTTATTAAAAATCGTAAGACTTCGACAGAAACAATTAAATATGACTACTCAAAACGTGTAAAATGAAAAAATTTTTTGGAAACATGTAACTTACGGTCAAATATTTTTTCCAAAATGGTCAGAAATGGCTCAAAACGTGTAAAAATGCAAAAAAATGTTCGAAAATTTTTTACCAAAGAACCTAAATTTTTTCCAAAATCATCTGACCAAATGGTCAGAAATGGCTAAAACGTGTAAAAGGCAAAACAAAATTTTTCAAATTTTTTTTCCAAAATCATCTCAAATCGTCAAAAATGACTCAAAATATGTAAAAATCCAAAAAAAAAAATTCGAAAATTTTTGACCAGGGCAAAAAAAATTTTTTTTTTAATCGTTTCAAATAGCTAGAAGTAACATCAACCAAACGCGCTGTCACTCCGCTACCGGAAGAGTTAACAAACAAACGAAAAACTTGGTAGATATTCAATTCTAGGATGGTTTACTTAGTTGCCTGCGTAAAGACATGCCCGTTTGTTACGAATAGCCTTTCGTATATATACATTCTATAATAGCCGAAAGCTGGAATTCCGCCATTTTGACTGGGCAGATTTCGCTGAAAAGTTCATCATTCTGTCTACTTATGGACCCGAACCTGGGTACCAAATTTCATGACGATCAGATTATCTTTGTGGACGCTATCGTGTTGGAACACATACAAACAGACAGACAGACAGACAAAATTTGAAACTTTCATGTTTGAACCTATTTTGTTTTCTCATATACGTATGTATGAAAAGCTATGTAATCGTTTTAATTTCAAACACCTTTTATATATCTCGAGGTTTTGTGAGCTAAACAAAACGAAAAACATATTTTTAGAAAAAACAATTTCGTGTCTGATTGTACGTCTGCGTCTGAGTGCGCTAAATCTTTAAATCATTAGGTTATCGACAAAAAGCCATTAAAAAGTTGTGTGTGTGTGTGGTGTGTGGTGTGCGTGTGCTGTGTGCGTGTGTGCGTGTGTGCGTGTGTGCGTGTGTCCGTGTGCGTTTGTGTGTGTGTGTGTGTGTGTGTGTGTGTGTGTGTGTGTGTGTGTGTGTGTGTGTGTGTGCGTATGTGCTGTGTGTGTGTGTGTGTGTGTGTGTGTGTGTGTGTGTGCTGTGTGTGCGTTGTGTGTACGTGTGCGTGTTGTGTGTAGTGTGCGTGTGCGTGTGTGTCGTGTGTGCGTGTTGCGTGTGTGTGTGCTGTGTGTGGTGCGTGTGTGTATGTGCGTGTGTGGTGTGTGTGTGTGTGTGTGTGTGTGTGTGTGTGTGTGTGTGTGTGTGGTGTGCGTGCTGTGTGTGTGTGGTGTTTGTGTGTGTGTGTGTGTGTGTGTGTGTGTGTGTGTGTTGTGTGTGTGTGTGTGTGTTTGTGTGTTTGTGTGTGTTGTGTGTGTGTGTGTGTTGTTGTGTGTGTTGTGTTGTGTGTGTGTGTGTGTGTGTGTATGTTTGTGTGTGTGTTGTGTGTGTGTGATTGTGTGTGGTGTTTGTGTGTTTGTTGTGTGTGTGTGTGTGTGAGTGCGTGGGTGACAACAAACAAACGAACAAACTAATACTTTATATAATTTCAAAATAAAAAATATATAATAACCAGTGGCGCATCGGCCGATTTTTGAAAGTCGAGCATTGGGTTTTAAGATCTTGTGTAAATCATGTGTCAAGATTAAAAATCAAAAGTGAGATTATCTTGCCTATTTAATTTGTCAACGGATTTCTTTGAAAGTCTGTATTAGGTTCTAAATGCTAAGTGTAAATATGTATTTGCAGCATGATTGTTTATGTTAAATGTAGATTCATCACTAAATCACACATTCTGCCATTGTTCTGTAGTCCAATGGCGATGATCCTTTGCCTATCTCAAACGAAGGAGCCTTTGATTTTCTGGTAGCAAAGGTTCCTTCCGCGCTTTCAACCCTAAGGTGTAAGTGCACACGTACACCAGTAGTTTGACCATATTTTATGTTAAACCTGTCGAATTAGACTTCTTCTTTCAAAGTATTTTGGTCACTCTAATAACCGTTGATTGATTACACTGCACTTTCACGGCTGGAAGCGCCTTGTTTATGACGAAAACTTATTTCCTATCGATTTTCATCCGATAATTTGAACGATTTCTTTTCGGAAGCACAGCCAAAATGAAACTCAATAATCCATAGTATCTGCAGGTGTATTATATACTTATAGCATAATGAGTATGCTTGTTAATTGTACTTTTAACTTTCATGTTAAATGCATTTTAGTTACCCCATTAGAAGTTAAGCGAATAGTTGGTTATCGATTATAAGAAAGAACCTATCTTAATTGAATTTCTGTGAAGTTTTAAGTAGCTAATTGAGAGATTAGTTGCTAATACAGTCATTAAAATCTAATCTTTAGAAGTTTAAGTCAAAGCCTATTCCAAAAATGTGACTAAATTTAAAGTGATTATTATTTTCTTGGGTGATGCAGAACTTTTTACATCACAGTATGTACGTAATATGTCCTCGTCTTCGCCTCTACCCGTTTTATTTCCAGATGAAACATGCATCTTTGCTGAAGGATCATCAAAAAGACGATACACTAAAAAGTATGAAACAATTAAAACTTCTTCGAATGATAAAAGGTTTATAATCTTCAACGTCGGAAGATAGTTTTATTGATAGTAGCACAATAATATTCGTTTGAAACTAAATATCGTGTGATTATCACCACAAATTTTGACAGGTGGTTGAAAGATCAGCTAATATCAAACCTACAGGAGTCATCTTTAGTTTTATAGGCAACACTGCTACCATTCTCGTGTAGCAAAATACCATTTTCTTCATGGAAGAAGGAAGAGCTACAAAAGTGTTTAATAATGAAAAATACTTCATCAAGACGTATTTTCTTTTAAAACTTGCTAAGCAATACAAACTGTAAAGTAATATGTAGTCGATAAAATAATTAAAGAACATAGTTACTCCATACTTAATTTAATTTAATTACCGCCATATCACTTTAGATTCAATTCATATTTGGGGTACTTACAAGTTCTATTATGAGCAACGAATAGGATAAGGTGGCTATTCTCATGTCGCAGTAATGTGGGACGAGTCATTGTATAAATGTGATGGCGAAGCTTGGAAATACATAATATTGCAAACCGAAAGAATAATACACGAGTGGTGGTCTTCAGAAAAGATGCTAAATATAGCGATAGAACCATTAATAATTTTGGTGAACGACGAAAATATAGATCATAATGATGAAGAAGATGATGTATAAATATGTGGTTTAAAAGCCCTGGTGTAAATAATTTAATAATAAATAAATAGGTTGCAAATGTTCTAAAAGCAAATCGTTAAACTAACCAGAGATCCAAAACACTCAATAAAAGATAATGTCGTTGTCTCAGTCAGTAGATTAAAGCAGGACAGGTTCATGCTTTTGAATTTGCTTAATTACCACAATTTCTGCTTAGTTATTTCTACTTAACACCAATATAGTAACTGCAATGTAACAATAATAAGAATTATCTCGGACGCCAAGTTATTTTTTGATTATGCTCGGAATAACTAAACCGAGGATACAATAAAAAATTCACCAAAAATGTCAAAACAAAAGATATGCAAACTATGTTTATTAAACATTTAAATTTAGAATTATATAAAATATATCTTAAAAACTAGTTGTAATAACCTTAAATTACTAAATTATTAGGATATAAATATCTGTTCGAAAATTGTTGTACACAACTTTTTGATAACCCCTGGTATCTAAAGAAATACGGAAATGTAAACCAAAGGTGATGTAATCTTTGCACCAATATTGCGCAATATGTCGTAATAACAATGCTGTACGTTGTAAACCATACCAAAGTTGAATTTTACTTCTTACAAATTTATCTTCATGAAATTTGAATAATCCAGTGTTTATTGCATTCTCTCGAAAGTTCAAAAAACAAAAATGTGATCTAAATTTAGATCTGAATTACTTGCAAAATTGTAATCATAAGCATCAAAAATACCAAAAGTAAGTAAAAATGCCTGCAAAAAGCAAATGTTAAGATTTTAATATAATACGAGTTAAATCTATCTTACCATTAAATCAATGGCACTTTTCACAAAATTTAGGTGGAAACCCAAAAATGGCTTCCTAATCAACATAAGGTTCATCAAGTAATCTCGAAAGGACGCTTACGATATCAGGTGATATAGCGGTGCGCGAAAAAATGTGCGCAAAAAATTAATTCAAAGATATGGGAATATAAACCGCCAAGAAAATATGCACTTCAGTTACACCAAAATGCAAATTAAGTTGCCTACCACATACTTATAATTCATTAATAATTAAAAACTTTTTTTATTTCCAACTAAATGAACGAAGGACATAAATTACGGTATACTTTAATACAACCCAAAATGGGTTGTTACAGATGAATAATTTTTAGTTGAATTGATCGGCCCATTGAATAGTTGTTTGACTTCGGAGCTGTATCGAGTTACTAAATCTGTATTACAAAATACCTCATATTAACAATTCCTTTGTTCTGTTTTTCATTTAATAGTTATATTAATTTTATTTAATGTTTGTTGTTTTTTTATTTGTAAATGTTTGTATGTACCCATTTTTTGTAATGATGTTCTTAATTAGTTTATTATTAGCTTATGTACTTATGATAAAATAAGCAGGACGAATATATTCACATGCCTGCAGAAAGAATTAAAAAAATAGACTTTTTAATATTTTAATTAGTGTTTCCGTCACTACATTAGAATTAAATTCCTCAAGGTTTTCTTAGTAATTAGATGAACCTATTGATAATATTATATTATCGAAATAACATTAAATCATTGCTCCATTAATTACATTACATTTTCCGTATAATGTTTTCGTATAATTAGGGAATTACCGAATTACCACAAACAAAGGGACAATCACTACTATACTTTCGTAAATATAACTTAACGATAAGAAACTAATTGGGTAATTACTTCTCGAGCGGTCCATGTAAATTTAATTCACTCGTAGGAAACCAATTACGATAGATAAAGACGTCCATAAGCGACAGTATACGTTTGTATAAATTAACGTTTTCCTTTAATGATGCAGAAGAGGTTAGATTTAAATTAAAAATTGGTCTTATCGATTAGTAGTTACCCTGCGACGACTTCGTCTAGGCTTGTTCTTGAGCGTTTGCAACTCTAAGACTTTGAGACATTTCCTGTCCAACAGGAGCAACAATACTTCCCTTGTGAACCTCCGACAAACCTACCCTAGGCATATATTCCTTTTTTAAACACAAAGTTAACTTTACTCTGACACTTCGATTTGACTACTCACCACATAAAACATAATTTTCAATGTGCACTTGATCAACTATGAATTACTTATCCAGTTTCTAACAAAAACTTTTCTCTGTTGTCTACATAACAAGTTTTCATAAACTTCTAATTATTAGTAAGAAACACTGGGTGATTCCGTATAAGTTTGCGTAGTGTATTTACATGTGCGGTAATAGTGTTAATAAATAATTGCGCAACCTTTCGTTTTCGAAAACATTGCTTAATTTACATACACTACTTAGAATGCTGAAAATTTAATATTAGTCAATTACGCTTAAAATATTGTGAAAGTTTTGAAAATGTTTCATTTTAATCACTATTGCCACACAACGTTCTATACTTGCTTTTATTTATGCAGGACCTACTAATAATGACCATTTAATTGTTGTACGTGCGAAAGCTGATAGAATGTAAATCGGGCCTTTTTAAACATGCAAAGCTATGATAAAAAAGTACACATTAGTTTATTAAGTGCTGTAAATTTGTTCTGCAAATCGTATAATAATAATACGATGGGCTAATATAACTAAAATCAGAGTATCCTGGCTTAAAACTGATAAAATTGACACCTTAACTTCATTAGCCCTTAGACAAGTGGATAATGAAACCGTTAGATCGGAAAATTTATAGCGGTTACTTAGCACCACCTAACACCTATTCTAGTAGTAACGTTACCATTATTTTCAAGGGACCATGACTATCCGTTTTTCATTATGTTCAGAGTGACAAAATTTAAACAGTAAAGACTAAACAAAGATAACTACTACCCTAATAAAGGTGAAATATTGACTAATGTAAAAAAGAAAGGATCACACACCAGGCATTTTGCAATATGGAAATTAAAAGACAGGATAACACGGAATATTTTTTGTTGTAATTATCCTAATTAAAATCCAATAATAGAACGAATATATGTACTCATTTACTAATCATCATTACGTGTGTATTTACATTACTTAGAGAACTAGTTCAAATAGAACATTTAAGTTAATTTCTAAAGATACTTTGAGTTAAACATTAACAATCATTTGCATATTGATTACTAATAAGTTTGGATAAGCAAATTACTATATTTTTCGGTTTCTGTTAAAGTACGTAGGTAATTCAAATTTACAGAATATATTCATAATTTACGTACACTAATGGTAATAGAAAATTGATTACTCGTTTCCTAACGATAAAATAATAATGTCGATTCGTTAGACGACGTGTATGATAAATATATATTGAATTACAAAATGTTAACCAACAAGCGTTGCCTTTTTTGGTTAGTTCAAGAATTTTTCTTCAATCGTTCAAGGGATTGTACAGTTTATAATGGGATTTAGATTTTACACAAAGTTGCTTGAAACTGTTAGAATTATGCAAACGCTTGATTTGTATGTAAATTAATATAAATTTAATATTATTGGACTACGATTATTTTAATCTATGGAAATTGTTAGCAAATCAAATGCTAAATATCTGATGTGGAACGACGCACGACCTTCCAACCTACAAAGTGGAAAAGAACAACTGAAATAATTGTAATAATAAATTTTTTAGGATAACTATGCAACCTCTTTTTTAATACGTTTATAAGAAGAATAGGCAACATTGTAAAGACAACAGCAATAATCTATGTGTACGTTTAAAATCTCATGTCAGATAGAAGTTAATAGACATTAGATAATAACTTACAACTAGCATCTTCAAATGTTGGTATACCAACGACAGAATATATTGCTTTTTAGGAAATTTACGTAAGTGTAAAATACAATATTACACTTAATCACTAAATACAGCTAAACTTTATTAAGTGTATGCAGATTAATTTGTCAAGTTGACATATTTCCGCTTAAATTTACAAGACAATTGGCACCACCGCAAAGAGGTGGTCCGTCATTTATATTTGTGACCAGTTGTTTTATTCAATCATTCTGTATTTATTTATCTTAGCGGTATACAAGAATAGTTATTTGTATTATAAGTAAAGAAAAGTATTGTTTTTATTTACGAATCGCGATCTTTCTAATCGAGGCGCAGCCGAGATTATGAACGCGATGAGTAAATAAGAACCTACTTTTTTTTAAGAACAATACATAATTTTTCGGACACAAATAGAAATGGATTACATTTTATAAGAAACTATTTAAAAAATACTTGACAAGCGCGAGAATCAAACTGCCGTTTCCATCACTGCAGCAACTAAACAAAAATGGGTAAACAAAAATGTTGCCAAGTGTTATCACGTGAAAATGGAAATAAATAATGAAAATCATCTTGAAATATTGGCATTAGCGCTTAAAGCTGTTGCTAGTTTATTTACCCTTGAAATCACGATATAAATATGAGAAAAAGTACAATATTTTCCATTCTTGGAGAACTTCAAAGAATGTAAGGGATTATGCTTGCTTTTTTCATGAAAAGGTTAGTTTTCCCGAATACATTTATTTATTTACTTTAAGTTTTATCTTTATGTTTAATTACAGACTTAAATCTTCGACGCTGTGGTCGACATATTCCATGTTGAAAAAAAAGTACGTTGAGTGAAAGAAAACGTCGATATATCGAATTATGGGAAGTTACAGTTATGTTTAAAGCGCCAGAGTGAGGGATATGAAGCAAAAAAATCAAAAATTCTATCGCAGAATGATGTGTCACAATTTTTGACAGATGCGCTGACGATATTTTTATTATGATGCATGTCGTAGTGAGGAGCTGAGAAAATCAAATTGTGAACGATATCGAGGATACCGGCTCTAGTTTGGTTGTCACCCTCCATGACACTAAGACAAGGATGAAGCGTATATTCACCGTTATGACCGAAATAAGAGGAATTAATGAGATTGAGTTGTATAGGAGATATGTAAGCTTGCATCCAAAACATATCAATCACTTAAGATTGTTCATATTTTATATGAGCAATAAATGTAGGTACACTTTCTACAAACTGCCGAAGAAAATTGCCTATTATCTGAAATTTTCCAGCCCAGACGATCACACTGGACACTGTCTACGTCGACCACCAACCAATTTTCTTGTTGAGGGTAGAGCGGATACCAAATGCTTAAAAATCATGGAGAATGGCGATCAAACACCACTCCAGAAGAATATATAGAAGAAAGCATTAAAAATAAAATGGTGACTTCGAAAATGATTTTTAATTAGCCATCATCATCAAATAGTGGATGCCAGAATGCATCAGATATTGTCCTGGAACGTACTGAATTACAGTTGGCTCCTGTATGTAGCGATTCATCACTTTCTACGTCAAATGGAGGAGTTTATCAGGAAGTTTTATCAAAATCCTCACTATAATTTAACGATTTAGATTTAAAATATTGTACAAGGTGTCCTATTTTCGATGTAATTGGGGGGTTTTAGGTATTTCCCAAATAGATAGAGTAAAATCATGGTCGGGGCCCTTGAACCGATTTTTGAAACAAATTTAATAATCTAAAGAACATTTCAATATCTCGACTCGTTTGGGAAATATAGGGTGTTTTTCGTTTTATGCCGTTTTCTTTAAAATCCCGTAACTTTTTTGTTTGTGAATATTTAACATTTTGGTAAAAACATCTTATGTGCCTTTTTTTATGTGCAATTTAGTGGCGTACTTAATTTGTTTCCGAGTTACAGACCAAAGTTGCATTTTTTTTAATGGTAACCATAGTTGGCTATGACTCCATTAATTACAGATATCTTTTAGCTTTCTGAAAATATATAGTTTCATATATTTATCTCGGTAAATAAGAAAATTATAAACGATTTTTTGAAAAACACCTCTTGATCAAATCACTTATGTATAGTATAGTTTCATATATTCAAAAGGAAGTATATTACTACGCGCAGAACTTATTTTAAAACTAGATAAAAATGTCCTCATAGTATTTTATGCCATATTAAAAACTTATTGATTTAGAAAAAAATAACAACATTTTTATTTTATAACAGTTTTTCTTATTTTAGGTATTGTTCAAACTGATGTCCATTATGATGTAAACAAACTTCACATCGGCGCGAAATACACTCAATTGCCTTAATGAAATGAATAGATGTATGCCTTAAATCTTCAAATGCTGCCCTGGTTGAATTGACCAATTGTTCGTGTGGCGAGTATGATATATTTTATTTTTTAAAAATCCCACAAAAAGAAATCCAGTATTGAAAGATCTGGAGATCTTGGCAAACTGAATAGGTCCGTTATTGCCAATCCATTGATTGTTAAAGTTTCGGTTTAAGTAATCTCGGACTAAAACAGTATTATGACAAGGCGCACCATCTTGTTGAAAATAAACATTTACCCTCTGCGCTAATGGAATTTCATCTAGCAGTTGTGGAAGACAAATGTTTAATATTTCCATATACCTCTCGCCGTTAAGGTTGCCGTTAAAAATGTGGTAAACAAATCTACCCCCCAAAATAAAGCATGATACATTAAAACCAAATCTACCTTGATTTTGGCGTACTAATGTTACAAAATTGTTATTTTTTACCAATATCGATTGTTGTTGCGATTAAAAATTCCTGCACTCGTAATATGACTCTCATCAGACCAAATGATATTGCGCCCAAAATTCCTATTTTGTCTAATGTGTTCTAAATACCAATTACAAAAAATAATTCGCCGTTCTAAGTCACCATCATTAAGGTGCTGAATTACTCTTTTTTTGTACGGAGTATAATTATATTTTTTTAAGATTTTTTGTACTCTTGATTTAGATACGCCAACTTCTGTTTCTATTTGTCGGCAGGAGGTATTAGGATTTTCTTCAACTCTTGTTAAAACAGTTATTTCGTCGTTCTGTTGGTTCATTTTTGCATAATTTTTGATCCTAGGCTTCTCAAAAGATCCATAAGTTAATAGATGTTCTTTTAATCTGGCGAATATATTCTTGTTGGGATGTCTTCGTTCAGGGAATCTTCAATAAAGTAGCTTTATTATTTTGCGTTTTTATAAATACTAGCATTATTAAAGTATTAAACGCACAACCTACCTATTAAAATATGCCTCTGCAGCTTGGTCTGCATTAAAATTACACTGATAGTATATGCCAATCATATCTAACTTTTCAAAATTTTCATACTTCGTATTATTGACAGCCATCACAAAAAAGTTATTAACTTGAATAATTAATTATTTAAGCAAAGTTTTGAAACAATAAATCTAATCACATTTACGTTTCCACCATTTATTTATATGAAACAACTGCGTGAAATGTCAAATAACTAGCAACGAATGCGTGCAGTAAACAAAGGTTCATAGATGACTTGATCAAGAGGTATTTTTCAAAAAATCGTTTATAATTTTCTTATTTACCGAGATAAATATATGAAACTATATATTTTCAGAAAGCTAAAAGAAATCTCTAATTAATGGAGTCATAGCCAACTATGGTTACCATTTAAAAAATGCAACTTTGGTCTGTAACTCGGAAACAAATTAAGTTAGAAAAAAATCGAGTACGCCACTAAATTGCACATAAAAAAAGGCACAAAAGATGTTTTTACCAAAATTTTAAATATTCACAAACAAAAAAGTTACGGGATTTTAAAGAAAACGGCATAAAACGAAGAACACCCTATATTTCCCAAACGAGTCGAGATATTGAAATGTTCTTTAGATTATTAAATTTGTTTCAAAAATCGGTCCAAGGGTCCCGACCATGATTTTACTCTATCTATTTGAGAAATACCTAAAATCCCCCAATTACATCGAAAATAGGACACCCTGTACAAGCATAAGTTCCTCTAACGCTAATAGTTGTACCTACGAGTGGTAATGCTTATTTTCCATAAGAAATGCTTTACTTGTCGTATATGATTTAGAAAAGTGTTAGGATTATATTGATGTACACACGAATTTTAAAGAAACAAAAAAGTGGTTAGGTGAAGGATTATTACTATTCAATTACAAAATTTCTGGTGTAGAACAACATACGACCCTATAACCTACAAAATTAAAAGAAATAAAAATGTTTTTTGTAATTTGCTTCTATTTTGATTCTTTAATAGACATGTTAAGAAACGCGACGTCATTACCTCCGATCCCATTAATTCACGGAACATTTTATGAAAATTTTTAGGTTGGGAAAGCTTTATCCGGAATTATGTCATGCATGTCACTCTTACAAAATGTGTCAAAAACAGGATACGCCCAGTGGAAAACTTTGATGTGAACAAATTCGCGACCGTATTTTAGGCAAGATTATTTTGATTATATTCCATATTCGTGTTTTGGGGCAGAATTGGGATAAAACAAATGGCGACTAGATGCAATCCTCCTTTTAAAATGAACACGTTACTAACCATCACAAACATGCCCAAATCAACTAAAGTTAAAAAATTCTTTCTTAATGTACTATTATATTCAAGCGACTAATAAACTTGTCATTATTACAGTCAGTTTCGGTAGGTAACCAACAACGAATTACAGTGGAAATTTTTGACATAATATTTTTTTTGACAATTTCTTTATTTAAACGTGTTTATATTTCGAAAAACGCACTTAATTTTTTTATAAACTAAAATATTGATATGTACATTTCACTTACACAATTAAGGTGTTTTTCGTATTTTATGCCACCTCCTTTCTTCTTAAAGGTGGAAAAGCTGGACTTGGAATCAAACATTTTTCAATTAAATATCTATATCTGATAAAATATATATAATATTCAGGCAGCATTTACTATTTTTCCATTTGATAGTTTCAATTTTGTATAATTTAGAATCAAAGTCTGGTGTAAATTTTCTGACCGAGCACTACGCGAAGTTAAACTAAATTGTTAGAAAATTACCCCTTGTCTTCGACTCGGAATAATTCTCAAAATATTCATGAATAATATGAATAATTTAACGTTTGTGGTATTACAAGTGAAAACTTCAGATAGAAAAAAATCTGTCAGAATGATCCACACTTGTCATTGGTCATCGACCCGAAGGATACTTATTACTTATTAGTCTCTTGAAGATAAAATTAGTATATTGCGTTCGACATGTAATTGGATCAACATTTAGCTCAATTTTGCAGCCTCTGCAAAAGTTAAGCTCAATAATGTAAACTTACACGTCTTACATTATAATCTACTATTAATAACAATTTTTTTAGGATAATTATGCAGACTTTTTTATAGCAAGTTGGTTACGAAAATGGCAACATTGTAGATGGCGCTGCGCACTTTCCGGATATGACGTCAAAGTTCATATTTTTAAATGGCAACCTTGTAGGTTCTTCGCGGAAAACGATGCAACTCCTTCTCCTGAGTTCAAAAATGCCCTATTTATTGGGATTATTTGAAACAGAATGCGTGATAGGCTTTTGTCAAAACAACAAGCAACTAGGTAACTCGATATGGAGTTTATTTGAAAAAATTAGTTTACTGTGTTTCCATGTAAATGCACGTAGAATATAAACAATCATGGGTAACTAAATCTTGAAGTATTTTATTAAATAAATCCCGAATTTTTGTGTAAAATGGCTGTGTTCGTACAGTAGTCCTCTGAATACGATGAGTACTCAAAGTACTGTAGACAATGTTTATGGTGGTTTGTCACACATGCTTGATACACCTGGAAATAAGACTCGTGCTGACGCACTCGTCTTATTTACACAATTGCATCAAGCACTCGAGCACCACCACAAAAATTGTTGACATAACTGAGTACTTATCGTATTATGTATGAAAATTTCACCTCTACTTTAAAACCAATGAGACCCCTATTTTTGACTTCTTACCATAGTAAAAAGAAAAATTTGCCGGAAATTTTTTCGATGCGAGGCGATACTTAAGTGGAAATTCTTTGATAGCTGAGAAGGTAAATCTATTTTCTTTACAACGACCAAATAATGTAGATATCTAGGAATTAGCATGTTTATTTATTACTCCCTATAAAGTTTAATTGTACATAAAACACAAATTGTTTAATTTGTTTAACTTTTTTTTTTATGATTGTGGACCTGAACAGGCTAATTACCTATCGTGCTTCAGGAACAAGGAGGATGGATAGAGGATAATGATTGCCAATAGATGCCTATAACAGCTTAAATTTTCTCATATCATAAGTGAGAGGAAACAGAAACTAGAGACCATTCCAGAGTTTAGAAGCCGTGAAAGAATGTGCCGTTTGGTACGACAATGGAGATTTATGCAACTGATGATGTGAATGAGCGAACAAATGTTTCTCAAAGATAGTCTGAGATGGTATCAAAGAATATAATTCCGCAGCACAATAGCCGTTGTAATAACGATAATACGAAAAACTGAAACCATCCTTCTATGCTCAAGGGACTGTATGTGAAGTTAAGGACGGGTCATTTATAAGCTAATCGCTCTTTTGAATACGATCAACGATATCGAGGCATATTGGGCAAACCAAATAATTATATTCAGATGAGGCCAATTTGGGCCTTGTGCAGCAGGAGTTGTCGAGAGGTAAAGTACTGTAATCTGTACAAAAAACTGTGCATTAACAAATTATATTTGAAACAATACCTTGGCCGACTTCGCGATCAGTGACATTAATTTTTCTACTGCTATAATTACACGAATAACGAAACTCTCTACTATATGTGTAAATTCTCCATTACGACTACGTAATGAAAATTTGAAATTAAGCAGTTACGTAATATATAACACACACACACACCGCGCACACGCACACGCACCGCACACGCACCGCACACGCACACGCACCGCACACGACACACGCACGCGCACGCGCACGCACACACGCACACGCACCGCACGACACACACACACACAATATATATATATATATATATATATATATATATATATATATATATATATATATATATATATATATACCTTCTACATTGATTATGAATACCTCACACTAGACAGGAGTAAATTTGTTATCATAAAATTAAATTAAAGGTAACAAAATTATAATGTGATAAATGTATCTTTTCATTGTACAACATAAAAATTATAATTACTTTTATCTCAGGATCGTTGATGAGGTTCCTTTATAATTAAATTATTATATAATAGAAACACTAGGTTACTTTCAAGCTTGTCCTACTGTCAACTAATCACTGGACGAAACCTTTGTTGAGAATAGAATTTAAGCACAAAGATGTCTTTTTCAAAAATATGCTTGTTTTAAGTCTAAAATAAATGTTTCCAAATTTCATATACAAACTATTTCAATTTTAATTTCTAAAGAAAGCTTTTATCAAATTATTTTAACTGTTTTCTTTGATTAATAGGACTATATACTTCTGTAAACTGTGACAATCCTTTCACCAAAGGGACAAGCATACAAGGATAAAATGAAGAATCTTGACACCTGTCATTCATATTTTAATTGGTTTTCTTTAAATGTAACCCAAAACGTACAGAAAATTTTGATAAGTGAAATTCAATTTTCTTATCAAATCCGTTCCGTTTTGTATACGTGGCAAAATTATATACAATCCTAAAGAAAACCAAATTAAAAAAGTTTCAAATTTATAATCTGTACATTTATACAGACATCCCATAATTGTCTTGTGTTCCTAAATTAATTCGTCTTTATCCAAAATCCTTTTACTTTATGAACTAAAATTTTTAATACTTGTTCAACTTTCGAATGGTTTACCAAATTTATGATTGCTTCTTTCAAAATAACTTTACACTTTTATACAAAGTTCAAAATTCCAAATTATCAAACTCCAATTCAAAAAATTATCAATCTCTAATTTGTCTAAACCAAATTTTATTTTGCAGTTTTTTATTATTATTGCTGCAATGGATCTACATTACACTAATATCAACTTGGAATCACATATTTATTCATTTTTAATAATAGGACAGAGAATGTTTGGCAAGTCCATTATCATCTGTCTACCAAACTATCACCTAAGGGCCTAAATTTGTTTTTATAAAACTTTCTTCCGCAATTTTGATGTTTAAAAAATAAAAATTGTTATTTCCAGCCTGAAATGAATTTAGGTTCTGTTACAAAATAATAATTTAGATTAGGTTTATTTTATTAAAATAAACTTAGGTTAAACTTCTTTTGTCAAAGGGAATTGACAATTTAAAAAGTCAAATTTACACTATCCACATATCTTAAAATAATAACAAATTTAAAAACGTAAATTAACAAACTTAAAATTTAGAACTTTAGAACCAATAGGAAATCAAATTTTACCCATATATACATATACAGCGTGTCCCAAAATTAATTCTCAAGCCGCCGGGGTTATATTATATGACCAAAAATAAGTCGAAAATCACATGGCAAAATTTCGAAAAGTTCCTCCTTACGAAATTATCGCCATATTAAGAATTGCAATCATATTTTCAAATATCCAAGTAAAAATAATTTATTAATTAAAACCAAGTAACATATACACAAAATAAAATTAAAATACTTAAATTACAAAGTGAAGTGTTCGAAATGATCGCCATTTTGTTCTATGCAGTCGGAGAAGAAAACTGTTTGCAACACGACCTATTGTTTCGTTTGTACTTGAGTTAACGCTTCTTAAATATGAACAATAACACCATCTTATTATTCGATATGACTTTTATACCGCATTTTTCAAGGAACCCCAAAGCCAAAAGTATATTGGGTTGAGATCCGGGGACCCAGGTGGCCAAGAAGTTGGTCCTCCGCGACCGATCCATTTATCGGGAAATCGCTGATTTAATATCTCTGGAACATTTCGAGAATAATGAGCAGGCGCTCCACCACGTTGATACACAATGGTTTGACGTTGTAGTAAAAGAATATTTTTTAAAAATGTTGGTAATGTGTTTTCTCAAAAATTTGCATAATTCTCTGCGTTTAATATTCCAGGCAGAAAATGTGATTCTATTATGCCATTGCCCATCAGACCAATACATTTGCACTCCAGCGCACCTGCTTATGTGATTCTCTAATTTGATGTGGATTTTCGTATTCCATCTATGCAAGCTGTGCTGGTTAAACACCCCTTGTGAATTCAAATACGCCTCATCACTCCACAATACTTGCTTCATTTGTATCTAAGCAATTTAAAAACCATCTGCAGAATGGTACGCGCCACTCACTATCCCCAGGATTCAATTTTTGAACCGGCTGTAAGTGATAAGGATACATATGTTCTCTGTGTATGAATATTTGAACAGTACTACAGCGATGGTGACGATTGGTTGCCAAGATCCTGGTACTTAAGACGGATCTTCTTCAATGTCGTGAAGTAATTGCTCTTCCGGTTGCTATGTTAGCTGTCTAAGACGACCAGCATTAATCATGTTAGGAGCCAAACATCCAGTTTCAAGTAAACAAACTTCAACAGCACTTATTGTTTTATGATCAGGGTGTCGTCTAGTAGGAAAAACATTGGCGGTACAGACACTTTTCGGCACGAGCATTATTATTACAAACTCCAAGTAGTTCATCATATCTAAATATTCTTGATTGATGTACCTTCTGGGCATTATAATAAGTATGAAAACTTAGTTGTTTACCTTACAATCAAAACGTCACATTCTGTCTTCGTCATGGGTGACTTAATTATAAATAAACTATCTTTACCTGGATATCTATTTCAAAAATTAATTTGCAAAAATACCTTCATTGCGATCTTTATATATGTATATATATATATATATATATATATATATATATATATATATACAAACGGTGTGTTTATTAAATAGTGTTAAAGCTTTAGCTAGCGTTATAGCCATGCGAATCTAAGAAGTCTCATAAAAGAATTAATGCTAGGGATGCGCCGTCTCTTCTAACGGGCCATCCAAAATGACATTAAATTGCAACGTTGGAAGCTACATGTAAACAAATTCACCACATGGTACGCAAAACAATACAAAAAGTACAGAACGCATTTTTTATTCATGATACGTTGACACAAGGCGTTAGAAGCATATTGGTGATCAAAACAATACAAAAAGTACAGAACTCATTTTTATTATTGAACATATTGTTGAAATGACCACCGTCCATGTCCATGCACAATTCCTATCGAAGATTGAATCAAAACACGTTCCAACAGAGCCCGTACACCATGCACATATCTGCGTACTCGTTGAATGAGTACATGATCACCAGTGAAATATGAAATCGACCGACGCAATGGGTGCAAAAATGCGTGTCACACTGACGTATACAAACGTCACCACAAAATTGGCCTAGTTCAAGCGTGTTTCTCAAATTCTGCATCTTTTAAAATCTTAATCTGAGGTTTTAGAAGGTGCGGAACAGCAACAAAAATTCAACACCAATATTTTGTTTGAAAATGAATTTTCATCGGATACCTTCCCAGGTAAAAGTTAATGAAGTCGGACAAATTTCGAACCTTGGATGGCTCGTAGAGAAAAATGGCGCACCGCCTAGCAATAATTTTATTATAGGGTTTCTCAGCTTTTCCTGGACTATAACGCTACCAGAAACTTTAACACTAATTAATAAACACCTGTATATATATATATATATATATATATATATATATATATATATATATATATATATATATATATATATATATATATATATACTGGTGCCCAAAATGTATGGAATAATGATTCTGCAGCCGTAACGTACATTTTATCACAAAACTTTCTAGACAAAAGTTGTTTGACGAAATAATGCGCAGATCGCGCATATGTCAGAAAATATTATAGTTGTCAATCCTGAGATATGACGTCATTGGCAGTTTTTTAAAACTGTAACCCCATAATTTTTTTTCCACGCTTTTATTCCCCTTTCAATTGTCAAAATGATAGTATACAAAATTTTATATCTTACATAAGAAAATTTTTGAGAAAAAAATTATTGAAGGTTGAAAAACCTTTTATTATCAACAAAAACACATAAAAAAATACAACTCGAATCAAGTAGGCAAGATTCAGAGAAGTGTCAATCTATCTTTAATATCCTAATTTTTGTACAAAACCTAGCAACTAAGCTTTTTGCACATAAAACATCGAAAAGTAGTACTAGTGCAATACCATGGTGCATTTATTAGAAACGCAGAGAATCTAGATTTTAATAATGGTCGGTTATGGAGACCGTAATAGGACAAAGCAAGAAGTCTGTAAACCTTTTAATGAAGTTTGTCCAAATTGAGCACAATTACTCAAGCGGTAGTCGGCACAATAGTAAAGAAATTTAGGGAAACAGGTCATGTCAAGGATCTTCCAAAATCTGGTCCACCAAACGTGGCAACAAACGTAGATAGAAAATTAGAGGTATTGTTAGAGATCAAAGAAAATCAGCTAGCTCTAAACCACGACTTAAGTAAAGGTTCTATACAATAGTATACTGAAAGGGAAAAATTGCACCCGTATACACCTTTACTGCAGGAATTGTCATAATGTGACTATGACCGACGTGTGTAATTTTGTGAGCTTATTATGGAGCGCATCAATAATTATCCAAACCTTCACGACAACATACTCTTTTCGGACGAGGCCACATTTTAGAAAACTAAAGAACATAATCTTTGATACAGTTCACATTTAAAAGATTACAATATTAGGTACGTGTATAAAACGTTCAAAGGTCGTACAAATTTTAAAGAGTGGTAGTTACTGTTCTTATACTCTATAGGAGTAGAAAAAGCATGGTACACCAACTCGGCTGGTAATGCCTATTACAAACTCGTGTAAATTACGACACTCGTGCGTAATAGGCTAGTTACCACCTTATTATGTAATATACTATAAAATGTCAGTTTTGATTTATAATTTTTTCCCAAATTGGTGTTATGAAATTTTCTTGCTGAATACCACACGAGCGAAAATTATTCCTGGAAATCTTTTTTCGGACACGAATATTTTAACAAAATTGTCTTCAAAATATTTGTGGCCTCAAAAAATATCCGGAAATAATTTAAGCTCGTGATATAAGTGATAATTTGAAAGTTAGTATTACATCACAATCTTGCTATTTTATGTCTCTTGATTTCATTTTAGATGTATTTTATTTTGACATTTCATGTAACATATTTTAAGATATATGTTTTCATGTAAATATAATGAAAGCATAAGATTGCTCCCAAGTAAAAGAGTTATAAAATCCACCTTTGAGGGATAATCGCTGTAACACTAAAGTCTGTTAAACAGTAGAACTTGCGCGGCGGTCAATTTGACGGCGTGTGTCTTCTTTAAAATGATGTTTCTCCGTTGCGCTTGAAGTTACGGTGTTAAAGTATTATGACTTTTTCTAGATTTTTATGTACTTTTAGAATATAAAAAAATATATTAAGAAAATTAAGCAGTTGTAGAGTGTTTTTGTAGTATTTGTATAACTGCCGGAACCGTCATTTTGACCGTTCATGTATTCATAATCAGTTTCGAGGTTGTATAACAAAAATAATTGTAACGTTGAGACAAAACAGTGTATTTTACTATTATTGTGGTAATTTTTAAGAGTTTACTGCAATTCAGAACTTGTTTAGTCCTGTCCGAAATTATGAACAATCTTCGCTATTTTTACCTACGCGCCCGAGATATGGAAAATGCAAGTTATAGTTTGTTTCTATATAGCTCTATATATTCAAGTACGTTGAGATATCAAATTAGTTGCAAGTGAACGTTCTTGTGAGAATACTTCTGGACTTATTACGGGGTTAATTTAGTAGTTAAACAAATGTGGTCATCTCGCGGTGTTACACAACAACAGGCTTTAGATTATCTTGCGGAGTTGGAAAACTTATCTGAATGCGAATCTGAAAAAGCAAATAACCACTCCGAATATGGTGAAAGTGATGAAGCTGTTCCTGTTGATGACAAAAGTAGTGAACAAAGTGAAGAATCTAATGTCAGCGTAAACAATGTCACTTCTGATCTGAGCGAAAAAATTACATGCATTTACCTGTGGGGAATAAACAATCATCCAAATCTAATGATATATGGGTAGTGGAATTAAGTGGACCTTATGTTGGCCGTATAGTTCAAATGAAATGTTATGCGAAATACTCCTGGACCAACTCCTTATGCAAAAAGAAATGTGTTTGCTAACTCTGTGCTAAGTGCATTTAGATTGTTTATAGATAACACAATGCTTCGTGAAGTCATGAGATTTTTAAGATTTGATATTCGGTCAATACGAAAAGAACACCTAGTTAGTGATAAGCTTGCTTTGGCATCCGAAATATGAGATAAATTTATTAGTAACTGTAAAGCTTGCTATGTTCCAGGAGCAAACATTACAGTAGACGAACAGCTGTTTCCTACTAAAGCCAGATTCAGATTTGCACAATATATGGCGAATAAGCATCATAAATTTGGTGTAAAATTTTGGCTAGCTGTTGATACGAATTCTAAATGTCTTCTGAATGGTTTTCCTTATTTAGGAAAAGACTACCAACCCCTTCCAAAATATGTTGTTTGAAAATTAATGGAACCTTTCCTAAATATGGGTAGAAATGCTACTACCGACAACTTTTTTACCAGCCAAAAGTTACCAACAATGCTGGCAAAAAATAGCACAACAATAGTAGGAATAATGAACCAATCAAGAAGGGAATTACCAATTTGTATCAAGAATAAAAGGGCAGAGTTATATTCTACCACAGTAATGAAAATTGATAAAAGCACAATTTATCAGGGTAAATTTAATAAAATGTCATGTTGCTAAGTACACATCCAACTGTGACTATCGATGATGGCAAAAAGAAGAAACCTAAGACAGTGTTGTATTACAATGAAACAAAGTTTGGGGCAGATATGTTGGACCAAATGGCTAGAAAATATTCTACGAAAGCTGGTTCACGTAGATGGCCAGTTCATGTGTTTTACAATGTTTTAGATCTTGCCAAAATTAACGCCTGAATAGCAGAGGAATTAAGAAAAGAGTATTTCGATTCGAAGCAAGATTCTGGTACAAGTACCAGCACATCTGATAGAAGGAAACCTAAAAAAACATCATCAGTGCCAAATTAAAAAATGTTACAAAAATAAAACGCTGACGTTTGTTCAATGTGTAACAACTATGTTTGTGGAAAATGTGGAAGTGTGACAAAGACCGTTACTTGTTTGAATTGTAGAGCGTAATACAGCATGTAAAACTGTATCGAATTCTAAATGTATTAGAATCACTTTGATTTTTATTTAATTAAAATTTACTTAAAAAGTGTTTTTTCATGTTTTTTTCTCAATTAAGTGTAAAATATATAAAGAATACATCTCAAAATTACCTTTCTTATCCAGAGGTCAAAATGACCGGCCGCGGCAGTTTTAGATATTTACAATAGCCGGCGGTGCTAGTGTTAATGGTTGGAATACCTTTTGTGTGCCAGATTCGAAATATGTTACCTTGTGGTTCATTAATTATAGAGGCAGACACTTAACAAGTTGTGGTGTTTTACTTACACTACAGTTAGCTAACTGTACAACATGGTGATCACCATTTTTGAGGTACAGGTCTGTATTAAATATTATAATATCACCACATTGATTTATTAAGGTTAGGGTAGTGTGATAGCATCTAAGTGCGTGTTGATCTATGTATTTATAACTAATACTTGTATTTTATTTATATTGTTATTCTTGGTGTAGTAGGCGGAAATATTTTTCGTTGATAGTTCTCTAGCTTATCCGCAATGAAGACAGCAGAACTATATTGCACTTGATTATAAATATAATGTACTGTGTCTTATTGCGTTACCTATATCTAGATACCGCAACACATATATCCCGTAGTAATCTAAGTGGTCCTACTTGCTTTGTCGTTAGAATTAGATTATAATTTGCTTATGTAAGTTTGTGCGTTAACTTTATTTTTGCATTCGAATTGTGAAGTCGCTAGACTGGCCTGGGTACATTACACATAGTATCAAAATCTTAGTTTAAAAGACAAAGAAACTTTTTAGTTGACTCAAAAAACGATTTGTATACAGAGTATGTAGATATTGAATTTTTTCCTGCATCTATGGGTAAGGTGGAATACTACAACATCTCTACGCCACACAAAACAAAAATGGAATAATTTTTATTAACTGTGTACTAATAAATAGCGATGACAGACAAGAATTGGCCAAGCTAAGGTGCTAAAGCAGAATTTTATGATATGTTCTACAATAGTATATTCAGTATCAAGAACAGTAAGGAACGTTTACCGGTCGACGGCTATATTTGGAAGCTGAGCGATAGCGAAGCCTCCAATTTGGCCGGGGACTGGTACAACCCTTAATGTTCGTGATGCTCATACTGTTTTTTGCACTATTGTATTAAATTTACCACAATTGAAATTATTTAATTTCTACTAAATAAACGAAAAGTCAAAAGTGACGTTTTAAGTAGAAAAATGTCCAAATTGTTTGTTCTTATTGTTGTGAAATATAGGTAGTATATATAATTTTACGTTGGTAAGTAAAAGACGTCGGTAAGTAAAATACTTACCGACGAGTTGGGCCTCGCAACCAGTAAACATATCCTACTGTCTTGGAAACAGATATGGTAAATAAATGCTCAATCGTGACTAATACACCATAACAAACAGGCCGACATCCTAGGATTTTCTACTGTCGAAAAAACAACAGTTGATAATTATGGAGTGGTTTAATCATCCTTAAAAGCATTCACGTCATTAATTCTATGACGCCACCGTTACACGTCCTTGCCAAACCTTCTTAAGGGATCTCGAGGTGTTTTAAGTCTAGAACGGTAACGTACGTAAAATTTACGTGCAGGAGGTATTAGCATCTACACTGCATCCACATCTTTGCATTCACACCCTCACCCCATTAGCAGTGCCGTAGTGCATTTGTTACCTGCTACATGATGCCGTAGCGGCAGTCAGAGTTAAATCGTTTTCGAGTAAGTAGTGGTTATCTGAAAGTCTAGGCGTAAAATTTAACGTAGAAAAAAGTGGAGTATATTTTACGTGTCAATACCTATTACGTACAAAATATTTTTATATTCAGTTATTATAATATTCGGGTTTATTCACAATTATGGCTAAAAAAGGTTTATCGGATGAAGAACTTAAAGTGTTGTTGGATGAAAGTAGTGATAGTGAGTTGGAAGATAAGTTGGAAAAAAAGGATGCGGTAGAAAGTGATGAATCGGGGGACAGTTTATCTGTAAGTGGATACCAAAAGATGAAGCTCTTGAAAATAACTTAAATAAAGTGTGGAGAAAGGGCCACAATGAACAACAGAAAGAAATAACATTCCAGAGTAAGAGGAAATTAAAGTTAGCAAACGAGTAATACACGCCGCCTCCTAAAGAAATCCAGGGAATGAGGTAAATTTAACAGTGTTACTTTGTTTTGTGAAATCTGTAAATATACGGTATTACACATGTATCGCCTATGTTTCTTGTTTGGTATATATGTTACCGGCAAAGTCCCATGTTCCGGCACACCTAGGATTTTCTAGGTAAACCCAACCCAACCCCGAACGTGTTGGGTAAAGTTTAGATATTGTTACACTTCCCTTTACCTAGGCAAACCTAGGTATGGCGGGACTTTGAACTTTTCCGCTAACATATAGGCAAAATATTTTGGTGTCTGTGCAGTTCAAGAATTAACAATTTGTAAATATGTTTTTCTTTTTTTTTCTGTCAGGTACATCTAGCACGAGTGCATCTGAATCCAGAAACTACATAATTATTCCCAGTGAATCTGTTTTGAATGGTAGGGATGGCTACGAATGGAAAACAAACTCACCTGTAATAGGTAAAACTCCATCTAGAAACGTTATTCATATAATACCAGCACCTGTTGAGCCATTACGAAATATCATAGATCCTCTACATGCATTCCAGACGTTTTTTACAGGTTCTATAATAGACAAAGTATTTGAACATACAAATTAACAGATTGAAATTATAAATCAACACTACAAAACTCAATCTGAAACGGTTTCCAAAATTAATCCAGCTCAACTTAAGGTTTTATATACTTGCCGCAGGTTTAAAGAGCAAACATCTTTCGTTCGAAATAATGTTCGACACTACATTTTGTGGTTGTGTTGAACCACTATGAGTTAAAAGAGATTCGATTTTCTCTCCTCCTGCTTGCTATTTGATGATAAAAAATCTAGAAATCACAGAAGAGAAATAAGTAGATTCGCACCAATATCTGAAATACGGGAGGAATTTATACAAATATGCCGAAAGTCTTACAAACCAGGTTCATATGTGACAAGTGATGAGCAGCTGGTGGGTTTTCGCGGAAGATGTTCATTTCCATGTATTTGCCCAACAAACCAGCCAAGTATGGTATAAAATTTATTTTGCTTTGTAATACTTCTACCACGTACCTAAGTGATGCACTTCCATATATTGCAAAATCCACGAACACGAACGGACGTCCATTAGTAGAATACTGTGTAGAAATATTGACGAAATCTATCCATGGCTCCAATAGAAATGAGATAATGGACAATTAGTTTACGAGTATTCCGCTGGCAGAGAAATTACTTCAAACACCCTATAGGTTAACAGTAATTGGAACTCTGAAGAAAAATAAGGCTGAGATTCTACCGCAGTTTATTCAAAATAATAAAGAACGGCAGCCGAATACTTCCATGTTTGGGTTTAGTGGTAGTAATATCTCCTTGGTATCCCACAAACTAAAGCCTAATAAACTGGTAGTTTTACTATACTCTATGCACCTAACGAGTTTAGTAAATGAATCCACACATAAGCATGATATAATTCACTGTTATAATTCTGTGTTGTAATCGTAAAACAAAACGATGATCAATGTCTGTCTTCTATAGTATGATATATATGGCGTGCGTAAACTCCTACATTTTATATTCACACAGAGTAATATCTCATTTATCCAGAAAGATGTTCATGTTTAAGGTACATAAAAGGTTAACAAACAAAACTCAATCGTGGATTCAACCTTAGCCGAGATCTAAGGAGCATTATTTCTGGAGCACTGTCTGAAAATCGAATTGGCCAAGGTATACAAGATCAACAGGATGTTATGCCTGACAAACAGGTACAAGCTCGACGAAAAACCTATTGTTACATATGCCCAATTAAAAAAAAGAACTTATTGTTTAAAATGTAAAAAACAAATTTGTGGAGATCGTAAAAAAAGAATCTGTCTTCAATGTTGCAATTGTTTTAATAATAAAAATAACATTTTTATTAAACTACCACGAGTCGTTACCGTTAATAATATCATAAAACACGATACCGTTCTAGGGTTAATAAAACACACATGTGTGATGCTGATCAATTAACATTAAGGAACTGAACCAATTAACAAAATATTGTTTACTGGTACTGCATAAATTTGAAATCGGGAAACGTTCGACAAGAATAACAAACTATCAAACTATCTGATTTTAGAATAACTACAATATATATATATATATATATATATATATATATATATATATATATATGTGTGTGTGTGTGTGTATATTGAGATGATACGTTTATGTGATAGTAATACTTGTATATAAAAATAAGAACAATAATAAAACATAGGAATAATCGTGGAATAGTTTCGATAGGATTTAATTAAGCATAGGTGTGATATCGCTACATTTATGAAATTTAAATAATGAATAGGTAAGCACATATGTAATCATACATCAGTGCGTGCAACATAAAACTTAGTGCAGCTAGACTAGAAATGTATGTGGACTTATGTTTTTGGGGGCATAGAAGCCGAATATGAACTTATTTTGTCCCTGAAAAATAGATTTAATTATATTAAGTAAAATTTCATTATTGGCACAATGTACAAAATGGCGTTTTTTTGTATAAAATATTGAATGTTAAGAGAAATATAGCATGTGGGGTATCAAAATAAAGAGAATTGCGCATAGATTGTAAAAATAATTTTAGTTTTAAGGCAGTATTAGATATACGAAAGTGATTGGTAAACTTAAAAATTATTAACATTTAGAAATTGGATTATCCAATCAGAGCATTTGTTTGTATGGTCATATCACAATAGGAAAGCTAAAATTTTAGAAAAAGAACGAGTAAAGATTGTAAACTTTTCTAATCACTTCCTTGTTAGAATTTCGAAGGCAGAACATGTATCACTCGGTGCTGGCATAAACAATCGAGAATACTTTCATAACCTAATTTGAACTGAAGTGAATACATGTTCTAACCTAATAAATCGTTTCATTTGTTAAAATCGAAAAGTGTATGTAGTATGTAAAATTATTGTTATACGTTAATATAAATAAAATTGAACATGAATTCCGTGATTCCAACATCATAAATATTAATGGTATACATCAAGGAAGATTCACAGCAGGCACATATGGTAAACCAGTGCATCCTATTAAGAAAATTCTAGACCATACCATTGTATGAATCTTCAGGCTGCAAAAATTCTAATATTAGAGTTTGGTTATTATGATACATGTGTTTATTTATATGTGAAGAATTAATAGCGGAATATTTGCTGAGTATTGATAAAGTAGTACATCAAATAAAAACAAATATATTATTATATCAATTTGAATTTATGCTTACCTATTTAAATGATGAATATTTTTCTTGTGCAATTTATTAGTAATCAAAAATACAATTATGAACCAGATGTTTGAAGAGGGCGCTGAATTCGTTGAGAAAGACGCATTATTATATGTACAGGGTACGTACTGAAATTCGTATAATTCAAAGGTAATATTTTATAAAGGTATTGAAGTTTATATTATTAAAAATAATTGGTATTTTTATACAGATTTAACTTAAGTAAATCACTATGCATATTGTAGAATTAATTCCTTGAACTCTATCCCCTGAATGAGTGACGCTAGCCGTAGCAAAATTAATTTCTCTTTAACAAATTCATTTATTGTTAATAAAAGTAAACTAAATAAATAACTATATATAGTTATTATTGCTACATCACAAATTATGGTATACAAGCGTGTATAAAAACGTCAGGTATTAAGAAAGCATAGAAATTACCGAAGCAGAAACGAGGGAAATAGTAATTAAGTATATAACCATATAATATTAAATGTTTTTACATCAGTGTAATATATATATATATATATATATATATATATATATATATATATATATATATATATGTATATATGTATATATATATATATATATATATATATATATACAATAATTAAAATTACACTAGTATATCAAAACGTATGGGTAACTCCACACATTTATTCACAATCACTCGAACTATTGTCGTTTTCACCCAAGTTTATAATGGTCGGAGCTATATCTGCAATATCTAATTGTTTTTATCGTTCATATCAATCATTTATTATTTTTTCTGTGTGATGAATAGAACGTTTCCACATTTCACTGTCGAAATATTTAACTTCAACGCTGATGCGACTCGCTACAAATTAATATGTTTCATATTTACCTCTCGAACAGAACTTAATGATAATAAACGCCGGCCACTATCTCGTTCTAGTTCAAAGTATTGTATTAAGGAAGCTACCAGATCATTGGCTTTACTATCTAAATGTTTCGGCATTTCGGCGAATAGGCAAGTAAATGTAAATTCCAAAACACTTGACACCGCAACAGCACGATACAATTAACAACGCTAATTTTGTTCTGGAAAAAAACATATCTTTATACTAACGTGGACAATGAATATAAACGGAAAATTAGCGATCGTAAAAGCAAAATAGACTGTCAGTAGCAATCAAAAAACGTTTGGCATCGATGTTAGTACAGCATACAGATTTACCAACTTTTTCCACTAAAAAGCAACTAGATCTTTCAGAAGTCAAAGCAACCTAATGTATGTTTTAAATTGGAATGGCATAATATTCCGCCTATGATGTGCAACACTTTAGAAAATGAGCAAAGTATAAAATAAATTTAAGTGCACAACATTACGCAGCAGTCCCTGAATTATCAGCACGTTTGAACGACTTAGCATCAGTTAACGACATGATTAGGTTCAATGCGCTTAATTCATTGGGCAAAAAATGCTACAGTTAGAAGAAATACTTCTATTAGCCATGCGGGAAACGAATTAAACCTGACAAACGTACTATTCGTAAAACATTAAGATATTTAAAGGAAGTACTGACGTAAAAATGATTGCCTATGTTCATACGGTACTATTATCTACGCTGTGGATAAGGTAGAACCTTAGCAACGTGTTTTTGTGCATAAAACGGTATTTGAACCGCTAGCATAAAGTGAATATTATATGCAGTATAATGTATAGTATCACAATTACGCTTACTAAATTACTATTATGTACCCTTACCTACCGATTTTGAAGTTTTCAGCGTCTAAAACTTACCTGAAACAAAGAGAAGTATTAATATAACATGTCTCATAATTTATAAAATAAATGGTGTACTAATATAATAGGTACATACATGTTAAAAGTTATCATAAAGATATGACTACTATTGTATTTAAAGTTGTTACATAAAAGAACTACTTTTCAGGCCTATTTTACAGCAACTGCAATTTTAATGCGTCAACTTTCTTTATGTTTTTAATACTAACTTTGTGCGTTGCCTTTATGCAAAATAATGTTTTCTTTTCATGACAAAGCTCTATTTACCACATCTGCAGCCAACTTTTACAACTAAACTCGCTTGAAGGTGTTTATTTATTATCGGAATATTTAATGTATTTGATTTATTTTAAAATCAGACGGTCTTACGAACTGCTGGGAAGAATACATATGTCGGTCTCTTGGTTTCAGGAGGAAACCAAATGCATCAAGAGCCACCCAAAAAAATAATGCAGTCCATCTCGTCTTTAGACTAATACTAGACCTCTACGACTTCCAAAGGGGTGCACCAAGTACTCTACGTGGAAATCGACTACAGTGCTTAATGCGTCGCCTGAAAATACCCCCATAAATTTTAATTATTTCAGAGTTCTATACAAAAAAAAACACATCACTAATAATGATGGTTAATAAAGGTCGAACTTTAATAAATACGAGATCTCTCTAACCAGAAATAAACTTACACTGTCAGGAACCTAAACGGGCGATTATTTAGTAGCATGAGGAAGTATCTATTAAATAAAAATGTATTAGGCAATTATAATAGTACTATACCCATAATATATGATAAGTAGGGTCACGCTTCCAAAGCATACCTTCGCAATAAAGTGACCCCAGTTTATAATCTCGTTACACAATCAGTAGATGGGTTCAGGAAAATTATAGTTATAATAAACGGATATTATGATTATAAATAACAGAGGTGGAGGACTAAACTAAATCTAATAATATGGTTGTAGTATTGTTAGATTTAGTTTGTCCTTTTATGTTTAATTTTTACATACTGTTACCGTTACCTACCCTACCACCCTCTGTTATTTATAATCATAATATCTGTTTATTTGATAGATTTCAAATATTTAGTTTTAAATCGGTTATATAAAAAGCACTTGAAAGTGAATGCTTAGCATTTGAAACTAGTAGTGCAATAATAAATAAATATTTTCTGGAATTAGGTGAAATATCCGATTAATTAATTTTTAAAAGTATATTAGAATTTCAGAAGTTGCTCAATTTTTCCTTTTTATATAAATAAATTGTCGATATTTTGCTAACATAAATATGCTAGCCAAGGATAGGTATAAAAATATAATTATTATAATTAATAATTATTATTGAATATACGGCGGTTAAGTGATTAGTGTTATGGTTGTGATAACGTTTAAATACGATTCTTAAAACTCATTGGGTTTTTAGCAATAGGCGCTAAAGTTGAACAGATAACTTCTATATTCCCCTTTGCCATACTATTACCAAGTATTTCAAAATGTTGCTTCAAATGTTTAATTATAATTGTGAAACTTATTTTGTTTTCTTTTTTCTTTGAGTGCCATATGCTTTCCAATGTATATTTATGTAAATAATGAAATTTATTTTTAATTTTATTGTAAAACATATATTTCATCTGAAGCTTTAGATAGATAATTAGATTTATCTTTAGTTTCATGAATGGGAAATTTATTCCTTCGTGAAGACTTACATAATTCGAATCGCTTAGTGGGGAGTTGTTTTAACTGCTACCAGTTAATGATAATCAACGCTCACCTGGGCAGCGGAAGAAACCCAATCAATAGTGTGGATGCAAAAATAATGGATTATTTTGACACTAGTAAAGAAGAGTTAATAGTATACAGAAGAAGAAATATCAAAGTGGTACGAAGGAGAAAATATAGTGAATCTTCCAAACACAACTCCTTTTATAAATAATTGTGGGTGAAGTTAGCGTTGCAAGAGATTTCGTTAACTCATAAATAAAACTAATACATACAGCAAGTGCGTTAGTACAAAATTTATTTTAACTAAAACTGATTTCTTTAACTCCACTAGGTGAACTGTAAAAGCTTTTCGTTTCATACGCGATTGAATTGGTACTTTTCGTTTATGAACAGGATTATTATAGAAAAAGTAATATAGACCTGCAACAACTATTTTCATAAAAAAAATGCTAGGTACATATTGCTTTCTCCAAAAGAGAATAAAAACGACACCTTGCTCCTTTAGATACCACTGAAAAGTTTACAATAGTTCAATTCAGTCGCCGGCACACCATCAAAGAAAACGTTTTTAATATACGAAAATATGCAGTTTTGTAGTTATTGTTCGTAAAACTTTCAGTTTCAGATTAGCGCTTATATTTACGCTATCAGACTATTCTATCTCTTATCGCTCACATGCGATTTTAGGTAAAAAATGGTAGTGCTTATTAGTCTACCCAACCACAGGTGGTCAAGTACAAACTGATAATAAATAACGATAATCCAATACTTACTAGAAACCGCTGAAGATGCAACGCGCTCTGTATTTTTAATCAATATTTCTTGGTCATTATATCGCACTAATTCCTTGTCAAACAGTAGTGTAGCGCACCTTACGTTACTTTTCACCAAATACATTATGTAGTAGCTCATTTAAAATACATGCAAAGCATAAGTACGAAAACGTTATAAAATTCTGGAAATCAGTATAGTAATTGAATTGTATATTACTAAAACATTCTTTCCAAAAGATGAAATGAAGGATGATTTAATCAAAAATATAAAAAAAAACAGAAAAATTGTTGTCAATTAGCCCGAAGAACTTTCTCACCATCTATTATTTGAGTCGATTTAATTAAGTACTTATGTCAAATTTAAGTACAACCACTTTTAAAGTTTTAAAGTTACTGCGAGTAAAAAATATAAAAATTCACTCCCTTCTTGCCCCGCAGGTACAACACCTCACCACAAATCACAGAGATGTAAACAAATAAACATGTATGTTAAATTTGGTTGCAATCGACCTTTAAGTTTTTGTGTTATCGCGGACGAAATAAACCATATTTGCCCTTTTTACTCCTTACCCCGCACACTAATACTACAGACACCAAATATAAGTGATCTAGAAATTTATATGTGATGTGTTACATTTGAATACAATTGCTTTTGAAGTTTTTGAGTTATTACGGCTTAATGAAAATTTCATTTACCTTTGTTACACCTTATTCCGTAAATCTACCACCACTAAGCACCACTGGGACCGAGACATTAGCTCCTTACGCCGCAAATCCACCGCCATAAAAAATTACCTAGGTTTTGACATTTAGGAGTTTATCCTTACGTTAAGTTTGAATACTATTACTTTTCAAATCTTTGGGTTATCCCCACCAAAAGTTCCTGGGGCATAACATATACGTATATAAGATTTGAACGCAGACGCTTCTTACATTTTTGAAGGATTTATCACAGACACTTACATATACGCGGGCCAGCACGTACACGCGGGCGCACACGCACGCGTAATTGTAAATTATTTAATCCAGTGACGGATGTAGGAAAGATATTTAACCTAAAATAGTATTTGTTAAAATAAGAAATAGTGACCAAAACACACAAATAAACAATTCACCATGCTAAGAAAGCTACTAATTTGCCTTATTCACAGTATATTATTGTCAAGATGATTTTCTTTCCTCATTGTTATATAGGAACTTTTAGTTCTAGTGTTTTTTTAAGTTGTTAGTAATTAGAATGAATGTCATGTAAGTGGGTTAGAATGACTAGCTTCAGGTAGTTTGTTAGAACAAAGTTGAGTTCTGAAAATAATAAAAGAGCCTATTCTTGAATCGATATATTTATACAACGAACCACGGGTCCGGGAAGTGTGAGCTAAAGAACACAACAAATTTGGCGACGAGAATCGGATTGTTGAGAGTAACATAACCTATACAGGAAGCATGGCATTAATTGGGTCAATCGAACCTTATTCATTAAAAACTGATTTTAATTATTACATCGAAAGGATGGATCAATTATTTATCTGAAACGAAGTCGAAGAACAAAAGAAGGTACCAATGTTCATTACTTTAATGGGGCCGGAATGCATGTGTTATTAAAAATTTATGTGCACCGAATACGCCCACTTCGAAATTGTATAAAGATTTAGTTCAGATATTAAAAAACATTTTAGTCCGGAAAAATTTAGAAGTTTTAAATTTCATAAATTTAAGGTTCAAAAATTTTTTAAAAAGTCCTTGCCAAACCTTTTTAAGGGATCTCGAGGTGTTTAACTCTAGAACGGTAACGTACGTAAAATTTACGTGTAGGAGGTATTAGCATCTACACTGCATCCACATCTTTGCATTTACACCCTCACCCCATTAGCAGTGCCACATGATGCCGTAGCGGCAGTCAGAGTTAAATCGTTTTCGAGTAAATAGTGGTTATCTGAAAGTCTAGGCGTAAAATTTAACGTAGAAAAAAGTGGAGTATATTTTACGTGTCAATACCTATTACGTACGAAATATTTTTATATTCAGTTATTATAATATTCGGGTTTATTCACAATTATGGCTAAAAAAGGTTTATCGGACGAAGAACTTAAAGTGTTGTTGGATGAAAGTAGTGATAGTGAGTTGGAAGATAAGTTGGAAAAAAAGGAAAGTGATGAATCGGGGGACAGTTTATCTGTGAGTGGGTACCAAAAGATGAAGCTCTTGAAAATAACTTAAATAAAGTGTGGAGAAAGGGCCACAATGAACAACAGAAAGAAATAACATTCCAGAGTAAGAGGAAATTAAAGTTACCAAACGGGTAATACACGCCCCCTAAAGAAATCCAGGGAATGAGGTAAATTTAACAGTGTTACTTTGTTTTGGAAATCTGTAAATATGGTAACACATGTATCGCCTATGTTTCTTGTTTGGTATAAGCCAAAGTCCCATGTTCCGGCACACCTAGGTTTTCTAAAACCCAACCCCGAACGTGTTGGGTAAAGTTTAGATATTTTACACTTCCCTTTACCTAGGCAAACCTAGGTATGGCGGGACTTTGAACTTTCCCAACATAAGGCAAAATATTTTGGTGTCTATGCAATTCAAGAATTAACAATTTGTAAATATGTTTTTCTTTTTTTTCAGTCAGGTACATCTAGCACGAGTGCATCTGAATCCAGAAACTACACAATTATTCCCAGTGAATCTGTTTTGAATGGTAGGGATGGCTACGAATGGAAAAAAAACTCACCTGTAATAGCTAAAGTCCATCTAGAAACGTTGTGCATATAATACCAGAACCTGTTGAGCCATTACGAAATATCACAGATCCTCTACATGCATTCCAGACGTTTTTTACAGATTCTATAATAGACAAAGTATTTCAACATACAAATGAACAGATTGAAATTATAAATCAACACTACAAGACTCAATCTGAAACGGTTTCCAAAATTAATCCAGCTCAACTTAAGGTTATATATATATCTGCCGCAGGTTTAAAGAGCAAACATCTTCCGTTCGAAATAATGTTCGACACTACATTTTGTGGTAAACACTATAGAGCTACTATGGTTCAAAAGAGATTCGATTTTCTCTCCTCCTGTTTGCGATTTGATGATAAAAAATCTAGAAATCACAGAAGAGAAATAAGTAGATTCGCACCAATATCTGAAATACGGGAGGAATTTATACAAATATGCCGACAGTCTTACAAACCAGGTTCATATGTGACAATTAATGAGCAGCTGGTGGGTTTTCGCGGAAGATGTCCATTTCCATGTATTTGCCCAACAAACAAGCCAAGTATGGTATACAATTTATTTTGCTTTGTGATACTTCTACCAAGTACCTTATTGATGCACTTCTATATGTTGGAAAATCCACCAACAAAAACGGACGTCCATTAGTAGAATTCTGTGTAGAAATATTGACGAAATCTATCCATGGCTCCAATAGAATTGAGACAATGGACAATTAGTTTACGAGCATTCCGCTGGCAGATAAATTACTTCAAACACCCTATAAGTTAACAGTAATTGGAACTCTGAAGAAAAACAAGGCTGAGATTCCACAGCAGTTTATTTAAAATAATAAAGAACAGTAGCCAAATACTTCCATGTTTGGATTTAGTGGTAGTAACATCTCCTTGGTATCCCACAAACCAAAGCCTAATAAACTGGTAGTTTTACTATCCTCTATGCACCTAGCGAGTTCAGTAAATGAATCCACACATAAGCATGAAATAATTCACTATTATAATTCTGCAAAACGGACAGTAGATTCATTTGGTCAAATGGCCAATATGTGTTGTAATCGTAAAACAAAACGATGGTCAATGTGTGTCTTCTATAACATGATATATATGGCGTGCGTAAACTCCTACATTTTATATTCACACAGTGTAATATCTCATTTATCCAGAAAAATGTTCATATTTGAGGTACATAAAAGATTAACAAACAGGTGGCAAGTTCAAAGACTCAATCGTGGATTCAACCTTAGCCGAGATCTAAGGAGCATCATTTCTGGAGCACTGTCTGAAAATCGAATTGGCCAAGGTATACAAGATCAACAGGATATTATGCCTGACGAACAGGTACAAACTCGACGAAAAACCTGTCTTCAATGTTGCAATTAGTATCAATAATAAAAATAACATTTTTATTAAACTACCACGAGTCGTTACCGTTAATAATATCATAAAACACGATACCGTTCTAGGGTTAATGAAATACACATTATGTGTGATGCTGATCAATTAACATTAAGGGAATGAACCAATTAACAAAATATTTTTTACTGGTACTGCAATAAAGTTGAAATCGGGAAACGTTCGACAAGAATAACAAACTATCAAACTCTCTGATTTTAGAATAACTGCAATATATATATATATATATATATATATATATATATATATATATATATACATGTGTGTGTGTATATATTCAGATGATACGTTTATGTGATAGTAATACTTGTATATAAAAATAAGAACAATAATAAAACATAGGAATAATCGTGGGATAGTTTCGATAGGATATAATTAAGCATAGGTGTGATATCGCTACATTTATGAAATTTAAATAATGAATAGATAAGCACCTATGTACTCATGCATAAGTGCGTGCAACATAAAATTTAGTGCAGCTAGACTAGAAATGTATGTGGACTTGTTTTGGGGGTGTAGAAGCCGAATATGAACTTATTTTGTCCCTGAAAAATAGATTTAATTATATTAAGTAAAATTTCATTATTGGCACAATGTACAAAATGGCGCTTTTTTGTATAAAATATTGAATGTTAAGAGAAATATAGCATGTGGGGTATCAAAATAAAGAGAATTGCGCATAGATTTTAAAAATAATTTTAGTTTTAAGGCAGTATATACGAAAGTGATTTGTAAACTTAAAAATTATTAACATCTAGAAATTGGATTATCCAATCAGAGCATTTGTTTGTATGGTCATATCACAATAAGAAAGCTAAAATTGTAGAAAAAGAACGAGTAAAGATTGTAAACTTTTCTAATCACTTCCTTGTTAGAATTTCGAAGGTAGAACATGTATCACTCGGTGCTGGCATAAACTAACGAGAATATTTTCATAACGTAATTTGAACTGAGGTGAATACATGTTCTAACCTAATAAATCGTTTCATTTGTTAAAATCGAAAAGTGTATGTAGTGTGTAAAATTATTGTTATACGTTAATATAAATAAAATTGAACATGAATTCCGTGATTCCAACATCATAAAGGAAATTTGGTACATCAAAAATATTAATGGTATACATCAAGGAAGATTCACAGCAGGCACATATGGTAAACCAGTGCATCCAATTAAGAAAATTCTAGACCATACAATTGTATGAATACTTCAGGCTACAAAAATGCTAATATTAGAGTTTGGTTATGATGATACATGTGTTTATTTATATGTAAAGAATTAATAGCGGAATATTTGCTGAGTATTGATAAAGTAGTACATCAAATAAAAACAAATATATTATTATATCAATTTTAATTTATGCTTACCTATTTAAATGATGAATATTTTTCTTGTGCAATTTATTAGTAATCAAAAATACAATTATGAACCAGATGTTTAAAGAGGGCGCTGAAATCGTTGAGAAAGACGCATTATCATATGTACAGGGTACGTACTGAAATTCGTATAATTCAAAGGTAATATTTTATAAAGGTATTGAAGTTTATATTATTAAAGATAATTGGTATTTTTATACAGATTTAACTTAAGTAAATCACTATGCATATTGTACAATTAATTCCTTGAACTCTAGCCCCTGAATGAGTGACGATAGCCGTAGCAAAATTAATTTCTTTTTAACAAATTCATTTATTGTTAATAAAAGTAAACTAAATAAATAACTATATATAACTATTAGTATATTTATACTAACGTGGACAATGAATATAAACGGAAAATTAGCGATCGTAAAAGCAAAATAGACTGTCAGTAGCTATCAAAAAACGTTTGGCATCGATCTTAGTACAGTATACAGATTTACCAACTTTTTCCACTAAAAAGCAACTAGATCTTTCAGAAGTCAAAGTAACCTAATGTATGTTTTAAATTGGAATGGCATAATATTCCGCCTATGATGTGCAACACTTTAGAAAATGAGCAAAGTATAAAATAAATTTAAGTGCACAACATTACGCAGCAGTCCCTGAATTATCAGCACCTTTGAACGACTTAGCATCAGTTAACGACATGATTAGGTTCAATGCGCTTAATTCATAGGGCAAAAAATGCTACATTTAGAAGAAATACTTCTATTAGCCATGCGGGAAACGAATTAAACCTGACAAACGTACTATTCGTAAAACATTAAGATATTTAAAGGAAGTACTGACGTAAAAATGATTGCCTATGTTCATACGGTACTATTATCTACGCTGTGGATAAGGTAGAACCTTAGCAACGTGTTTTTGTGCATAAAACGGTATTTGAACCGTTAGCATAAAGTGAATATTATATGCAGTATAATGTATAGTATCACATTTACGCTTACTAAATTACTATTATGTACCCTTACCTACCGATTTTGAAGTTTTTGTAGCGTCTAAAACTTACCTGAAACAAAGAGAAGTATTAATATAACATGTCTCATAATTTATAAAATAAAATGGTGTACTAATATAATAGGTAAATACATGTTAAAAGTTATCATAAAGATATTACTACTATTGTATTTAAAGGATTGTTATATAAAAGAACTACTTTTCAGGCCTATTTTTAGAGCCACTGCAATTTTAATGCGTCAACTTTCTTTATGTTTTTTAATACTAACTTTGTGCGTTGCCTTTATGCAAAATAATGTTTTTCTTTTCATGACAAAACTCAATTTACCACATCTGCAGCTAACTTTTACAATTAAACTCGCTTGAAGGTGCTTATTTATTATCGGAATATTTAATGTATTTGATTTATTTTTAAAATCATACGGTCTTACGAACTCCTGGGGAAGAATACATATGTCGGTCTCTCGGTTTCAGGAGGAAACCAAATGCTTCAAAAGCCACCCAAAAAAATAATACAAACCATCTCGTCTTTAGGCTAATACTAGACCCTATGTGGAAATTGACTACAGTGCTTAATGCCGTGCCTGAAGATACCCCCATACATTTTAGTTATTTCAGAGTTCTACACAAAAAAAAACACATCACTAATAATGATGGTTAATAAATGTCGAATTTAATAAATACGAGATTTCTCTAACCAGAAATAAACTTATACTGTCAGGAACCTAAACGGGCGATTATTTAGTAGCATAAGGAAGTATCAATTAAATAAAAATGTATTAGGCAATTATAATAGTACTATACCCCATAATATATGATAAGTAGGGTCACGCTTCCAAAACATGCCCACGCAATAAAGTGACCCCTCGGATTTATAATCTCGTTACACATTTAGTAGATGGGTTCAGGAAAATCTAGTCGTTCTGCTTTCAGCCAGTTAGTTTTAATTAAAATATAAATAAATTGTCGATATTTTGCTAACATAAATGTGCTAGCCAAGGATATGTATAAAAAATGTAATTATTATAATTAATAATTATTATTGAATATACGACGGTTAAGTGATTAGTGTTATGGTTGTGATAACGTTTAAATACGATTCTTAAAACTCATTGGGTTTTTAGCAATAGCCGCTAAAATTGAACAGATAATTTATATATTCCCCTTTACCATACTATTACGAAGTATTTCAAAAATGTTACTTCAAATGTTTAATCTGCTTAATTAACAATAATCATATCAATTATAATTGTGAAACTTATTTTGTTTTCTTTTTCCTTTGAGCGTCATATGCTTTCCAATGTATATTGATGTAAATAATGAAATTTATTTTCAATTTTATGTGAAACATTTATTTCATCTGAAGCTTTAGATAGATAGTTAGAGTTTATCTTTAGTTTCATGAACGGGAAATTTATTCCCTTCGTGAAGAGTGTTACATAATTCGAACCGCTTACTCAATTATAATTTAGACGGGAAATAAGTGGGGAGTTGTTTTAACTGCTACCAATTAATGATAATTAACGCTCACCTGGGCAGCGGAAAAAACCCAATCAATCCTGTGGATGTAAAAAATAATGGATTATTTTGACACTAGTAAATAGTTAATAGTTAATAGTTAATAGTATACAGAAGAAGAAATTTCAAAGTGGTACGAATGAGAAAATGTAGTGAACCCTCTAAACACAACTCCTTTTATAAGTAATTGTGGGTGAAGTTAGCATTGCAAGAGAATTCGTTAACTCATAAATAAAACTAATAGATACAGCAAGTGCGTTAGTACAAAATTTATTTTAACTAAAACTTATTTCTTTAACTCCACTAGATGAACTGTAAAAGCTTTTCGTTCCATACTCGATTGAATTGGTACTTTTCGTTTATGAACAGGACTATTATAGAAAAAGTAATATAGACCTGCAACAACTATTTTCATAAAAATGCTAGGTACATATTGATTTCTCCAAAAGAGAATAAAAACGACACCTTGCTCCTTTAGATACCACTGAAAAGTTTACAATAGTTCAAGTCAGTCGCCGGCACAATATCAAAGAAAACGTTTTTAATATACTAAAATATGTAGTTTTGTAGTTATTGTTCGTAAAACTTTCAGTTTCAGATTAGCGCTTATATTTACGCTATCAGACTATTCTATCTCTTATCGCTCACATGCGATTTTAGGTAAAAAGTAGTAGTGCTTATTAGTCTACCCAACCACATGTGGTCAAGTACAAACTGATAATAAATAACGATAATCCAATACTTACTAGAAACCGCTGAAGATGCAACGCGCTCTGTATTTTTAACCAATATTTCTTGGTCATTATATTGCACTAATTCCTTGTCAAACAGTAGTGCAGCGCACCTTACGTTACTTTTCACCAAATACATTATGTAGTAGCCCATTTAAAATACATGCAAAGCATAAGTACGAAAACGTTATAAAATTCTGGAAATCAGTATAGTAATTGAATTGTATATTACTAAAACATTCTTTCCAAAAGATGAAATGAAGGATGATTTAATCAAAAATATAAAAAAAAAAACAGAAAAATTGTTGTGAATTAGCCCGAAGAACTTTCTCACCATCTATTATTTGAGTCGATTTAATCAAGTACTTATGTCAAATTTAAGTACAACCACTTTTAAAGTTTTAAAGTTACTGCGATTAAAAAATATAAAAATTCACCCCCTTCTTGCCCCGCAGGTACAACACCTCACCACAAATCACAGAAATGTAAACAAATAAACATGTATGTTACATTTGGTTGCAATCGACCTTTAAGTTTTTGTGTTATCGCGGACGAAATAAACCATATTTACCCATTTTACTCCTTACCCCGCACACTAATACTACACACACCAAATATAAGTGATCTAGAAATTTATATGTGATGTGTTACATTTGAATACAATTGCTTTTGAAGTTTTTGAGTTATTACGGCTTAATGAAAATTTCATTTACCTTTGTTACACCTTATTCCGTAAATCCACCACCACTAAACACCACTGGGACCGAGACATTTAGCTCCTTACACCGCAAATCCACCACCATACAAAATTACTGAGGTTTTGAGATTTAGGAGTTAATCCTTACGTTAAGCTTGAATGCTACTACTTTTCAAATTTTTAGGTTATCCCCACCAAAAGTTCCTGGGGCATAACATATACGTATATAAGATTTGAACGCAGACGCTTCTTACATTTTTGAAGGATTTATCACAGACACTTACATATACGCGCGCCAGCACGCACTCGCGGGCGCACACGCACGCGTAATTGTAAATTATTGAATCCAGTGACGGATGTATGAAAGATATTTAACCTAAAATAGTATTTGTTAAAATAAGAAATAGTAACCAAAACACACAAATAAACAATTCACCATGCTAAGAAAGCTTCTAATTCGCCTTATTCACAGTATATTATTGTCAAGATGACTTTCTTTCCTCATTTGCCGTGTTTTCAGCAGAATTTAAAGAAACATACATAAAGCTTTACTTTGTTAGCATTTCTATGTAAAAATATCAGAAAATTTAAATGAACTTGCAGAATATTTATATATTTAATGAAACTTGTCTTATAAACAAAAATTTGTCTATTATGTACCGTTTCTACTATGCTACCAAATAAAATTGTATAAATTTCCTCTCCTTCATAGTTTCATATACGTCGCAATAAAATACTTATATTTTTTCAACTTTCATAAAATTGTTTCAACATCTTTGACAATTTTAATAGATATTACTACTGACGAAGATAACTGTAAGTGTTATCGAAACGTTTAGATTGTATAATTTGAAATACACCATTAAAAAACCCAAATAAGATAAGTTTTATATTATGTGTAATAATGGTGAAAGTTTACATTATTATATGCGTCGTATTTCAATCGTCCTTAATTTTTTTGATCCTATCATTACGATCTTACTGCATTAAAATTTAGAATCCAACAAAAATACAAGAAAACATTTTGTTTTAAAAATATTTTTAAAATGATTGAAATGAGAATTCTTCGGACTTAATGATTTCATTTCCACACCTAAATGAAAAAAACCAAATTGACATTGATGTATTTTTAATCTGCTGAAAGTTCAAAGTGTGTGTACTTAATCTTCTCGCAGGCATGTTGATAAATAGACCTGATATTTTTAAAGCAAACTGTTACGAAAATGAAAGTTTCACATATATTTCTGTATTAATAATTTAATCATATTTATTCATTAACACAATTCCGATATATTAACAAGAGCTTTCAAAAATTATGGAACTATAATAGATTAAAAACCCGCCTGAAATTTTAAAACGCCTAATTACACTAGTCAAACGGTTACATAAATGAATGAACCCTTTGGAATATATGTGAAATATCTGGTAACATACTACCTTCCAACCTAAAAAATGGAAATTAAAAGAAACGAAACAACTTTAATAACAATTTTTTTAGGATAATTATGCAACCCCTTTCATAGTAAGTTAATTAGGAAAATAGGCAACACTGTAAAAACAAAAACCATAATCTACGTCAAACAGATGTTTAAAACTTCATGTCATATAGAGGTTAATAGACATCTAGATACTTAAAAATTACAAAGCCGTGCAGGTATATACAGCATTTTCAATCATATTTATTTAATTTTTACACATATTTCACTATATATAAACATAAAGAAAAGTGTGTGGTAGCGCGTGCGCGTTTGTGTGAGTGGAGGGGGAATGAGTGCATCTGTGCGTGTGTGTGTGTGTGTGTGTGTGTGTGTGTGGTGCGTGCGTGCGTGCGCGCGGGCGTGGGTATGTGCGTGCGTGCGTGCATGGGTGCACACGTGCGTGCGTGCACGTGCGCGCGCGTGTGTGTGGGTGGGTGTGCGTGGGTGCGTGCGTGAGTGCGGGCGTGGGTATGTACGTGCATGCGTGCGTGCGTACATACGTGCGTGCGTGCGTGCGTGTGTGCGTGTGTGCGTGTGTGCGTGTGTGCGTGTGCGTGTGTGCGTGTGTGCGTGTGCGTGTGGTGTGTGTTGTGTGTTGTGTGTGTTGTGCGTGTGTGCGTGTGTGCGTGTGTGCGTGTTTGCGTGTTTGAGTGTTTGCGTGTTTGCGTGTTTGCGTGTTTGCGTGTTTGCGTATTTGCGTGTTTGCGTGTTTGCGTGTTTGCGTGTTTGCGTGTTTGCGTGTTTGCGTGTTTGCGTGTTTGCGTGTTTGCGTGTTTGCGCGTTTTTGTGCGTTTTGTGTTTGCGCATTTGCGGGTTTGCACGTTTGCGCGTTTTCAGTCTGTCAGGTGTGAAGTTGGCACGCCAGCTCGTATATTTTATATTTCCTTAACTACCGTGGTTGCTGGTAGATTTTCTCTGGCATATAAAAGCACAATTAAAGCACTAACCTTGTGTGTTAAAATCATTATTTGTGCTTTTAATGGTCTCCCAACTTCACGAACCTTCTCTCAGGTGGGTGCTTCCTGTCTAGCAGTAGAATCGTTAGCTTTCGAAAACGCCACTTTAGCGATAAAGGAAAATGACAAAAAGTGAAATGGTAGGATTACCACTTCACACGACCTGATAAACCAAGGAAATCCAGATTACCACAAAAAGGCACGAAATAACAACACCAATAGTTACGCTAACAGTTTATATTACTAAATTTGGTAGAGTTATCAGAATAAGCACAGCAAGGTTAATTGTATAAATATAATAAGCTATCTCATAAATCTTGAAATAATGAAATTCTAATTCTAATATTTTTTTTATTGATTAAGCTTTTAATTAAACCAATAAGCAGAAAATCTGGTTAAGTAGTGGAGACCATAATTATTAAGCGTTACTAGTTAATTGAGAATTAGTACACTGTGAACAGTCTCATTTAATTCATAATAAATTGAAAAGTAGTAAATGTTAATTTAATGTTCATATGGTGAAGCCTAGATGTTACAAAATTTAAGATAGCGTATTGTAGTACAATCTCTTTGAATAATCATTAAACGTTTACTAGCTTTAGATTCATATAGTAAAGCCCCAGTGATCTCAGTAATGGGATGATGTTATTACCACCAAAGTGCTTTGTTAAAATATCACAGAACTGATTTTCACAAAAGAACACAAAAGCATGCATGCTATCTTGTGTTTAGCTGTTTTCAACTATCAACTTGTTCTTATCTTCCAGATCTCAACAAAAATGTTAGTGATCCATGAAATAGATGTTAATTTACATTCACACATGTGAGGTTAGCAATATTGACATAAATTGAAATGTATTAATACATAGAAATTACTCTGACCATTAATAGTACTTATTAGATCGGAACTGTGCTTGAACTTGAATGTGAACGTGACCCTATTATACTAAACATTTGAGAAATCCAAGAAATTGAAGTTTACCTCTAGGAGAGTTTTGATATGAAATAAGATAACAGCCATTTAGTTAGTTCATTGGGAGTAAATTCTTGCAATACTGTCACGTTACAATAAATAGACTTTACAATCTGTAATAAAGAAGATTTTAATGAAAATGTAAAACGCCGATTGCTTACGTACAAAGGGTGAAGGTTTGCTTGAAAGACTATTTCACCACATAATTAGGCTGTAATTCCATAAAATCCCAATCTAGGTTTTAATTGACATTTAATTGGAATCAACAGCAATTGAATCGCTAATCTTCTCAAGAAGTATCTTACTCGTAATGTAAAGTTTGAATATGACAGCTGAATCAGTTTGAAGTATTTCTCCCCATGAAGAATGGCGTAACCAATGGAAATTATAGATGCATAATAACAAGAACAAATTAAATTGTCAAAAATTATTCAAAACTGGCTATATATTCGCTGGAGAGTGTTGCTTATTTATGGCCTCCATGGAAAGCCAGCTCGTCAGAAGTGGGTGTAGAAGGATAAGAGCGCCAAACGACTGTTGAAGAAGTACAATGCACCGAAATGTGGAGGTTACAACAATGCAAATTATCAACTCATCCATGACGTGATCCTATCTGCTATAGAATAATAATCAAAATCGTAACCCTGTAATACTGACTGTTCCCGTGACAAATTAGGATTTTGTTTGACAGCGTATTATCAACAAAAGTATCAGAAAATTATAATATTAAACTATTGTTTTAATTTAATTAGTGTTTTGAAATATATATTACTAAACTATTATTCTGAAAGATAGATCACTACCATACAGTGTAAAATAACTCGAGGATTATATTTCATTTACAAGAGGTTATAGTGGCCAGATAATACTCACTATGGTTCACATCATAGAATATATTCAAAGATATGGGTAAATAAGGTATAATGTACAGGTTGTCCCATTTTCGTATGTTTTACGGGGTATCTCGCTTATTTTTTAGGTTAGAACCTTGAGGTTTTCGCGACACCGTGCTACTTTTTAATGAAACCAAAGATGCACTAATCAAATTTACCATAGCCATCTTATTTTTTGTGCTACAGGGTGATTTTGAAAGATAGCATTTTCAGTCATCCTCTGTAACTCTGTTATTGTCAGACATATTACAAAGGTAAAAACTGATATTTGTAGATTTTTTTACATAAAATCCAGTGGCGATACTCAGATTTTCTTTAGAGGTCACAGTTTTTGAGATATTGACATAACCAACTTTTTTTTAATGGGACACCCAATATAGTTTTTTAAAATCTTTTTCCCTTGCCAAGAGCTTTTCAAAAATATAGCATAGTCTATATTTATTTTTATAAATAACGTGACAAAATGATTTTTTCTATAATTTACATTGATAAAAACAAAATAATTAATTAATCACAAATATTGTTCAAATTGCAGACCATTATGTCTCCTACAAGTTTCACAAAGTTTATAAATTCTTTTAATAGCATTTTCCAAAATAAATGATTGTCTTCGTAATTCTGCAAAAGCATTTTCCGTTGCAATTTTTAATTGTTGCATGTTGGCATATTGCCTTGAATAAATTTTATTCTTTAAATACCCCCACAAAAAATCCAAAACCGAGAGATCCGGTGATCGTGGTGGCCATCGAACAGGTCCATTTGTTCCAATCCATCTCCTGGGAAAACGTTCATTTAGCCAGTTTTGTATTATTCTAGCATTGTGGGCTGGAGCCCCATCCTGCTGGAAGAATATATCGTTCAGTTGAGCCAGTGGAATATCTTCTAAAATGTTCATAGTTTTTTCTTGTAGAATTTGTAAGTACCCATTAGAGTTTAGGTTTTCTTCATAAATCTTGTAAACTATTTTTCGGTTAAAAATAAAGCAGGAGACATTAAATCCGAACCTGCCTTGACGCTCTCTAGGAAAAATCACGTGGGTGTCTTTTTGACTCCAAAACCGCGAGTTGTGTCTATTAAGAATTGCCGAACTTGTGAAATGTGCCTCGTCTGACCAAATTATATTTTTTTTCATATTTATAAACCAATTGCAGAACTCCAATCTACGTTCAGCATCACCAGGGTGCAGATGATGAACAAGTTTATACTTGTAGGGTTTGAATTTATGTTTTTTTAAATCCTTTGCACTGTTGTTTTAGACACAACGGTTTCTTCATCTATTTTCCTGCACGAGGTTTCAGGAGTGGCTTGAACAACTGCTAAAACGTTGATCTCTGATTCCTCGTTCTCTTTGTTGTAAACTCGGGGTCGAGGTTTGTCAAAACATTCATGTTAGCAAAGATTAAATTTTAATTTTTGAAATATTCTTCTGTCGGGTTGTCTTCTTTCGGGATATCTATATGACAAAATAGGTATATAAAATAAATACAAATTCTAAGGTAAAGATTAACTGACCTGTTCAGATAGAGTTCTAAGGCCTGGTCTGCGTTTTCATTAGATAATATGAAGCAGGTATTCATATCATATTTCTCAAAGTTTTCAAATTTTTGGTTTCGAGCCATATTAAAAAATAATTAAAACAACAATAACAACAAGAACAAGAACGATAACAATAAACAAAAACAACGAATAACAATAAATATCAGCACTAAATTTGGGAAAATGTAACCAGGAATAATTTGAGAGAAGCAGAAACTTCAAAAATCAAATACCTAAGTAATGGCAGAACGTTAATTATTTTGTTTTTTGCGTTACCATGGTTACCCACGGCTATCCACTATTATCAATGTAAATTATAGAAAAAAATCATTTTGTCACGTTATTTATAAAAATAAATATAGACTATGCTATATTTTTGAAAAGCTCTTGGCAAGGGGAAAAAGATTTTAAAAAAATATATAGGGTGTCCCATAAAAAAAGTAGGTTATGTCAATATCTCAAAAACTGTGACATCTAAAGAAAATCTGAGTACGCCACTGGATTCTACGTAAAAAAATCTACAAACATCAGTTTTTACTTTTTAATATGTCTGACAATAACAGAGTTACAGGATGACTGAAAATGCAATTTTTCCAAAATCACCCTGTAGCACACAAACTAAGATGGCTATGGCAAATTTGATTAGTGCATCTTTGGTTTCATTAAAAAATAGCACGATGTCGCGAAAACCGCAAGGTTCTAACCTAAAAAATAAGTGAGATACCCGTAAAACATACGAAAATGGGACAACCAGTACACATTCAAATACGGGTATAATCCATAAATTTGTAGAAAAAATATATTACCTATTAAACGTTACAAGATAAGCAACATTTTCTTTATTTACGGAGATATTGGTTATAATTAGTGTTATGCGATTTTTGTATAAAGTTTTTTCATATATTTTTCTAGCTAAGTGTAAAATCTGCGCAAGGTGTTTCAGGAAATACTCACAGTTGATTTTAAAAGTCGCATTTCCGTATGTGTAATGGCGTTACTAGATAGTAAGTGATTTATATAGATTTCCTTTGTAACAGGTAATGATTCTCATTACGGCTTTGAAGTTTCCGGGTTTGTCTAGTAAGATCTTAACTCCTCTTGAAAAGCAACAAAGTTGTAGTTCGAAAAGCTCGTGTTCGTGTAGCGTGTGCTGCGTGCTAACTCTAAAACTTCAATAAAATGCATCTGTATAAAAATCAATGTCCATATATATATATATATATATATATATATATATATATATATATATATATATATATATATATGGAACCCCTTGTTATTTCAAAACTATTCTAGCTAAATCGATAAAATTTAATATGCATGCTGTTTACGAACCTACTAATAATTCCACAGTTTTGTTATTTTATTAACTGACAAGGTCGGGAACTGCACAGTCAATATGATTTTTTTTAATAGGAAGGGGGTCAAATCGCATACCGTTTGAAAGGTATTTTCAAGTAAAATTCAGCGACATGCCGCTTGCCATGGTTATCTCTAAAGATAACTTCACTATTGTAAATTAAATATTGGGAGTAGGTATTAACTGGATAACTGAAGATCCAGTTAGCATGAGAACAATGAATTGTTTTATGGTGTTTAATGTAACATCAGATTGTTAAAACCGTGTTTTTAGTCGCGCCCGGACTGACGCTCGGCATAGAGTTAAATTTTTTAATATTTCGGAAATTTATGCCAGCATTAACCCTTGCTCCTCAGTAGCTTTCTAAAATAGGTTGCTTTAGTATGGTACGGACTGATGAGGGAGTCGGATTATTGTTACTATTTTTGTTAACAATTGCAGAGTGTGAGTCCGTGTGCGACTACTCACGCTACTGAAATTTATATAGTCACGCTGATTGAGAAATACAATAAGTAAGTGAAATTGACTAAAAACGTACAATTTTTTATAGATGTTATAAACCGAGACAATATTATACCAAGCGTTCGTTCCTTAGATTATATTTTTTAGTAATCTTATTACTTAAGGCTGTTCTATCGCTTTTCGTTAAAGGTGCCTCATCCATTTCATAAAATAATTCTACACGTAATATTCGCTTTGTTCCAATAAAGACAGTTCTACATCAAATAGTTCTCTCTCGTTTCTGCATAAAATTTTCTTATTCCCTACTGTTTCGCTGATTTAGCAGCAGACATAATATGTTTTTATTTTCAGTGTGCCAATTTCATTTGCTCCGAGTGCCTAGATGGGAATGAAACAGAATAGACAATTAGGTATAAGTTACTTACACTTATTTTGTTAACTATTATTATTTTATATCGCAAATATTTCTTAGTTACCACTAACCGTTATACCTCTGATATGAAACAAAGATTTTATTTTAACATTGTTATATTTGTTGTAGACTTGCATCTTTTTGCTAATAAATGTCAAATATTAAATACGAGAAATGAGTTTTGAATTATTTTTGTTAAGAGAACCTGTTTAACCAACACAAATGTTACGCTAACTGATTATTATGATCAGGTGAGCATAGTTAGTTTTTTTTTTTTAAAGACAGAAAATAAATGTCACGACGCGATAATTAAGTGTAATCGTTTTGTCTACTTGTATCCTTGTATTTTTCTCAAAATAAACAGTTAAAAACAATAGGTTATGTGTTCAGTACACTGTGAAAAATTTTCTGGTTAGTGTTACTTACTTAGTGAAATAAAGTATTTCCGTTTTGTTGCGTTAGTCAAAGTACAAAAGGACAAACAACATAGAGTTGGAACTTTCTAGGTAATTAATCTAAAGGAGCTTGAAAATGGGGCTGTTTGGAAATTTCAAGTCCAACAAGGACATGATAACGGTCGTCGAAAGTATGTTCGCAAAACCAGGTTTAATCGCAGTAGGCGCCACGGCAGTACAGCAAACAGAAAACGATATAAAGGTTAATGAATGGAAAAAACTTGATGGTTCAGCAAGAAGCATAATTGTCACTACGGTAAGCGAAAATGTACTTATTCACATAATGAATTGCAAAACAGCAAAGGAAATGTGGGATAAACTGCATGACATTTACGAAAGCAAAAATGAAACCAGTAAACAATGGTTTGCTATGGGCAAGGAAACCGTAGATGACATGGCAACACACTTATCCAAATTAAAGTATCTCTCTCATAGATTGAATTTACTAGGTGACAACATTCCCGATAGTATGATCATGACAAAAATACTAATGATACTATCCCATTGTTATCAACATTTTGTAACGGCTTGGAAATCAGCTAGTGATGACCAAAAAACATTGACCAATCTAACCTGAAGGTTAATAACCGAAGAGGCTAGAGTAAACATTCAAGTTCAGGAAAGCATTAGCGCATTCGCAGCAAAAGGCTTTCAGGGAAGTAGAAGAAAACCTGGAAAATGCTTTAGATGTGCAAAGTATGGCACTGGAAACGTGAGTGTAGAAACAAAGCCAAGGTGAATGAAGAAAATAAAACTGATGCCAAGAAAAGCAACGAAAAGAAGGTGGTGCTAATTGGAGTGGCTTTGGAAGCTGCAGTGCACGATTTGCAAGAAGATTCGTGGTGTCTCGATTCAGGTGCAAGCCACATGTCCGGCAAAAGGGAATGGTTTGAAAACTACGAAAAATTAACTTCACGCCAATCAAAGTAAAATAGGAGAACTGGAAGCCTACGATGAACCAAATGGAAAAGCTTGTATTCAAGATGTGCTGTATGTGCCAAACCTGAAGTACAATTTATATTCAGTAGCGTCGGCAATGGACAGAGGACTTAAGTTGGAATCGAATCGTGAAACCTGCAGTCTAGTAAAGGATGAAAGCATTGTTGCAGTAGGAGAACGGAAAGAAAATTTATATGTAATGAAATTTACGACAAAATCTCTGAAAGCAACAAGTGAAGAAAATGGCAAACGTCGGTGAAACTAAAAACAGCTTACAGTTGTGGCACGAGAGGTTAGCTCACCAAAACGTCGCACAAGTGAAAAGGTTAATCAAAGATTTCGGAGTGGAGGTCGACAACAAATAAGATTTCTTTGTGAGTCATGCACTTTAGGAAAAATGCACCGCCAGCCATTTCCAATAAGTCAGACACAAACCGAAGAGCCTGGAGGCACTCAGATCTTTGTGTTTACATAGATCCGACATCGTACAGAGGGTCAAAATATTTCTTACTCTTTAAAGATGATTATACACACTACAGAACCGTCTATTTTCTCAGTAGCAAAACCGAAATAGCTTCAAGTTTTAACGATTTCCTGACAAAAGCAATGAACCAATTAGGAAAACAAATCAGAAGATTGAGAACAGATAATGGTCTTGAATTCATTAACGCTCAGATGAAAGAAATAGTCATGAAACATGGAATAGAGCATGAAAGAAGTGTTCCATATAGGCCGGAGCAAAATGGCTCAGCAGAACGAGATAACAGAACCCTAGTGGAAGCAGCAAGACCAATGTTAATCTCAAAGGGAATCGACGAAAGATTATAGACTGAAGCTGTTAATTCAATAGTGTACATACTGAATGGAACTGGAACAAGCAGTGAATCAAAAGAAACCCCTTACGAAAACTGGTTCAACAGAAAAGCAAGTATCGCGAATCTAAAGGTTTTTGGCACAAAAGTGTTCGTTCACATTCCCAACCTAAAAAGAAGCAAATGGTACAAAAAGGCAAATCAAGGAATTTTGGTTGGTTTTGGAGAAAACACCAAAGGTTGTCGGACATGGTTTGAGCAAGGAAACAGGGTCGAAATACAACGAGATGTGGTATTCGCTGCTGAAGAAGCGGAATAATTAAAATAAACAAATTAAAGAAAGAGAAACTTCGATTGAGGCAACGGTGAACATTGAAGAATTGCCAGAAGAACAAGTCGAACCAGAAATTTTAAACGAACAGAAAAATCCATTTGAGCCCGAAGAACAAGTAGCAAATGAAGCGTTGGATAACAATAAAAATAAAGAAGAAGAAATTGAACCGCAAGTAATCAGAGGAAATTATAACTACGAAATCGTAGAACAATCCAACCGCCACGAAGACATGCAGACTTTGTCGAAATCGATGAGTTACTAGTGGCATAGAGCCAAGATCCAAAGACATTCAATTCAATTCAAAGTCAAGAAGTTAAAAAGTGGAAAACTGCAATGGAAGGAGAAATGAATTCCTTGAGAAAAAACCAAACATGGGAAATGGTTGAAAAGCCAAGCAATGTTCAAGTGCTAAAGAACAAATGGGTTTATAAAATGAAAAGAACAGCAAATGGTGCAACGGAAAAGTTCAAAGCCAGACTGGTGGTGAAGGGTTTCTCACAAATACAAGGTGTGGACTACACAGAAATTTTCAGTCCGGTTGTAAAATATTCATCGGTAAGAGCAATCTTAACAGCAGCCGTAGTCGTACGAATGAAGTTGACACAATTTGACATAAAAACAACGTTTTTACATGGTGAACTTCAAAAAGATGTCTACATGGAGCAACCAAGTGGTTACAATTATGGTTCTGGAAGAATATGCAAATTAAACAGAGCTTTATACGGATTAAAGCAATCAGCAAGAGAGTGGAATGGATAGTTCACAAAATGCTTGAAGAGATTCAAGCTAAAGGTAAGCAGTGCAGATCCATGTGTATTCGTTAACAACGAGGATGCAAACACGTTAATATTGGCGATCTACATAGGCGATGGGTTAGTGGCGTCAACAAATGAAAAGAAAACTGAAGAATTACTTTCCCACCTGAAGGAAGAAATGAAGAAACTACCAGCAAATTAAATCTGTTTTAGGTATGGAATTCAAATATTTACCAAATGGTTTAATCCAACTAAACCAAAGTCAATACGCACGAAGATAATCAAGCAATTTAATATGGATGAGGCTAATGCAGTGGCTGTGCCAGCTGATCAACATCAAGCTTCGAACATCAAGGAGGCCAATCTGATCCAATACACGTTCCCTACAAGGAAGCAATTGGAAGTCTCTTGTATTAGCAATGGTTTTAAGGCCAGATATTGCTTACACAGTCAACTCAGTAAGTCAATATGCTGAATCGCCAAGGAAAGAACATTGGTGTGCGGTGAAAAGAATTTTAAAATATGTTAAAGGAACTATGAATCACGGTATTGTGTTTAAAGCTAACCACAGTTTAAATGTTACAGCTTATAGTGATGCCGATTTTGCGGGGGATAAAGCTACAAGAAGGCCAACAACAGGATTCATGGTATTGTTCGGTGAGACTCTAATCGCATGGAGTGCTCACAAACAAAGGTCAATAGCATTGTCCACCAGAGAATCTGAATATGTAGTTGCATGCGAAACAGTTAAAGAAATGATGTGGATAAAAAGCTAATTAAGGATTTAGAAGTGAGTGTTTTAGAAAAACCTCGATTGTTAATAGATAATCAAAGTGCTATACGATTGATAAAATCCGGAATTTCATAAACGTACTAAGCACGTTGATGTTAAGTATCATTTTGTACGCGAATTTTTCGAAAAGAAAAATTTTAATTTAGATTATGTACCGTCAGAAGAACAGTTAATGGATATTTGTATAAAGCCGTTGGCTAAGGCCAGGTTTGAATGTTTCGGAAATAAGCTTGTAATTGATTTAACAATTCAATGGGTTTGATTATTGAGTGTCGTTTAAAAGTGGGAGTGTTCAGACACAAATGTTACGCAAACTGATTATTATGATCAAGTGAGCATAGTTACTTTGTTTTTTTTTTAAAGACAAAGTAAATGTCACGACGCGATAATTAAGTGTAATCGTTTGGTCTACTTGTATCCTTGTATTTTTCTCAAAATAAACAGTTAAAAAAAATAATTTTTATTATTATAAGTTTTTATTATGAACGAATAAGTTCAAAGGTAAATATGTAATTAAAAATTATTATTAATTTTATTAAATACATAAATAAAAGTTTACTCGAGTAGGATTTGAACCTACGACTGTACTTTGCTAGAGTACCACGCTAACCAACTGCGCCATCAAGGTTCAACCCCAATCGATGTAAATTTTGTCTTTATGTATCTAGAACTGATGAATTCTAAATATAATGAGATTACAATCAAATTACTTATATTAATGGAATGTATGCAATATCGCAAGATTCCACATACCAAAGCAACGAATAACGTTAAATTATTATAAGTTTTGTTATGAACGAATAAGTTCAAAGGTAAATATGTAATTAAAAATTATTTTAATTTTATTAAACACATAAATAAAGTTTACCTCAGTAGGATTTGAACCACGACCTGTACTTTGCTAGAGTACCGCGCTAACCAACTGCGCCATCAAGGTTCAAGCCCCAATCGATGTAAATTTTGTCTTTTTGTATCTAGAACTGATGTGAATTCTAAATATAATGAGATTACAATCGTTGGTTCAAATAAAATTAATAATAATTTTTAATAATTTTAATGTTTATAATAAAATTCTGTACATATATAGCTATGCGGACTACGAGTCCGCACGCGTCTATTAATGTTCATAAAAGAGGCGCGTCTACTGCAAAGTTAAGTTTATGAAGCTAATCTATCTAGTACAAGAATCATTTATATACGATGCTCAAGCTGTACCCCATTCGCCTCTTGGCAGTAATAAATTCGATTAGAAAATCCTTCACCTAAATTCAAAATGAATTAGCGAGGAATATTTGCTGTTTCTTCTCGAGTTTGATGCACTATTTTATTCAAGTTATTTGATTTATCGAGGTAAATACTACTCTTCAGGTAACCTCATAAGAATGGGAATTAAGTCAGGTGATCGCGGTGGCCATACAATACGTCCTCGACGCTATATTAAATTTTTTAACATATCTAACATATTCACCATATTAACATTAAAACTCAATTTATTACTTTTGTATTATGAATTAAATGAGACTGTTCACAATGTACCAATGGTATACGAAATTCTGACGTCATGGCAGCCATCTTATTGCTGTAGGTAACTGTTCACTTTCCAAACAACATAAAGTGATTAAGAAAATATTTATTATCTTAAATACGTGCTTTTGTTGTTTTTTTGAATTGGTAAGTATGTAGATATGATCATACAGTTTATAAATAAAAATCCAGTTGTGTGTTGTTTATGATAGCTTTAAAATTTAATGTGGTACCCAGAATTTATAGGTTATAAAACGTGCGTCACATTTCTGTTAACTTTTTCGTTTCAGAAAATGGTTGTGTTTTGCACCTGATTGTAAACATTATAGCGAAAAACAAGGATAAAGGTTTTTTATATTCCCAAAGGATAAAAAGGAAAAAGCGAAGTGGTTAAAATTATTACGGTGAGTTGCATAAACTTTTCAAGAGTATTCATCAGTACTATAATATGAACTTTAATAATCGTAAATAAACTTATATAATTTATTTTTACATACTTGAAAAAAAGAATTTCATAATTTAACCAGTAACACATTAATTAATTCTCACTAGACGTATGCATTAATAATTATTTATTTGAGGCGTGAATACAGGGAATCAAGTAAGCATTCTTTAGTATGTAGCTGTGATTTCAAAAATCAAGACCGAAAAAATTTGGTAACTTTATTTCAATACAAGAGATTTAAGAAAAAAGTTCACATTTCTCCTGTAACACCAGAAAAGAAAAAACAACGGTAAGTAATATTGGTTTCATAATTTAACAAAAATTTAAAATTGCAAAATATCTCCTGAAAAAAATCTGTAAGCTCACTTGACTTTGATATTTCAACACCATCTTCATCTCGACAGAGCGATCAGAAGATACTCAGACACCTTCAACATCTTACACACCAGAACCGAGACCAGCGACTTCATAATCAGATACTACTCAATTAATGGAAAATTTGGAGCTCCTTCAGTTACAAGACTCTAGATAGTCAAGCAAAACAGAATTCCACGTTGCAACTGAAGTAGAAAATTTTTATTTAAAAGCAAACGTCAACCGATTGACTGAAAGGTTAAACCAGTTAAGTTTAAAATTTACTTGGGAACAAATCAAAGACGATGACAATCGCATAATGATATATACCGGCATATCTAACAAATACTTATACTTGACACCGTTTGAACTTGTTCAAAATTTGGATTGAAATATTATGGTTGGACAGTCATTGTGGTAGAACCACTTAACCAAATGCTGTTGACGTTGATGAAATTAAAATTAAATCTGCGACGCGAGGATCTGGCGTGCAGATTTAATATTGGTCGGACTACAGTAACCAATATAATTTTAAAGTGGCTTTATGCTTTGCATGAAGAAAGGTTTCATGAAGGCAGTTCCATCAAGGTTAAAAAACCACTTATGTGCACCAACGTCTTTCAGCAGCTTTACGAAATGCAGAATTATTGTTGATGGTACCGAATTGTATGTCGTATAGCCCAAAAATTTAGAAAACCAAAGGTTAACCTACAGCTCTTATAAACACAGAAATGACAGTAAAAGGTTTGAATGGTGTCGCTCCAAACGGAGTTGTTAATCAAAGAAGTGGAAATGTTGTTTGTTGACCATGCCGATTAGTGTAATGTTTTTAAGTGATTTGTATTAAGGATGCTTGCAAACTATGTTGTTTGAATGTGATGGTAAAACCCCACTACGACAATATTAGTGAATTTCTTAACTTCAGTAGTATTGACGGAATGGGGTTTGCCCTCTCATTTGAACTTTTAAGTGATTTCTTTCAATTTTGTCCTTGTATATTTATACAGTATGAAATATATTTTTAAACATAATTTTTATTTATTTATTGAAATAGCGCTGATAAAACCAGTTGTACATTGTGCGTGTGCGTGTGCGTGTGCGTGTGCGTGTGCGTGTGCCTGTGCCTGTGCCTGTGTCTGTCTGTGTCTGCCTGTGCCTGTACCTGTGCCTGTGTCTGTGTCTGTGTGTGTCTGTGTCTGTGTGCATGTGTGTGTGTGTGTGTGTGTGTGTGTGTGTGTGTGTGTGTGTGTGTGTGTGTGTGTGTGTGTGTGTGTGTGTGTGTGTGTGTGTGTGTGTGTGTGTGTGTGTGTGTGTGTGTGTGTGTGTGTGTGTGTGTGTGTGTGTGTGTGTGTGTGTGTGTGTGTGTGTGTGTGTGTGTGTGTGTGTGTGTTGTGTGTGTGTTGTGTGTGGTGTGTGCGTGTGCGTGTGCGTGTGGTGTGTGTGTGTGTGGGTGGGCGTGTGCGTGTGCGTGCGTCCGTCTGTGCGTCGTGCTGTGTGGTGTGGGTGTGCGTGCGTGTGTCGTGTGGTGTGTGTGTGTGTGTGTGTGTGTGTGTGTGTGGGTTGGTTGTGGGTGTGGTGGTGCATGCGTGCGTGCGTGCGTGCTGCGTGTGCGTGTGCATGTGCGTGTGCGTGTTTGTGGGCGTGGTGTGCGTGTCGTGTTTAGTGTGTGTGTCTGTCGTGTGTGTGTTTGTGCGAGAGCGCGCGCGTTGGTCTGCGTGTGGAGGTGCGTTGGTATCAATAATAACTCTAGAACGACAACACTGGCGTAATACAAATTTCGTCTTTGCGCCTGTTTTGATTTCTGCTTCTTATTAGGATCAGTTTTGGTTTGTATCAATTATTTTTGAAACAGCTGTATATTTCAAAGACATAAAAATACCAATATAAAACCTTAAACATATCAATAAATTATGTTCTATCAAATTTTTTGGTACGATGCGTAATTTAGCGGCAAAAAATTCCTCAGGTAGAAATTAAGTCTCGAATTTTTGCAATATCTGAATAACGATTAAGTTTATAACAAAATGTATGAACACATTTTTAAAGAAAATTTTATTTTACATAATTTTTCTTTATAAAGTTTCATAATATACAGCAAACTAAGATTAAAAATTAATTATATAGGAGTGAAAATGCTTAAATTGCCTTATCGGTAATTTATAGAAGCAGGCGGCTTTAGAATTCTTTTTAAATTCTAAAGCCGCCCGCTTTCTATAAAATACATCAATAATACAGGTAAACTTAAAATATATTCAATATTAATTAATTAATGTTAAATCTATTTGGTTTTGTATTAAGAAAGTATAAAGAAAAGTGATGAAAATTAGATTACATTTAAAAAATACGTTTACACATTTTCCTATAGAGTTGATGGTTATTGAGACAGAAAAAAATTTAACAAATACGTAAATACCAAGTTACGCGTCGTATAAATAAATTGCACAGAATATAATAAACCGAAATGTTTAAGATCTCTATGTAGGGGTATTTATAACTTCGAAATACGCTGCTGTTTCAGAATTACATGACAGCTAAAAATTGTGCCCAATAAACCGTCTCTCTGCGTCGCTGGATTTTTCTCAAAGTCTAACCAGCTCCCGGAATAATTGAATTAAGCTTAAATACAAATTTCAAGTACGTACATATTACGGGCCTGGAGTTACTAACACAAATCCACACACACATACACCACACTGCAACGAACGATACCCCACCGCACTGCATTTCACCTCACCGCACCACACTACACTGCACCGCACCGCACATAACACTAGTCAATCGACAGGATTTGGACCAAGAGTAAATGTGAAGTCTAATGTTGTCATCCCAAAATAATTCAGCAAGTTCCTGCCTCACAGCAAAAACAAAGAAAAACTCTTTGCTTTTTAGCAGTAAGCCTCTTCAATATGGATTCGTCCGCCGGAAAAAACAACTTATTTGCACATACAGAGATACGGTAAGTGGATCGCATAAGCAGAATGATTTTGGAACCAGTTCTCCAGTATTCCACGAAGAAGCCGATGCGCGTCTGTTACCAATTATCCCAAAACCAGAGACAGCAAACCAAGCAGTTACTCGTCAATGTAGAGAGGCTGTTCGGCAAGGACATCAGGACGTTCAAACCCAAGGAATCGATTTGTTTGTCGATTGATGTAACCGTTTATATTAATTTGACGCGATACGTTTTTTAAGAAATCGGGACCGTATATACGAAGCTTTGCGCGCGTCCACGGTAAAGGACCACGCACGTTTCTTACGCAAACGAGAGCACCGTCAAATTGTCTGAATTTTTGATATGTAATGGTACTTGATGTTCTGATCAAAAGTCTTCATTGGTCCAAGTCTATCTTATGGCTAATTTTCGATATACAGGGCGTTGAAGTTCAAGTTTCCGAAATTTTTAAAATGTGTACCAAAAAGTTCCTTTTGGCTAATGTATGTAGCCAAATTACACACTTGATCGAAATAAAAATATTGATAGTTACAGGGCGATTCAAGCTGTCACAGACCTTTTTTGGATAAAGCATGTATTTTTACATTGCAAATATAGCGTAAAATAACATTTAAAAAACAGTTTCTGAATATTGTACATCTCGATGTCCTCGTTCAAAATTCCTGATGGTAAAATTATATTCCATGGCTATTGTTCGAGACATTAAACGTTTAGTCTACAAAATACCAATTTTCATAGTAACAAAAATAGCTACAAAATAATGGAAATGTTACAAATTATTTATTTTCAAATACTGCGTTAGATTATGGTGCTATTTTACTGTTTAAAGGTAGACTAAAAGAGTCATACTTACAGGGTGATCCCACTTGTAAAACGACTAAATCCACAAACCCAAAACAGATGCTAAATAATAGAAACTAGGTACATATTACCATACTTATTTTATAATAAAAAAAATCTTATGCTTCAATATGGGTTATTAATTGGGTTTCACATATAATACAGGGCCACTCAATACTCCATTACAAAAAAGGTTTAAAGTTTGAAGATAAATTCAAAAATCAGATTATGCACTTGTATTCACCTATATGGTAGATGCAGAAAGGACTGTTCACTTGATTGGATTACAGATAAGTCGAACTGTGACATATTTGAGTTTTTTTTTATTGAACCTATAATTTAGATGTAGGTAAGGTAGAGCATTTTTAAGTGGCAGGCGCTGTAGGACTATTCCACTGATATTATTGTAGAATGATCACATGTTTGTGGTAATTTTTGAAAACCGTAGATACTTTATAAGGACACATTTGATAATAATAAGCGTAAATTAAACAATCAAGATGAAGTCCAAATAAATCTGAAATATCAAGATCAATTTCTTCAAATGATGACGTACATAAATATTAGAAAATCGAAAAATATTTGCTATGCTCTCAGTTGATATTTTTCTTACATTATATCTTGCTCCTTACGAAGTCTGGGACAATTTTGTTTATTTTCAATCTATTTGAGGTCCTCTACAATTGCATGATAACAATTGAAACAAGATTCTCTCGTGATTCTCTATAAGTTGCTATGTTAAAAAAAATTGTCTTTATTTAAACCCATCGTAAGTCGCTCTTAAAAGTTTCAATCACAAGCATAACGTTTTATCCTTTTTTGCATATGCCATATTTCCTAAATGTTTAGTTCAAACACTACAATTTTAAATAAAACAATAAAGTTATTCAAAACAACTGCAAATGACACTTATTGTTATAAAACCCATTGCAAATGCCTTCACTTATTGTGAACGATAAAGTAATTCAGAGGCTAAAAAATCGACAAAATCATATAAGTCTCAAACTGTATTAATGCTACTTAAAGCAGTTTCTTAAATTACTGTTTTATTGTTTTAAATAACGCAGATTTTATTATCAAAAAAATTTGAACAATCTTGTATATGTTTTATAAAAGTTTACACGTTTAATGGAAACTATTTTATTATTAAATTGTTAATATTGATAACTACCCAGTAAGGACATTATGTAAGTATTCTTGTATAGGTATATTTGTCTAGTGTGCTATGATAAATAAAGAAGATTTACCTGTCATTGAGTTTTAAGTCTCATTTCGAATCTTTTATAATTCATACCTTTGTTACTGTTTTCTTTAAAATTGTAGTGCTGCAACTAAATATTGTAGCAAATAAGGCTTTTGCAAATAGAAAATATTGTTATGATTGTAACAGAAACGTTCCAGTTCGACTTACAACGCTTTTAAACGAAGGAGATAACTTAGATTTTCTAAACATGGCAACTTATAGACGACAAACTGCCGGACATCCTGCGGAAGAGAATCTATATGAAGCAAGGTGCTGTTTAAATTGTTATCAGGGGACCTCAGACAGATTCAAAATAATCTGAATTGCATCAGACTTAATGTTTTAATTCCCAATTCAGTACGTGGTTGCATTATATGTAATGTGCAAATATATTTCTAGTTTCTATTTATGTACCAGAACATTTGAAGATATGTGAAATACATTTAGATAATTTAAGTTTTCTAATGAATAATTCAAGTTTTCTAATGAATAATTTACATAGTGCATTGCGTTTTGTGAACAGACGGTATTTTCAAAATAATATTCTGTCGTTTTTGTCCAGTTTAAGAACTGCTGGTAATTCAAACACTCGTGTCAAAAATTGGGAAGATATAAATTCATTTAAATTATTATAAGTTTTTTTTATGAACGAATAAATAAATATGTAATTATGTAAATATGTAATTAAAAATTATTAATTTTATTAAATACATAAATAAAAAGTTTACCTGTACTTTGCTAGAGTACCGCGCTAACCAACTGTGCCATCAAGGTTCAAGCCCCAATTTATGTATTTAATAAAATTAAATTAATTAAATTAATAATAATTTTTAATTACATATTTACCTTTGAACTTATTCGTTCATAAAAAAAACTTATAATAATTTAATATTAGTCAAGTTGCTTTGGTATGTGTGAATCCTTGCGATATTGCAGACTCATATTCCATTAATATAAGTAATTTGACTGTAATCTCATTATATTTAGAATTTACATCAGTTCTACATACATAAAGACAAAAGTTACATCGATTGGGGCTTGAACCTTGATGACGCAGTTGGTTAGCGCGGTACTCTAGCAAAGTACAGGTCGTAGGTTCAAATCCTACTCGAGGTAAACTTTTGATTTATGTATTTAATAAAATTAGTAATAATTTTTAATTATATAAATTCATTTAGTTTAGAGGAATTTAAGTATTTAACATCAATTTCGAAAGAAAATCTTCAAGAACTGTATGCATTGTGTGAACAAACTGAACAATATGGTAATATAAGAAATATTAGGCAAAGAGATTTATTTGCTTTTCTTGTCAAGTTAAGACATGGGTTATCTAATGACTTTATAAAATTACTTTTTCACTATTCTTCGAGACAAGACACAAGTTTAGTAATCTGTAATGTTCGCCTCTCACTTATGCAAAGATTTGTACCTAACAACATCTGATTCAGCTCTATAACCAGGGACAATTTTATAATCAATCATGTACCCCAATTTGTAAATAGGCTCTATAACCTACACCAGGTAAGCCAATGTAGACTGTACATATAACTCGATTGAGAAGAGCAGTAAATTTAGAATATTACGTCAGTCATATTGCTCGTTTAAAAAGGAGCATTTAGGTAAGCCAGCAATTATAGTAGCTCCTAATGGATACATTCTAGCAGTTAACGGTCCCTATTTTTCTGACGCACGAAATAACGATGCTGTGATTTTACGGCAGGATTTACAAAATGATATTGATGGAATGAGAAACTGGTTTGAAGACGGAGATGTAGTAATAGTAGATAGAGGCTACAGAGACGCCATTGCTACATTTGAAGATCTAGCTCTCATTTCTTATATGCCACCTTTACTTCCACGCAACCAACGTCCATTATCTACTAGTGATACTAACAAAGCAAGACTGATAACTAAAGCGCGTTGGGTTATAGAATCCAGAAATGGACATTTTAAGTCTATTTTTAAGTTTTTAAAACGATGCATATCGACACATCATGCTGCCAACTTGCGTGATTTTTATCAAATTGCTGATGCATTAATAAATAAATTTCATCCAATAATAAGTACATCGGGAACAATTGATATGGCAACTCAAATGTTAAATAAACTAGATGGTGTAAATGTTATCCAAACATACGTTGAAGCTGAAAATCTAGCTTTAAGAAATGTTCACTGACAGAGACTAAATAATGTGCATATTCCTGAATTTCCTCGGTTAGATATCAATTATCTAAAAGATTTAGTTGGCCCTTATCATCTTTATTTAAGCCCATCATATATACAAGACGAATTAAGAGAGGAACCAAATTTTCTACGTTTTAGAATCTACTCTAGATTTAGATATGCAACTAGGTATATGTTGTGGTTGGCACCTAATGAAGATAATACTCCAGTTTTCTACTACTACTGCACGTGTCCGTCCGGTGCGAGAACTTTAAGTACTTGTGCACATATTGCAACGATTTTGTGGATTTTTGGATATGCTAGACACCAGAATAATATATATTTTCCATCAACACGTCTACTAAATTGTGCTGAGGGTACTGAAAACTGTATTATCAGAACATATTGTTCTCGGCCCCATCATAAAAGGTATTGAAAGTGCAACCACCATTACATATTTTAATTTTAATTCTTGACGTTATCACGTTTTTTTTTCAATTGAATCAGTCATTTGCTCCTTAATCCTTTATTTGGACTTCTTTTTATTTAATTTAGTTTATGAATGTAGCCTAGTTCAATAAGAAAAACTCAAATATGTCACAGTTCGACTTACCTGTAATCCGATCAAGTGAACAGTCCTTTCTACATCTACCATATAGGTAAATACGAGTGCATTAATCTGATTTTTGAATTTATTTTCAAACTTTAATCCTTTTTTGTAATGGAGTATGGAATAGCCCTGTATTATATGTAAAACCTAATTAATAACCCATATTGATGGGTAAGATTTTTTTTAATTATAAAATAAATAGATAATATGTACCTAGTTTCTATTATTCAGCATCTGTTTTGGATTTGTGGATTTAGTCATCTTACAAGTGGGATCACCCTGTAAATATGACTCTTTTAGTCTACCTTTACACAGTAAATAGTATCGTAATCTAACGCAGTATTTGAAAGTAAATCATTTATAACATTTCCTTTATTTTGTAGTTATTTTTTGTTACTATAAAAATTGGTATTTTATAGACTAAACGTTTAATATCTCGAAAAGTAGTCATGGGATATAATTTTACCATCGGGAATTTTGAACGGGGACATCGAGATGTACAATAAGTCAAATATTCAGAAACTTTGACGGAACTTTTTTTTAATGTTATTTTACGCTATATTTGCAATGTAAAAATACATGCTTTATCCAAAAAGTGTCTGTGACAGCTTGAATCGCCCTGTAACTATCAATGTTTTTGGCACGCATTTTAAAAATTTCGTGATCTTGAACTTCAACGCCCTGTATATCGAAAACTACCCATAAGATAGAATTGGCCCCATGAAGGCTTTTGATCAGAACATCAAGTGCTATTACATATCAAAAATTCAGGCAATTTGACGGTGCTCTCGTTTGTATAAGAAAAGTGCGTGGTCCTTTCTCTTGTAGGTTTGTCCGCACATTTAGTTGTCCTATTTGAATTCGATATGAATAAGTGCCGATACATTTGAACATTCGACATGTGTGAATGTTTCACTGATATTCAGTTTACGCAACAATGTTCTTACAAGACCCGAACAGGCTTTGTTGACATAATACTGTCAATGCGACGAAATTTCTTAACAGTCGGTAACATTACTGCTTTGCCGTTATTCTTTCCAACTTGTGTGATGACCAGAAATAGTGCTCTACTAAAAACACTTTTTTTTCATAATGACGAACCAGTTTAACCGTAACATAATGTCAAGATGACATCTAACAAGTAAGCCAACTGTCCTAAATCCAACTTGCACGAGTAATTTCCAGCGCTCTAGATTTCGGTACTGCTTATTCGGGCGGATACCGTTGTATCATGTTTAATAGACCTAATATGAATACCATGCCGAGGACAGATAAATTTTAGATACGAGGACTTCTTGTATTTTTATGTAATTTGTAACCTCTTTTGTTTCACGTACTTACAATATATTTGAAAGCAATTGACTCATTGCATTATGCATTATGCTTCTGATTATAATAAACATGAAAATCTATTCAGACAGAAAATATAAAAACACTTCATCAATAATAAAATTACACCAGTTACATTTAATGTGTTTAAACGACTTTGTATCTATTCTGTAATATGAATACATTGAAAATGTCACATAAATCGATTTTAACTACTTCTTTTATCGCAATATAAAAATGTAATTCTATATCAATTTAAATGGTAATACGTATGTCAGTCTAACTTTATTTCCTTTAAAATAGCAACCAAACGCCCTTTAATAACAGTTATGCTTTTGGGCCAATAATTTGGGGAATTAATGTTTAATCTGTTTCAATGATGTCATTCAAGGGATTAAGCATTATCCTATGCTAAACCCATTCAAAATATTAATTTAAAACTGGATAAATGGTTTCAACTCAAGCGTATCTATTCATCAATTTATATCCGTACGTTCAATACCACGTACCTATCAAAAATACAAAATCGGTGACTTTGTAACCCCTACAAAGTCGAACAACCTAATTACTATACATTTTTACATTTCAAAAGTATTCAATTGTGCACCATGTGGAGCAAGATTTCAAATAGTAACTCTGTAACAAGCAATTACCCGTATTCAGTGGGAATTATTATTATAATAATCACTTATTTACGTCCCAAAAGGAATAGTATATTACATAATAAAGGTAGTAAGTAGCCTATTACGCACGAGTGCATTATTATGATAACAAGTGAAGAGTAGAAAAGTGTATTTTACCGTACGAGCATTGATTAAATGAAAAATAACACAAAAAATATATAATTTTCTATTATTTACATTATATATATATATATATATATATATATATATATATATTGTGATGTCTAAATATCCTGGAAATTATTAACTATATTGATATAAAGCCCAAATATTTGTGATGGTTTTAACTAAGGGGATAGGGTGCAATTGCTTTTAATTAATGTTGGCAAATAAAATAAATATGTTTTAACTTTTAATTATTATAATTGATTTATAATGTATTCGTGATATCATAGAAAAATTTTTATTTTACACATGTAAATATTCATGCTAATAATTAAATTGTAATTTATAATTAATAGTTTCAATGTGAAACAGACTTCGTTGGAATTTGCACAAATTACGCATGCGTTTCGTCCTTGCTAACTTAAATAAATGTAGCCTGTCAAAAATTTCACCAAAGGATCTAAAATTAGTGAGTATACTTTTGATTTTCTTCAAAGTAAAATTATTATTTTTATAATCACACCTGTTCATTGACTTTTCAGATATTGATACATGTTGTCGCACAAACATTTATACATAATCAAACAAAGAACAAAAATACAGGACATCAAAAGAATAATCAATTCAATAGTTGGGTTACGATAGAAAAATAACTCACGTGTTGTTGCAATTTCCAAAGAATGGTCACGTTAGGCTTGTTCCATATTAAAACATTGGACGTAGACTTCTTTCCATGTATCGATGATACTGCCTTGCTGTTGAAATTGGTGCTGCTTATATTCCATAACTTCCTCCAAATCCATTAACTGGTGATAACTCTTCCTCGTGGTAAATCCCATGTACTTATATGCTCATATACTTTCAGACAAACACTTTTATTTTATTTGTAGATTTAAATGTTGGTTCAAATATTTAATAATTTTTCTGATTTAACTTGTATTTTATTTTTATATAAAATTTTTATATTTACTTGCACTTTTATTTTAGATGCCGTTATGGAGTTAAATTTATTTTATAATCTCCATCACTTTCAAAAAAATAAACATCAAATCTAAAATAACTGAAGGATTTTATTGACATAAAAAAATGCACATCACCCGATATTTAAACACGATTTCGAAATGAAAACAATATTATCGACAATTATAGTCGGTAACCTTAGTTTTAAATTTTGTTATAGGTTAAAACAATTGTTTCTGAAATCTCGACTCTACGTTGATCGCGTTTCAAATCCGATAATGTTAACGAAAGTTTTAACTTGCATGTTAAGAAAAACACTACTAGCACTATGACTTGTTAGTCACTAAAAATTACAAAGGCAAGAGAGTTGCAACAGTGGCAAGAGCATGAGAAATCAGAAGCAAATCCTTTTACACTTTTGTCATGGATACCAAATTTTCAATTTTTTTTCTACATTACACACAAAAGATTCTAGCATCTGATTCGTCTAAACAAAATTGTTAAATTAACTAAAACATAAATTATGCCATAACTTTTTCAAATCAAATCGGATTTGCTTTTTAAATACAAATTTGGAATCAGGACAACTTTCTGCATAAAAGACATCTCACATGCCCTACTTCGCTTGAAAAATTTACATTTTGACAAACTCAAATCTAAATTTACTAATATCTAACAAATTTTATATTTTACAACTAAACTAATTACATTTCAAATTCTACATAAAAAACTGTATCATAATACACCTATTTCAACCCATTTTGCCTAGTTTTAACAAAATATCCACTTTCATACCTTAATTTCAGGTAGTTAACCCAACTTTTCTAATTTTATGTTTAGATTACATATTTACATATACTATTATGTGCTTTTATAATTTATTCTAAACTTATCTTATCCTACAAAAACTATAAATTTGTAAAATTCTTAAATATAGTACTTAACATAACTTAATATAATTTACTTTTAACTTGCGTGTTAAACGTATATATCACTTCAAATGTTTATCTATTATGTTCTTATATATGTCTCTAACACAATTACTGTTTATTTTTACTCCATAGTTAATAATTTTGTCATTTCACATTTCCATATTGTTAATACATATTAGATTTTTGTACACTAATTGTAATTATGTATTAAATATCACATTGCGCAAATGTTGTTCATGTTCTTAGCTATGTTTCTAAGTCACTACCACTTCTTATGCACTTTTTAAACACTTTGTCTGTGAATTACTAATATACTGTGTTCGTACCATAACCCTTTTTTCTTGTTCGCAGAGTTTATGCATTGTACCTATTACTATACATGTTCTACACAATAGAATTATCGTACTTCATGTGATCAATATCTGTCACGAGTTTGAACTGCTTAAATAAATTGATTAAAATGTGAAATTACTTAAATATGTTTAACGAAACTAATCGTACACACTAACATGAATCGTGCTGACCTTCCTCACATGCTACTGGTATAGCTCATTGCTTTTATGAATATAACAACCTTGTGCATACCCCACAAAGCGTGTTTTGTTGCATCAAAACCATATTTTTACACTCGTATACTATTTTTTTCTCATAATAAACTGTATACTTCTTCAATTTTATTTAAACTTGCATACTATAGAGAATTTAAGCTCAATAAACTCTAGCCCTTTAATATGCCTATTTCTAACCATCTATATATATAATATATATATATATATATATATATATATATATATATATATATATATATATATATATATATATATATACATACATATATATATATATATATATATATATATATATATATATATATATATATATATTAAATTTGACAAAAACGTTTTAATATTTATCTAAGTATTTTTTGAAATTACTTTAAAAAGTTGTTACCTAAAATTATAAATTATTATAAGTCTTTGTTATGAACGAATAAGTTCAAAGGTAAATATGTACAATACATAAAGACAAAATTTACATCGATGTTTCTTAAACATTTTTTTTTTTTGATTTGCAGGTTTACTGCGAGTTGTGTGATGGCAGACACGAAAAAAAAATGCAGACAATACAGTTTGGACTACTTGAAGTTTTGACTTATTCCATCTTTATGAAATCAAGACTTCAGTAACGATGCCATGAAGCCTTCAAAAATGGAGGACCACTTATCAAGAGTACATGCTGATAAAAAAAGTAAGCCCTTGTCATTCTTTCAAGTACTTAAAGAAATACTAGAGAAAGGGCCATCCATAAGATCGATGTCTGCGTTATCATCTATGCAAGACGTTGATGGTTTACGAGCGTCCTATAATATATCTTTACTAATAGCGAAGTCGGAGAAACCCAACACAATTGGAAAGCAGCTTATTTTACCAGCCATTGCGGAAGTTCTCAACAGTGTATTGCACAAGCCCACACATGATATTATAAAGAGAATTCCTTTGAGTAATAACACCGTTCAGAGACGAATAGACGAGATGAGTCGCGACGTGGAAAATATTTTATGCAATTTCTTACAAACCAACAGATTCTCTCTCCAGTTGGACGAGTCTACATTATCCGGCAATGAAGCTCTGTTGTTAGGATATGTTCCATATATTTAAGATGAACATATGTGCCAATAACTGCTTTTTGCTACATATATACCAACCATAGATGGTGCACCATCTATGGTTGGTTGTCATTCACTGCGTGATTCACAGACAGCATTTAGTAGCAAAAAATCTGAGTCCTAGATTGCACCAGTCTTTACAATATGTTATAAATGCTGTCAACAAGATTCGAAGTAATTCTTTGACCTCTCGGTTACTTGCTCAGCTATGTGAGGAAAACGACGATGTCTTTACTCGGTTACTTCTGCACAGTGAAGTTCGCTGGCTATCAAGGGGCTCTTGCCTAGCAAGGTTTTCAGCTATTTTTGAATCTGTGTTGGAGTTTTTACAAGAAAAGGATCCAAATTTGAAAGAAAATCTGAATAATTGTAAAACAGATATTTATACTTGACTGATATCTTTGGTATGTTTAACAAAGTTAATTTGCTGCTGGAGGGTGACGATCTCAACTTAATTCAAACAAAATCAATAATATCGGGTAAACTTATATTATAAACAAAATTTAAGCAGAAAAGGATATTCACAGTTTCCACATTTGTTAAAATTACCAGAAATGCTTCAAGGAGATGTTATTTTATCACATGTCACTCACTTGGACGCATTACATATGGATTTTACTAAGAGGTTTGAGGATCTCTTAAATTTACAAATTCCGCAATGGGCAATAAATCCGTACAATAGCACAGTCATGGAAGAAGCCAATGTGATAATGCAAGAAGAGTTAATCACCATCAGCACAAACGAGGAACTTAAGCAGAAGTTCAACCAAGTTCTGGTTGCAGCGCAACATTTAAAAACAGTATCCTGCATTGTGGAGTATTGCTAAAAAATACCTTATCGCTTTTCCATCATCATACCTAGTCGAAAAAGGCTTCAGTGTGGTTACAAACATTTTGACAAAACAAAGAAACCGTTTGAAAATCAACGAATGCTGAGATTTAAGGCTGCAACTCACCAATATTGAATCAGATTTAGCTAGATTGGTAGAAAGTCACCAGGTTCATCCATTACACTGAATTTTTTATTTTTTGATCTTTATTTTGCGATTTTAATGTTTTTTTCAAAAAATAATTACCTACTTAAGTATTTTTACGTAATTTGTATTAATAATTATTAATTACAATTTTATGTCTATTTATTTTGTTAAATTTTGATGAGAAAACGAAGTCATGTTTACTCACTTAACCAAACGCAAAGTTTTTAGATTGGTAAGTATTTTGTATCAATAGGAAAAAAACTAGAGATAGGATTTTTAAAGTAATTCATTTTGGAAAAGGGGTCTCTGACCCAAAATAGTTTGGGAATCCCTGGTCTATATTGTATCAAAGGAAAGAACCTTATTGTTTTTGATACAATTCTTATCACAGATGACTCATAAACAAACCCTTACTTCTAATCCGTAAAAAAGCGAAGGTATTACAATGTACCTGGAAAATCATTTGCTGTTGTTAAATTTTCTAATAGCATGCTTCAGTAAACATATGTAAAAACGTAGCACAGTTATGTACTACTTGTTAAAGTATGTACAAGCTCGAGTGCTTAAACAGTTCAACATACAAAACCCAAAATTTCCGAATTGAAACTAAATGTATTTGCGCATATTGTTGCACAAGAAAAACTTTTTAAATTAAAAAATTTTAAGCATGGCCGCCATCTTGATGTATTTAAAATAGCAACATAGGCCATGTGACATAATAAATGATGTAATGAAAGTTTATTTAACACCTTGATTACAAAAATGGATCACACATATGGTCTAAACACAACAGAAAGGACATTACAAACGTAAAATGTCCGTAAAAATACATGTAACGTAGGGTTTACATTAAATTGTTATATTGCTTCAATAAAATGGTTTAAGCTTAAATATTATTATTATAATCCTTACCCTTATACCTAAACGGTGTCGGGTTTACATTCTAAATTAAATGTTTACATTATATATTTAGATTTACTCTTTGTTTTATTTTTCTTCTATAAATTTTCTCCAATCTTCTCTATTTCTTGGTAAACTTTTTGCCTCTTCCCAGGATTTGCCTCTTTCTTATATTATTCCTTGTATAACTTGGTTCCATGTTTTCCTTGGCCTTTTATTTTTTTGCCTGTGTCCTAGCTTCGTATATTGCCATTACTTGTCTCTGCCGCGCTGGACCGATGATTTTGACCCTACTCGTGGGAACCGTATGGATAATATTTTAAAGAAAAACCAAGTGGCAAGCAATAAGGAGGAAAAGAAGACACTAGACAGGAAGAGATGCCAGAGAGGTGCGGAAATATGCTAGCCAAAAAACTGCGAAAGAGGAACCGCTCCTGGGAAGCCCGACAGAAGTGCAGAAAGGTAAGGCAGGAAAGGGTAAAAACGAGGAAAACACCGCGCGATGAAACCGAGGAAAATGGAATGGAAGAAAATAAATTGGAAGAGTAACGAAAACAGTAAATGAGTTGCTACAAATCACGGAAGCAAGCTCAAAGACGAAGCTGGAAATAAAGGGTTTAGTTAGGAAATTGAAACACCACACCATCGATCTAGGCAGAGAATGGGAAATGGTCGAGAAGCAAGGAAGGCAAACTAGTTAGCCGTTCCCAACAAAGAAATGAAGTCTATAGGAGTGCAGGTGAGCGTGGATAATATTCAAAGTGAATACGAGACAAAGAGACTGGAAACGAGAACGAAGATAGAAATGATCCCGACGGAGGAGTCAAACTTTGACAAACTTGCGGGGATTCTGGACGAAAAGTGGCCGCAGATATATAAGACTACGGAGATAGATGGCTTCAAACAAACAACAATGAACCATAAGGGCGACTGTGTACTACTGGTAGATCCAGATAACGTCAAAGGAAATAAAGTAGTAAAGAATCTGACGTTGAAGTATAGCGGCTTAGCCGGTTTGGTTGCCAGTAATGACGGAAAAGTAGACTTCCTCATACAAAAGGCAACGATTAAGACCAGTAGACATGCGTACTATGAAAAGAGCAGTGCGGTATATTTGCTGTCCATGAAGATAAACACGATGGTAGTGAACGTATACAAACTGGTAAAGGAAATCGCGGAAGCAGCTGAACAGCATCCTGTTGGAGACTTTAATATGGTGGTAGCGTATGGCCTTAAAATATCGTATATTGGAAAATATAGGAATATGTGTTTACAAAGACAGGCATCAAAATAAGATTACTGGTAGAAGGCCAAAGATCTGAACAAAAACAGATAATAAAAAAAGAGGAAAGCACAGTTACCATAAAAACACAAGGTAAAAGCTATGTAGACATGGTCCAGAAACTGAAGCATGAGATCGATATCGAGAAGATCGGGTCAAGATAAGAAAAGTCCGGAAAACAGGAAAAGGAGACATACAACTAGCAGTTGAAGGAGGTCAAGAAATGGCATACACACTCGAGCGGGAAATAAGGAACAGAATTACTGATGTTACGTAGGAATTAGCTTAACTGGAGAAACAGTTATATATGTAATTGGAATAGACACATCTACAGAAACGGGGGAAGTTAGGCAAACCATAGCAAAAGAGACGTAGTTAAGAGAGTCCGACATAAATATAAAATCGACGAAGAGAGGTAGATACCAAGAGCAAGCGGCAGTATTGGAAGTACCAAGAGGTCAAGTAGCGCCAATAATAAAGCAATGAAAACTAAGGATAGGATGGGTGTAATGTACGGTGAAAGAAAGGGTGCATGTGGTAAGGTGCTACAAGTATTTGCAGCATCGGCACAAAACTCGAGAGTGCACGTCGCAGGTACACCGGGGGGAAGAATGTATTAGATGTGGCCAAACGGGACATAGAGATAAAGATTGTGGAAACAAGGATCACTGTACATAGTGTAAAGCAGATGGTCATAGGGCGGACCAAATTAAGTGTGCCTACTTTAGAGGGATAGTGGAAAAAATGTGAAAAGAGAGAATACAGGAGCGAGGTGGACGAAGCAACAGAAACAGATCTAACGAGCCTTAAAGCAATACATGCAAATTTGGGGAGGGGGAAAGCACCTCATGATTTGGTCTATGTCACAGTTAAACAGGAAAAAGTGAAAATTATTATCATCGGTAAACCAAACAAAAAAAAACGTGCAAGGGCAGGAGTGGATACAGGATAACGGGTAGATGTGTCAGTACTACTGATGAATAAAAGGGCGGGCGTAACGAATGTGGAAATCAGAAAAGAATTTGTATATATAGAGTTTGGGAGCTGGGACGCATATTGTTGCTATATATCGCCAAATATACCTTTCGAGGAGTACAAGGAGAAGGTTAATTAAATAGCCCAGTGTTAAGAACCGAAAAAATGAAGCCGTTATCGCCGGAGACGTCAATACAAAGTCGAGCTTGTGGGACTCCCCAACTATTGACAAAAAGGAAAGCACTGGGGAGAGTGAAGTGCAGCCTTGGAGTTGGTCGCACATAATACGGGAGGCGTTCCGACTTTTAAGAGGGGGGATACTAAATCGTTTATTGACGTAGCTCTCTCCACGCAGAAAATAGCAAAACTGATCAAAAACTGGAAGGTGATGGAGGAGGAAAGCTTAACTGAACACTGATTCATTTTCTATGAAATAGAAATCGATAAAACACCCCCGAAAGCACAATTGGGATGGGTACAATGCCACCGTGGAATTAGCACTACGGGGATCAACAGAGGAAGACGAAGCTCTTATAAAGTATGCACTGCAATAATACAAGGAGCATATGAAAGCAGCACCAGTAAAAGGTTCGGGAAGAAAGGGATGGATCCATATTGGTGGAATGAGAAAATAAGTACGAAGAGGAAGCAGTGCACCGAGGTTAAGGAGGCAATTCACAAGAATGCAAAACAGAGTCAAGGAGGAAAGCAGCCAAAGGACTAAAGAGGAATATAACACCTTGAAAAGGGAATTGCGAAAACTAATAAGAGAATCCAAGAAAGAGCATTGGACGAATCTACTATCGAAATGAACAGGGACCCTTGGGGAGATGGATATAATAATTAAAGGAATGAGAAATGTAGTACCTTATGAAATTCCTGTCAAGGAAAGAAAGAAGATAGTGAAAGAGATTTTCCCTCGTCCTGCGTATGAGATGGAGCGATACCAGAGGAGAATGTTGAGGTCCCACTATTTACGGCTCAAAAATTAAAACAGGCCTTAAGTACAATGAAGGTAGGAAATCGCACCAGAATCCATAAAGAAAACGGCGAAGATAGATGAGAAGTGGCTGCTGCGAGTATTTAACCAGCTGTTAAAAGTACAGAGATTCCCTGAAGAATGGAAGGTGGCTAAAGTGGTATTAACCCCAAAAGAGGGTAAGCCAGAGAAACCTAAGACATACAGACCGCTTTGCCTCCTGAACACAATGAGTAAGCTGTGCGAGGTATTGATAAAACAAAGGCACGAAGCAGAAATAGAAAGGAAAGGAGGATGGGCTAAACGACAATATGGAGAAAGGTAAATCGGTGCTGCAAGCAATGGGAGTAATAAAGGAAGTAATAGAGAAAGAGGGAAGAACTGGAACGTGCTAGTAGTGACATTGATGTCCGAAATGCCTTCAATACGGCGAACTGGACTATAATCTTACGAATACTACAAGAGAGAAAGATATCTGAATACCTCATAAAAATCATCTCCGACTACCTGAAGTATCGCTACATTCAAATAACTAAGCACGAAAAAATTGAGGCGAAAGCAGGCGTACCACAAGGTTCTGTATTGGGTACACATTGTGGAACATACTGTACAAGGATGTTCTTGAGACTAAATTACAGGGTAGCGCAAAAACCATTGCGTTCGCAGATGACTTGACACTAATGGTAACAGCGAAAAGTGAAAGGAACCTAGTGGATAAAACAAATGAAAACCTGAAGCGAATCGGAAAGTGCATGTCGGAAAACAAGCTCAATTTAGCACCAGAAAAAATCTGAGGTGCTCATGATAACTAAGAAACGCAAAAAGGGAGTTGCGTTTTCCTTTAAAGTGGATGGGGTAACAATTACGCTTGCTTGCTGGAGTTCTACATTTTATATTACGTTACGGGGCACCTATGAGAAAGTGTACTCTAGATTAAACAAAACTACTTCCTAATAGAAAAGACCCAGCGAAGATATTAATAAGGGTAGCAGCGGCATATAGGACAGTCTCAAATATGGCTCTCCAAGTTATTACAGGGACACCTCTTATAGACTTACTGTCAGAGGAAAGAAAGTATGTCTACGAACACGAAGGTACAAACAAAGACGCAAGAAACCGAACTATGGTTAGTTGGCAGAGGAGATGGGAAAAATACGCTTAAGGGAAGTGGACTAAGCAGCTGATACCCGATATAAGAAGATGCGTCAATTGTAAACACAGGAACCTAGACTATCATCTCACGCAGGTCCTAACGGGGCATGGAGTGTTTGGAACGTATGCTAAGAGGATTACAAAAGCAGCGGACGACCAGTGTGCATACTGTCAAGAGGCAGACACGGCACATCATACATTGTTCACCTATAACCGATGGCGACAAATAAGGCAAAGAGTTAGCGTTAAACTAGAGATCAAATTAAACGAGAATAATTTCGTGAACACTATGCTCGAGTCTGAGGTAAAATGGAACACGATACAGGAAATGGATAGAGAAATCATGGAAATAAAAGAGAAGGAAGAAAGAGAGAGACAGAGGAGGGGAATTAATTGTGAACGAGACTAGGCACTCGGTGCTCTCATGACGAACATATCTAGAAATATGGTTCCATGACATGCACTTGCGAGGTAGAAGAGTGAGGGATTTTAGTCGTAGTAGGGCGCGATACTATCACTGCAATAGAACCATGAGGTGATGCCAAACGGTTTCCCCTCAGAGAAAAAAAATATCCTGTTCTCAAATTACCATTATCTTAGTTTTATCTGTTTATTTTCATGCCCTCTTCTTACGTTACTTCTTTCCATATATTTAGATTTCCTTGTAACATTTTTTCATTTCCCGCTGTTATCACCACCTCGTCTGCGAAAACTCCTTCGGCTATTTGTACTCTTTCTAGGTTTCTGTACCCCACAAACAGTTTCTTCATGTTTAGTTCGCTTTTTCTGATAATGTTATACATATGTATATTAAATAAGATTGGACTTAGTCCTCCTCCCTGTCTTAACTCTCCTATTGTGTTAACATTTTGGTTGCGATAGGAATGGTTATTTTTCTTTTCAATAGAATCTGCCCTAGATCGTACCAGGTGAAAAAATTATCACACGTTACGTGGTGACCTTTTAGACCATAAGTAAAGTCTACCACAACTCTTTTACCTTGACCTCTCTCTGGAGGTTCATCTTCTTTTCTCGAGGTAAACTTGCATGCTATATGCATAAGCAATTACAGAATCGCATAAAGTCCAAATCTTGACTCTGTATTTAGCAGGACAGCGGCCTCTAAAAGGTACCAGTTGCTCATCTACTGTTACATTTTCGTGAACATTATAGAGCTTAGGTAGAATTGCAATCCATTCATCCCACAAGTCCCGTATGGGAGCTAATGTATCAGTTTGGCGTCGTTGTGGTCGAGTTTTTTTATCGTCAAAGCGAATTATTCGTGCGACCACATGAAGTCGTTGTAGTGACATCGTTGCTCTGAATACTGGACGACCTACATTTCCATCCCACAGACTGGCTGTTGCCTTTCCATGAGATTTATACACTCTAGCTAGAATCAGTAGACCAAAATATGCTTCTACTTCTACTAATGTTAGTTCTTAAAACATGTCGCCACAAAGTCTTTTGCCTTCTAAATTTGACATTTTCAAAATTAGGTTTACAATTTTGGGTGTGAAATATAAGGAATACGCGGATTTTATATCAACTATTCTCGTTGGCCTAGGAATCAACAAAGTAACATTTGCTGCTGATAACCTTCCCGATTGATGTGTCTTTTCATTCTATACTATATTTCCATCTTTTGAAGTTAGTGATTATCCGTATCAGCTTCATCTGAAATCGTAGCTTCCACTTCATTATCCGATTCGCTATTATATATCTCGGTTTCGGACAAATTATCTTCTTCTTCAGAAGCATTAGAATCACTATCAGAAACACACAAAAGTTTCTCAAGTTCACTATCCGCAAGCACTCTCTCACTACACATTTTCAATAATAAGCTTCAATTATTGGGTATTTCTTATTACAGTATAGCACCAAGCTTTATATTTACCACGAAACTAACACACAGATGCTCACTGGCTGGATTTATACGCGGAGCCACAAACAAGTCTCAACAAGAACAAACTTGTTTACCGGTACGCAAATAACGCATGCAATGTGCGCAGTATTGCGCAATAATGTGGCAATATTATGTAAGTTATTTATATTTATGAAAATAAAACAAAACTAATAAAATACATTCGTCTATGATAATAATCTGCTGCTCGTTATTCTAATTTAAACCACACAAGTCAGCGGGTCATATAGACACAAACACAGTGAGTGTAACAAATGTATTTAAAAATCTAATTATAATTTTCTAATATCAATCCAGGTATACCGTTATTAGAGTAATCAAATAAAAGCCATGCCGTGGCAACGCAATATTTAAATAAATTAACGAATAATGCACATTAGAAGAACGCGATTGGGTCATATTGACCCTTTTGATTTCATATTCTACTTGTTATACAGTTTATGTTGGTTCCATGTAAACCTTAGATCGTTTTATTATTTCACTATGTATTCCTTTTTCTTTCAGTCCTTTCCACACTTTTCTCTAGAAACTGTGTCAAATGCTTTCTGCAGGTCTATAAAGGCTAAGTACAGAGTTTTATTTTGTGGTTGTCTTTTCTCTATTAAACGTTTTACTGTAAACATGTGATCTTGTGTACTTCTTCCAGGTCTAAATCCACTCTGGGATTCTGCTAGCTGGAGTTCTATTATTATTTTTAGTCTATTATAGTTTATTTGTTCGTATATTTTTATGATAGTGTTCAATAGTTATTCCCCTATAGTTATTGTATTGTTTTCTGTCTCTCTTTTTGTGTATTGGTGTTATTAGCGCTGTTCCCCATACCTCTGGTATTTTTTCATTTTGCCATGTTTTGTTTAATATTTCATCCCTGTCTCTCCCAAGTTCTTGATCATTTCTGCTATAACTTTATCATCTCCGGGTGTTTTTCCATTTTTTAATTATCTCACTACTTTCCTCAGCTCGTCCATTTTTATTTTTTCAACTTCCTCTCTTCCGCCTGGTTAACATTTTCAGTTTCAGCTGTATTGTTTCTTCTTATATTTGTTTGTTGTAACTCCTGGAAGTATTCTCCCATCTTTCCATTATTTTTGTGTCGTTTATTATTATTTCTTGGTTTTTGTTCATTATATAGAATTCTTTTCTCGACTTTTATATTCTGAAGGAGTTTAGGTTTGTTTGGTTACCTATGCTATCTTTTTCCATATTGTTTCCAAAGTTCATAATTTTTCTTATGCTGTTGCTACTAGCTCTTTTACTTTCTTTCTTTGGGTTTTGTATAGTTCGTATTGTTATATGGTTTTGTTTGTTAGGTACTTTTCATTCTTTCTTCTTCTTCTTATTGGTTTCTTCTTTTATCTCATTAGTCACCAGGCTGTTTGTTTTTTCCCGTTTTCCATCTTATGAGTCCCACATGTCTCTTTTACAGCATTAATAAGTTTCCTTCTTGTGTATCTGTCTGTTTTATTTCATCAATTTTATCCTTTAGATTGTTTTCTGTTTTTTGTTGATATCTTTTTGCGATTTCTTTATCTCTAAGTTTATATGTTTTTAATGATATATGACTTCGTTTTATTTTTTAAAGTTTTTTCTGTTTCCATGTCATTCTAACTTATTTTTCCCGTAAGTAAGTAGTGGTCACTAAAGATTTCTGCACTTCTTCTCACTCTTACATCTAATATGTTTTTCCTCTCTTCTTTTTGTACTAATATGTAATCTGTGATTGATTTCCCTCCTCTGTTTATTTGTACCCTATTTCCTTATGTTGGTAGAATGAGTTGACTATTATTATGTTTTGCAGTTGGAAACATTCTAATAGTTTTTCCATTATTATTTCGTACTTCATCTCCGTATTGTCCTATTGTTGTTTCATATTCTTCATCTTTCTTCCCTACTCTACTATTGAAGTCACCTGCTATGTATACGATTCCTTTGGCTTCTTCTGTAATATTTGTTAGTTCTTCCCAAAATATTTCTTTTTCTTCCACTCTTTCATCTTCGTCTGGTCCATATTATTGTCATTGCCTTTCCTTGTTTATTTCTTAGTTCTAGTAGTAGGGTTCTTTTCGTTACTGCTTTCCATGTTATGATTTGGTCATTTATTTTTTTGTGTATTATACAGCCTACTCCTGCTGCTGCTCTCTGGTCATTCTGTACTCCACTGTATAATGATGTGTGTCCATTTGTTAAACTTATTTCTCCATTTTCTTTCTTTTTTGTTTCACTTGGCACTAAGATTTCTAGATTTACTTCCTCAAATTCGTTTATTGTTTCTTCTTCTTTTCCATGTATACTTCTAATATTCCATATTCCTAATTTTTATATATTTAGTTTCTTATTTGTTTCTTTTGTTTTTCACTATTTATATTTTTATCAAGTTCGTTTTCTTTATTTGTTTTTATGTTGGTATTTCTATATTTTTATTTCATTTCTTCTTTATTTTGTTATCCTTATTCTTTTCCTTTTTCTTTGCCTGGTCTGTTATAGCATTTTCTTCCTTATCCTTATTATCTGGTTTTTTAATCTCGTCGTTTTGGTTATCTTCCTCAGCTGTCCTTATAAGTTATCACCTTTCTTCCACCGTTTTTTTTGACTTGACTTTTCTGTTTCTTTCTCCTATATTTTTCTTCCTTCTTGTTTTTCCGTTTTTTTTATTTAAATACTTCATTATTTATTATTAGTTTATTGTATCTTATTAGTGCTTTATCTCCTTTGCTTTTAGCTTTTTCATTATTGGTATCAACAATTTTCTTTCCTGCTGTATAATTTTGGGGTAATCTTCATCAATCTAGATGTCTGTTTCTTTTAAGATTCTAGTGCTCCTTACTATTTCATTTTCGTATTTTATTTTGTGAGCTGAACCAAAGTGGCCCATTCTTATTGCTGCTGTATTTTCCTATTCTTCTTATTTCATCTACTTCTATTTCATTATCCATTTCTGTTCCCAATTTTTGTATAACCATTTGAATCTCCTGTATTCCTTTTACTACAATATATTTTTTCCTAATTTCCCTCTCAAGTTGTTTGTTTCCCTGAATACTCATTTTATCTTTTAATGCATTATTTTCTTCTTTCAATTGATTAATTTCTTTTGTGATTGTATCTAATTTATTGTTCATCCTATTCATATTATCATTAATTATTTGGAACATCTTTTCGATTCTGTTCATATCACTGCCTGCTGTTGCGTTTTTGTTTTTTCATCTTCCATGTTTGCGAAAGTAACTCACTCCGGTCAGCCCGTCGAAAGTCTTCGCTATTATCAACCCGGGTAATTTAAAAAATCTATTTTGTATTATTTTTTTGTTGATATTGATTTTTATTTATAGAATTACATTTTGATTTCTTTTTAGGTTAAATTGTTTAGTGTATTTGTCGTATGGATTTTGTTTCTTTAGTTTTAATTTCGATTTACTACAATTTTTTATATTCTATTACATTTTCAAATATCCATGTTTATGCTTTATTGCTTACGCGCGTGTAGGATGTGTTGCCTACATCGTGCCGTAGAGTAGGACTTTATTTACCCGCGTACCATCTTTCTTATCTCTAAAGCATGCGAATTTCTTCCTTATTTTTGTTATTTTAGCCTTAAATATTTTTATACTATTTATATATAAGTTTAAATAACCATATATAATTCTCTACACAAAGTTGTTATATTCACGTCTTGTGTCACATTCACGGTCTCCTACGCTTCCTATTAGAAAAACTGTTAATGTTCTTTCTGTTGTGTTTAGATCCCATGTGTGATAAATTTTTGTAATCAGGGTGTTGTAATCCTTTCAAATGGTATATCACATGACCTATGTTGCCATTCAAAAAAGTATGAAGATGGCGGCTATGGTTAAAATTTTTTAATTAGACAGTGGGAAGTATAATTCCCACTTATCAAATAATTCCGTTAAAAATTTAATTCTATATCATACTGCTATTTTGGGATGAGTAGTGGCAATCAAAAAAAATACGCTAGGTCTGTACAAGTGTATGTGGTGACATATATTTCAGTTACATAACCTAACTTCAAATAAGTAGACAAAATTTGCAACGAATTTCTTTGTGTTTATCATAAAAGTGAATTTGAATAATCATACGGTAAGTAACAAGGATTTTTTGATTATAATTTTTAATTTAGTTATATTATCGATCACATTTGATAGGAATTGAAATATTTTTCTTTTCTGTCTCTGATAAGTAGGACTTTGAAGAGGTGGGTGATATTATTCCCAGCGCCCAATTCAAACGCCAGCTTAAGTGTAACTTTTAATTTCTAATTTTTTACACGATAGTTTATTAGACATACAATAAATACAATAGAGAATAATTTTGTTTATTTCAAGTTATCAGTAATTTCTACTAATTATTTTTCAATAATACCCTTATGAATACAGATTTTTTATGTCTGCATTTCGTAGATGAAAAATAAGTGGAATTTGGATAATCCTCAAAGCGGATGCGGTTTTACAATATTTTTATAGTTTGCCCGACAACGAGTACGGATCTGATCAGGAAGGAGATGATGGTGCTGAAGCACAGTTAGACCAATTAGATGAAAATCAGTCATTTGATTGACATATTTCATCTAGTTCAAATATTTCATCTAATCCACACGAAGCCGCTGACTTCCTGAAAGACGAGACGGAGGTTGAGGACGAAATAAACTTTTATATGGATGATGGGCACCCTAACGAACCAATTATTGAAGATGTAGTTTCAGTTCCGAAAGTTCCATTTAAGACGGAACGTGGGGCATGGACTCGGAGAAGTTTGATGAAATAAATACAGCTCTTTTTGAATATTCTGTAGATGGGGGTTGAAGACGATATAAACTTTTCTATGGATAATGGGCACCCTAACGAACCAGTTATTGAAGATATAGTTTCAGTTCCGAAATTTCCATTTCAAGAGGAAACGTGAGGTAGGGACACGGATAAGTTTTATAAAAAAAAATACAGTTCTTTTTGAAAATTCTGTACCATCATGCGCTAAGGATGATGACATGGAAAGTAAGGAAATAGACTATTTTACTACATATTTTGACTGAGAAATGATAGACTTGATTGTTGGGCAAAAAATATGTATGCGTTACAAGACCTAACCCGACGCTCTCGTAAAAATAAGACGGAAGCGATAGGCAAGTCCAAAAATTGGGTAAACACTGACTGCGATGATATAACAGCATTAATTGGCGTGATGATACTTATGGGTATTCATATTATGCCTCGTTTGTCCAATTATTGGTCAAGTGATACAATTTTACATGTAAGCAGTGTATCTCAAGTTATGTCCTCAAAAAAATATAGAAAGCTAATAGAAAATGTGCATTTGAATAATAATGAAACTGATGAATAGAAAGGGGAAGTTGGGTATGATAAGCTTCATGAAATTAGACCACTTTTCAATCTTCTACAAAAAAACATTTCAATGCCTTATAATCCTTCACTCTGTCTCTCAGTAGACGAATCGATGATACCCTTCAAGGGTATGTCTTGGTTCAAACAATACTTGCCTAAGAAACCTGTTAAATGGGGTTATAAAGCATGGTGTTTGGGAGATGCCTGTAGTGGCTGTATTTGTAATTTTGATATTTATTGTGAAAAATATGAAACTTAAAAATAACTCAACAATTGACTGGTGAAAGAGTAGTACTGAATTTGACAAAGCCATTCAAAATATACATTCTTTGGTTGCCTTTGATAATTTTTTTGTGTTAGTTTGATGAAAAACGTATTAGCTAAAAATATTTATTGTGTAGGTACTGTTAGATGTAATAGAAAGTATACCCAAATGTATAGTAGAAGGTAAAAATTAAAAAAACAAAAACAGTTTAAAACCCTGACGTGGTGAATTTACTTTTGCCACTAGTCGAACTATTACTGCCGTCAGATGGATGGACAGAAATTCCATAAATTATTTATCGACATGTTTTTCTCCTAAAGAAACAACATATGTCCAAAGAAAGGATAGCACTGGTGCTAAAGTAGATATTCTTGTCGTATTGTTGTACATCATTAGAACCGAATTATGGGGGGTGCCGACAAATTCGACCAACTGCATGAATGTTATGATATTGGCTGCAGAAGCTCAAAATGGTGGCTCAGACTGTTCTAGTTCTTTTTAGATATGGCAATTATCAATGCCCATATCCTAATGAATTTAAACAAAAAACAACACAACCCAATTCACATTCGGAATAAATTTACCACGTAAACTAATAAAAGGGTATACTGCTCGCAAAGCTCGTAATAGGCCAGTGCTATTTTTAGCAAATAAGCGAGAAGTTCCGGCAGAAGTGAGGTTAGTTGGTGTCGGTAGCCACTTACCAATAAAAAATGATACTTACAGACGTTGTCGACTTTGCAGTAATAGCAAAAATGAAAAACGAATAAATTTTACCTGCACGGGATGTAGTGTTCCTCTCTGCATAGATCGTTGTTTTAGAAAATTTCATGGGAAGTAAATCCTTGAGATGGCTTTCTAGTCTTTGATTAGGAATGCTCACTCATTTAGTCAAATGTAAATTTGTGGGACCATGTGCAGATATTTTTTTTAGTTTTATTTGATTGTTTTTCTATCGTTGATGTTATTTTACTCTCATTTGGTTCTCTATAAAGGGTGTCCAACCAGGAAGGGCGGCGATCGATATATGGAAAAGTACGTATAGGGTGATTTTGAAAGTTTGGGCCTACCGTTTCAAAACATTTTCACGTTTCTGGTACTTCCGTTATAACCGGAAGTCGACACCAAATTGCTTATTTTAGATGGAACACCCTGTATATTATTACAGTTTTGGATTCTACGTTGAATTTTAAGTCAACTTTATGTGAAGCTGTCTACACCTAAATTCAGTTATTTTCGAGATATCTCCATTTTTAAGAAAAAAATCACAGCTACAGCACCATCTGCAGCAGTAATGGTTTAGACATCGCTACATCTGAAAATGATTGCATAATGTCTGGGGAACATACAGCGTCCTCAAAATTTATAAACCAATTTAATAAGTTAAGAACTTACAAAACTTTATTTTTTCAAATGGAACACCCTGTATATTTTTGTAGTTTTGGATTCTATGCTCAATTTTAAGTCAACTTTGTGTAAAGTTGTATATACCTAAATTCAGTTATTTTCGAGATATATCCATTTCTAAGAAAAAAGTGACAATTACAGCACCATATTAAAACTGCTGAATTTTGAACAGTATTTACAATATTTGCAACAGTAATGGTTTAGACACCTGAAAATGATTGTATAATGTCAAAGAATCATACACAGGGCCCTCAAAATTCATAAACCAATTTGAAAAGTTAATAAGTTACAAAACTGAATTTTTCAAATGGATCACCCAGTATATTATTTTACGATCAAAAGAAGAATTAAATTCTGAATCGAATGATATAAATTTGTATATATCTATCTTTTGAGGTTTACCAGTTACAGTGAATGTTGTTTATAAAAACGTGTAAAAACTTGATCTTTCTAAGTGGATTGAAAAAATGAAGCTATGCAGCATGTCGTTACTACTGAAATAGTTAAAATAAGTAACACATGTAAAGACTATTTAAATTTATTTTTAATTTATTTACAATGTGAAAGTAGGCATTCAAGGGAGAAAACAGATTGTTGATGATGAAAATAATACATAGAAATACTGATTCTATGATATTAGCGAGTTATATCAGTAATTGTATGAAATGAGACAGTAATTTAAAATAACTAAGTTTTCAATAACTAAATACAAAAAAATAAGTATTTATAACAGAAAAATAATTGGATAAACAAAATAAAAACAAAATCAAAATTTTGACCTGCGACCTCTAAACATTTTTCGCATCTACGAATTAACTCAGTATAAGTAGCACATTTAATGGAGTCTTGGGACAGATTCCGAAATGCATTCCTTACTCTCTGCATGCAGTCAACCATTGTTGTTAATTGCGTTTCGTATACCTTATATTTTATAGCTCTCCAAATGAAAAAGTCTACAACGGTTAGATAGGGAGATCATGGAGACCACAAAAAAGGCCGTCATTAGCAATCCATTGGTCACAGAATGTGGTTTGGAAAGGGTTATTAATTAACTGGCTCTATGTGGAGGTGCACCATCGTGCTGGTAAAAAACATTTCTATGTTCCGCCAGAGGTAAATGATCCAGATAAGTGTTATTGAAATTTTGCAGAATATTTAGATATGTCTCACCTAAAACACACTATAACTGTAAGTACAGAAATTACACCAAAGATATTTACTTACCATTTAAATTGTCTAAGGTGACGACGGCATCATTTCTAACGGCGCAGTAAACATTGAACTGTCAACTGGCTTGGAAATTACATCCCCGAATGTTGTGTGGATTAAGGTCACTCCATAAATGAGAGTTATGGCAATTTAGAAGACCATTTTGAGTGAACTTTGATTCATCTCTCCACATAATGTTATCTAGAGACGAATTATTCTCCTGATAGCTCGTCAAAATAAATTCGTAAAATGTTTGTCTTTTAATGAAATCGATTTTTGTTAGCTGTTGTACCATACGTATCGAAAATGGGTGGAAATTGTGTTTTCTTAAAATTCTATGTATTGAGTTTTTAGACAAACCAGACTCCAGAGCAGCTTGTCTTAATGATATCATTGAAAAAGCTCGAAAGTACCCTAGAATCACTATTTCTATATTTTCGTCATCAACAATGCATTTTCTTCTTTGGATACCTCTTCTCATAGTACCAAAATTTTTAAAATTATCGATGATGCGTCTTACAGCGTGTCGTGATGGTCTCTGTCTATGAGGATATCGATCAGCAAATGCATCGCAAGTTCTTGTTATAACTTTGTCACATTGTCCGTAAATTACAACTAAAATTTACATAATCTTCGTAAATATATTTTAATCGTGATGGCATCTTTATTAACACGCTTGTGGACACAAACAATACTGATGCAACAACAAATTTAGCATTCGAGACAAAGTAAATTGTTTTATTTTTGCAGCCTACTTCGCAAAATGAAACACTTCAGTTGTTACACGTTTTATAACAGAATTCGCTGTAACTGAGAAATCCTAAAAGGTAGGTACATACAAATTTATGTATTCGATTCAGAATTTAATTTAATTTTGTGTGCGAAAAATGTCTAGAAATTTTATTGAATTAATTTTTAAAAATTTTTGTTTACCAAATTGTTTTCCTGTGTTTCTGGTGTTTAGTTACTGAAAACTTAGCTATTTTAAATTACTTTAAAAGATAGATACATACAACTTATATCATTCGATTCAGAATTTAATTCTTCTTAAAAGAAAAATAAAATAATATACTGGGTGTTCGGTATGAAAAAATCAAGTTTTGTAAGTTTTTGCCTTTTTAAATTTTGCGGGTCTTGTATGTTCCTCAGACAGATGTAGCGATGTCTAAACCATTACTGTTGCAAATATTGTAATTAAAAGTCATCAACTGTTCAAGTTTCAACAGTTTTAACATGGTGCTGTAACTGTCACTGTTTTCTTAGAAATGGATATATCTCGAAAATAACTGAATTTAGGCATAGATAACTTTACACAAAGTTGACTTAAAATTGAACGTAGAATCCATAACCTCAAAAATATACAGGGTGTGCATTTGAAAAATTTAAATTTTCTAACTTCTAACTTATTAAATTGGCTTATAAATTTTGAGGGCCACTACGTTTCAAATGAAATGCACCACAGATATAATAATGCTATGATCTTGAAAGTATGATAAAATAATGCTTTATTAACATGATGATGAAGTTTTGAAGGCAAAATATTAACAGTTAACAAGAAAATGTTAATAGTGTGTAGCATCGCCACGCACAGCAATGCAGTTGTTCACTCTCCGAGGCATGCTTTCTATGAGATGGTCTATATCCTCCTAAGGAATTTCATCTCAGGCTACCTGGAGATGGTGTCGTAATTCATCCAAGTTGTTTAGGGGCCTTGGTAGTTGCCTTAGTCTTCGATCCATCATGTCCCATAGATGTTCAATAGGCGAAAGATCTGGCGATCGCGCAGGCCATGGCAATACTGGTAGCTGCACTTGATCCAGAAACCTTCTTGTAAAATGTGCGGTATGTGATCTAGCATTATCTTGTTGCAAAATACCATTTGGCAACGTCTGCATTAACGGTACTACCACTGGCTCCAAAACATTATCAATGTAACGCTGAGCACTTACTGTGCCTAGAACGAACACAAGAGGAGATCTTCCACCAACACGTATGGCGCCCCAAACCATGACTGCAGGTGTTAAGCCTGTGGGTCGTCTTTCAGCAAACTCTAAATTTCGTCGTTCACCTCGAAACCGCCGCAACTTCTGACGACCATCGTTTCGCCACAAACAAAAACGCGATTCGTCGCTGAAAACGATGTTATTACATTGAAGGCCTCAGTCCCGCCGCTCTTGACACCATGCCAATCTAGCAGTCTTATGCTCTTGAGTTAACTGGAGTCGTCGGTACGGACGATACGAACGTAAGCCAAAAGACTTAATTCTACTGTAGATTGTTGACATTGATAGGTGACCACCAAAAGCTCCTGTCCAGTTCACCGCAACAGACCTTGTTGATTGAAACCGATCTCTTGTGGCCATCCGCCTAAGAAATCGTTCTTCACGATCATTGGTGCTGCGTGGTGGTCTTCCACTGGGACGAGGTCGTTGAATGCCTTCTTCAGACCAAGAAGACCAAATGCGGGCCACCGTGGTGTGGTCTCGATTAAGTCTTCTGCCGACGTCTCGAAATGACAAACCCGCTTCTTCCATGCCGTTAATTCTACCCCTGTTAAAATCTGAAACTTTGGCAAAGTTTCGTCGTTGTCTTACTGGGGACATTTTTTTCAGAATAAATGTGTCAATTGAACAACAAAACATTTACACTAAGCGATTAGATTTCTTAAAATGTATAAATAAAAATTGTGGATAATTGATGTTAACAGTGGTGCAAAGTAACAAAAAATCCATAATTCACTCGGGCCCATCAAAGGGTTAAGAAAAAATATTTTTTATGCAACAATATGTGCAAATACTTTTAGTTTAAATTCGGAAATTTTGAGCTTTGTATATTGAACAGTTTAAGTATAAGTTTTTTTGTCAGATATTTAAGTATCACTTGGTGATTTTTAATGGATTCATTGTAAAAATAAATGTAGAATGTTACACTTATTAAGTATAATTTCATTGTGGTATAGCAGTTTACTGTTTTTTACGTGAGAAAGAAGCGACTTATGGTATTGCGTATTTAATATGGTAAATGGGAAACTCACGTAGACGTATGTAAATAGGTATAGTACGTCCCAGAATATCAGAGAATAATAAATCATCTTGACAGCGACAGGTCAGTGGTGTACCTATTAAAGGCATATACTATACGGTCTGTAAAAGATATTGACTTTTCAGTTTCTTATGTTCGTATAAAATATTAAAAAAATATATACTTGTAATAGTAATTATGACCTATTAATACATACCTACAAAAAGAAAAAAAATTAAGTGATCTAATATATAAGTGTTTGTCTAAGTAACCTGCAAGTTTTTGTTTCAAATTTCAACAGAGAAACCGTTTGTGACGTCATTATTATGTTTCTGTTTTAAATTTAACTAAATCAATTTAGCGTTTAGTTTGGTAAGAACCGAAGCGGCAGCTCTATCTTTGTTAATTAAGTACAAATGGTTTGAGATTGAATCAATACAAATGAGATCTTTACTGAAGCAGATAATACATTATTGTACAAGATAGTTAGGATCGTACGAAATTCCAAGAAAATTTGTATAAGTTTAGAAAGTACTCATACTATTACCTAATTATATGTAAATTAGAAATATTCCTCACTTAATGGGGGATGAATTAAGATGCAATTACTACATTTGTTATTTCAAAACAAGTAATTTAAAATGCTCAGTTATTTTCAAGTTTTGGTTGAAAACGGTGGTGAAAATGGAGCGTTCCGATTTTTTTCCAGCAAAACGTTTAAAACTTACTTCCCTCTCTTCTTCTTCTTTAATTACCAATCCGTTTCGGATGTTAGCAATCACATTGGCAATTATGACTTTTTTGCAGCTGCTGGAACAAATTCTCCTGAGGTTTTCCCAGACCAAGTTAGGAAACTCTTCTCCGGGCGACCCTCTTTTCCCTTTGATTTTCCTTGTATTATTTCTTGTAGTAGGGAGCATGGGCATTGATTTCTCATTATATGTCCCAGGTACTCGAGTTTTCTGGGCTTGATTTTGTACGTAATTTCCAGTCCCTTCTTCATTCGTTTCAGCACTGTTTTGTTCGTTATCATAGCTGTCCACGGTAGCTTGAGCATTCTCCTGTAGAGGCACATTTCAAATGCTTCCAGTTTTTGAGTGGTGGCTACAGTGAGCCTCCAGGATTCTACGCAATACAGTAATACGGAAAAGATATAGCACCCTGGGTGCATCATTTTTACGTCGAGGGACATGCTGTGGCTTCTGAAGATGACGCTCATTTTGTTGAAAATCGTCCTCGCTTTCCCGATGCGGCATTTTATTTCTTGTGCGTTGTTCCATTGCTCTTTTGTTACAGTTCGTTGGTAACAATGCTGTTTTACTCGTTCTATCCGAATCCCATTCATATATATATATATATATATATATATATATATATATATATATATATATATATATATATATATAAATTAAATTAACCCTGAAATATATATTTACAGAAGGCATAGTAACTGTTCCCTTTTAGTCTGCATATGAAATACCCGATAAAAGTATGCCGCGGACGAAGGAGAAAAGGCAACAAAGTTCAATAATACTCTTTGTGTTGGAATACTGTACATAGCCCACATTCAGAACAAACGCAAATGTAATTAACTAATGCCCTACTGCCAACATAGTACAAGAATTTGGGTAATTAAATAACTTCGTGTTGGCAATTTCATGCAAATTGTCACAATTATTAGGTAACAAAAGGTTCGGTTTGAAGTGCTTATTGAGATTGTGATGTCCGACCGTCTATCCCTGTGGATGGATGCAAAAAAAAAACCTCCCATGTGCATTGACCTATTTTGCCCATTTTTTTTACACTAGTGCATTTGCATTTTAGTTGATAGCTATTTAATATAATTCTAAGCCAGAGTCCCTGTCAGAACTTATGGTATAAAATCTGGGCCCTAGTAAAATGCAAAGATCTCTTAATAAATTCGAGTTTGAGAATCAGTTCAAACTGTCCATAACCTTATTGATATGTAGTAGCTTATTAACCATAGATAGATACAAGTAAATTTCATAACCAACGTTTATTCTATCCTAATTTTGAAAAAGTAAAAATCGGACCATTTCAAACGATAAAAACCAAGTTTCTAAGTTATGTTTTGCTGTACTGCATAGACTTCTCGTATAGGAGAAACCACATTATGGCTTCGATTCATCCATTCACGGTGTTTGTGATAATTTGGTGCCAGCTGTTCAAAAATATAAGCACCAATTTCGTTGAAAAAAGCGACGCGTTGCTCGATGCGCAGAAACGACATTTTACGATTTAAAGACATTGGTCATTATTTCCCGCTAAAGATTGTCTCAATTGAAAAGAAAGGATTTTATAGATTTAAGACGTTGGTTATCATTTGGGGACAAATACACTCAAAACCAATTTTTGGGAAAACAGCCAAACACATTTCTTGAACGAGCAGGAAATAGTATTAGGGATCATTATTTATACAAAATCAGTGCCTCAATGGACAAGAGCAAGAGCGTTATTCATATTTTTATGCTAAAGATGCCTAAAATTTGAAATATTGAACCAAAAATATTGGATAAAATCATCTAACAATATTTAACAATAAGTATTCGCTAAAAATCGGTGGTGGAGTAAAACTGTAAATACCACCACCTTTCAAAAATTTTCCTGAATCCATGACAACTCTTAGTGTCGCCCACGTATAGTCTTAAACACGCATACTTTTAAAATTTAGTATGTTTACATGCCACATCCTTAACTTCTAAGCCATTTAATTTAAATCAACCACCTATGTGTGTTAGAAGGCTCTATAATTATAAAATCAAGGACTAAACCACAAAATTTTACACCTACTACGACGCTGCTACCATTACTACACAAAACTTTAAAATAAGAAAGAAAATTTAGCTTAGCAAGAATGGTATGGGTATTGACACTTTAGGAAAAATCGAAATGAACGTTGTAGCTAGACAAACAATACAATTTACGCTTCGTTAAACTAAACAGGTTAATTCTATACCAACAAAATTTCCACACTATAAATTACACTAATACATTAGTACTAATGGTTAATTACCCGAAACCTTTATATTGCCTTCTTCAAACTTAGCCACTAGATAGTTTGCCTGTTACGTTATGTCTAACTTCTACATTCGTGATCAACTCGTATACTCAAAATTTGCAGGTGTCTGTCAATTCTACTTTTTAATTTAACAATTATTATGGAAACTGCGCTGTCCGAAATTTCACTCACGTGTTACATTTGATAAAGATGTTTACTTCAAATATAAAATTACGTATAGTTCCAAGAGTTTCTTTCTACGTTAGTCTTTTGATTATTTTCAGAGTTGTCCCAACCCGGCTCTTATTTGCATACCTGCTTTAATCATTTTGCCAATAATAACATACCATGTAATATTTATGTCCGACACCTTCCAATCAATAAATTGTGCGCGAGGTCAGGAAGTTTTCACCTCACGCTCAACAGTAACTTAAAGTTTTCATATACGCAAGGTTTGTTTAATAACCACACTAACGAAAATGGGCGTATAACCCCTTTATTATATAGCACATAAAAATACTATTTCCTCTCGGAAGCGAACTTATATGCGAACAAAGAGAAACTTTCACTTACATGAAAAAGGTAAATTTGCACCACGCCCTAGCTCAGTACATTACTTAGGAAACTTACTGTAGATTGAGAGCTCTTTTCTTTATCAGGTAGTAAGGGAGGCATAGATAATTGCATAGCTATAATCAGGTGAGCATTGAATACAACAAAAATGAGAAAGTTGTACTCTAATACCACATGAAATCTTTATGAAGAACACAACGGTGAATTTATTTATATATTTAATAAAACAAAATAATATCTGCTGATTAATTTCAGCATAAAAGCAAGTATAATAGTACTTAACTTTTCAGAAAGCTTTGTGATAGTGGACTAATTCTTAATCGATAACTGAACTATACATATCACATAACCTATCTTTATGTAGAATTGTTTCAAAATGAAAGATAATTGAAACTGTACAACTTTAATGTAATAACAAAAAACAACTAAGTAAGGTTATGCAATCAAATGTTTTTTATCTTAGAAAACAATAACCAATGTCAGCTGTTTTATTTTCATTACAACAGTGCTAAAACTTCCGAAACAGTATTAGATTAGCTTTCCTCTAATCTTCGTAAATCAATTTATCTAATTTGTCCACTTAATGAAAACGTAATATGTACAAAAAGGATACCTAATTCCTTACTTGTTATCTCAACACAAAGTCAATACATGATATCGAAACGAATTGCTGTCGAGAACTTCATTTCTTGACGATACGATAAGTCAAAGCAGCAGATAAAGTAATTTTCAGCACTTTTCAATAATGTAAAGGTAAACGTAATGTATGCTCGACCCAGGGCAACCTACAACATATCTGTGTAGGTTGCCCTGGGTCGAGGCGGTAATAACTAACAGCAAGAGTAGCGTTGCCTATTTCCATATTTAATGACGCAAACACAAAAGGTATATCCAGTTCAAACTTACATTTCATATAACGAATTGTCCGATCATGCACGACATTTGACATTGTGATTCACCACGATTCCTTCAAAATAAACTAGAACGATATATGTTGAATATCAAACGGTACGACATTTTCTTAATGTTAGGGAAGGGAATTTTCCTATTAGATATACTAATTAATACGAAAATGTAATTGAAAGTAGTTGCATATGTTATGCATGAAATTCAACTTAAATTACAAGGGTGTGCATTGCAAGGAACGGAAAATGGAATCGTATCAGCTTCGCCTTGCGCATAAAACAAAAATTGATGTGGCTAAATACCCATTATAGACGATAAAAATATATACACTGGTATTCGTGATTATGTGCACTAAGGAGCACATATCAACATAGCGACCAAAATTTAATTATTGCAGGACATACCAGAATAAGCCTAAATATAGATGAAATGTAAATATATTTACAAATAATAACACAAATCCAAAAATTTGCATTAACGATCGAAAGAAATTGGCACGCTACAGTTAATACTTAAATTTCCGACACTACGTGATTGCAGTTTTATAAAAGGAATCAGAGGGTTGCTCCGTTAATTATCATTTAATCATTCAAAATCTAAGAAGAGTTACGAGCAATTTAATATGGTAAAATTTCAAAAGGAAACTCCATGCCCTTACCGAGCTACTACGGCTAAACACGAAACTGAAAACTTGCCTTTTCACCAAACTCCCGACTCAATGCTTCCTGTTATGCTTTATATGAGTAATATTATTAATCTAAAGTACGTCCCAGAATATCAGAGAGTAATAAATCATGTTATTAGTGAAATAGTGTCGTTTTTTGCATGGAAGCGGCAAACATAAATCAGTAGCAAACAGGGTTACTTTAAACGAAGATGCTGTAAATGTGCCGCTTACAAAATATTCTGTTAAATAAAGATGGTTCAGGTAAACAAAAGACGACCTTTTAAAATTCGACATAAATCTGAATATTTCAAAATGTTGATGTTTTGATTAATATAAAATAATTATAAATGTAGTTTACATTAATTTTTTACATTTAATATTGTCATAAAGGCAGGTTTTTGAAACAAATGCGATATGTAACTAACAACCAGTCTTTATCATCCTCATTCGAACTCGGAAGAGCTGCCATCTGTCCCTACGGATATTATAACGGGTTCTATAGTTTCTTCTATTATCATATCAAGTTCCCACATACGCTGTTCTTCTTTAATTACATGATCAACACCCTTTTCTGCATTGACATTGTCTATGGCTTGCATTAAACGCTGTCGTACTTCACTTAATTTATAAGTCGTATTGTTACGACCTACTTCAGATATGCACCTGGAACGACGAAACCGTGGCAATAGGACCAGGAAATATAGACAAAAAAGAATACAGAGCATTTTACTCGGTCTCATCACATGAGAAAATAAAACATGGTGTCGGAGTAATAACCAAAGAAATATAAGTGGATGTGTGACTAATTTCATCTCAGCGTCTGAAAGAGTAACGCTATGTCAAATACAAGCTAACCCAGTATAAACATGTATGCCCTGACTGCAGATAAGGACGACAATGAAGTAGAGCGGCTCTACCAAAGCATGGAAGGGATATTACAACGACTCCCCACACAAGAAATAAACGTCGTAATGGGTGATTACAATGCCAAATTAGAGTGGGATTGAAGACAGCGCTGGTGGGACCGTTCGTATTAACACAGAGAAATGAAAGAGATGACAAGTTAGAAACATTTGCAGAGACAGTTGATTAGTAGTATTGAACACTGTTGTCCCCTTTTTTCATTTTATTGGAGATAGGTTTGTATTGATGCTTGACAACGCCAGACCACATACAGCAAGAATCGTTACTGAATACCTTAATGAAGTTCAAATTAATAGACTTCCTTGGCCAGCATGTAGTCCGGATCTAAATCCGATCGAACACCTTTGGGATGATCTCCAGATGCATACGGCAATACCTGCAACTTTGCAAGAGCTACGATTATCCCTTTTAGAGGAATTCGAAGCAATTACACAAATTTGGTAAATTCAATGCCAAGACGACTAAACAGTGTAATCCAGGCTCTAGAACAACATAGAAATTATTAACATTTAGTTAAAGTTGATTAGAAGTTGCTACATTTAATTTTTGTAATTTAAGTAAAATTAAATTTTTCGATGTGCACTGCTGCTACAAAATTTGAATTAATAAACGTGTCGGTATTTTTGTAAGATTTTCACGGTGGCCGGTTTTTCTTGCCGCTCAGTGCATTTACCAAAAAGTTGTTAACCACAATTAAAAATTAAAAACAAGAATTTGTATAGTATCCCGTCAAAAAGAACGCCTTTTACCCCGTTTGTTTATTTTGGTTGGTTTATATGATAAACATTTTAGCTTTATAAGCAAGGTGGGTATTTTCGTTTTAATATTCCAATAATCAAGTATATACAAGAGTGAAAGTGAAAACAAGTCGGCCTTGACAGTGAAGCGAAAACTATTTTCTTTTAAGGTAAAGAGCCCTTTTTGTTCATGACGCGGAAAAATTTTACTAATATCATAATCAGTAATTATGGCCTTATGCAAAATTTCAGGAATTTGATTAGATCGCTATTTTTTAGATTAAACAAAATAAATTGTATTTTTTAAAAGGGCAATGAAAAGACAATTGGCTAATCTTAAGATTCTTAAGTACTGTCATGTTACAATTTCAAGAATCCCTTTGTTCAAATTTCAATTACTCCTATATTCAGTGTTATGGGCTCGGAGAAATTGCAATACGAAAAGTGGTGCGACAGTTTAACGAGAGAATTCCAACACCAATCTTACACGTATGACTTGCATGCGAATAGTTAAGAAATTTATTGCAACTGGCAGCATTGTTAACGTTAAGGAAGAAATCAAGAAATATGATGAAAACGATGCCGCAACTATTGGTGCTATTGATTGCGTGGATGAACATCCCAGATTATCATTGAGGGAACGTTCACGAAATCTTAATGTTAGTAAATCGGAACTGCAAAGAATTTATAATTCCATAAGGTAAAGCCATTCAAACCAAAATGTGTACACACTATCGAAGAAGGCGATGCAGGCCGTAGATTATTATTTTGTCTTACCATCGGGGAGAGATGTATTGTAGAACGAATTTTTTATAAAAAAATCGTATTTTTAGACGAAGCAACTTTTACTACAAATGGCGTTATTTCGTCTAAAAATTGTCGCTACTGGTCTACAGAAAATCCAAACTTACGGCTCAATTGCAGAAGACAGTATTACCAAAAAGTGAATTTGTGGTGGGCCGTTTCATATCGTTTTGGAATTCTTGGACCTTTCTTCATAGAGGGACGGTTAAATCATAATGAGCATCTACAGCTACTTGACTGATTTAGGGAAGAGTACTTACATGACTTGCCGCTGGTAGGAAGACAAGCAATTTATTTCCAGCAAGACAGATGCCCTGCACATTCGACAGCACGCGTAGCTGAATGGACAAATTTGGCGTTTCGAGAAAAGTGGATAGCTAGAAATGATCCGATTGCGTGGCCTCCAAGGTCGCCCGACCTGACGATATTAGATTTTTTTATGGAGTCGCCTCAAACAACTGGTTTACTCTCAACCAATACCCAACAATCACAAGAAAGGATAAGATAAGGGGTACACCAAATACACATCGAGGAAATTCGGAAAAGTTTCAAAGAATTTAGACATCGCATAGAAAGGTGTCCAGAAAGAGGTGGCGGTTATGTTGAATAAATAATTTATTGTAGATCAACGTTACTGTTTCTTTTCGCATGTTAAATTTGTTGTAAATACTATTCGTTTCGTTAAATGTTATTCAAACACAATTTTTAAAAAATACAATTTATTTTATTGTAAAAAATAGCGGTTTAATCAAAGTAGGTAGATTTTCCTGAAATTTTACATAAGGTCATAATTACTGATTGTGAACAACTTTTCTTAGATAAACTTTGCCGCATCATGAAAGGGTACTTTACCTTAAAAGGAAATAGCTTGCGCTTCACTGTCAAGGCCGACTTGTTTTTCAAAAACTGAAAATATTCTTAAAATTCTTTTCAAACCAAGCAGGGCTTAATCCCACAGTCTTAAAATAACATTCAAAAATGTTTAGTCTATCACACCTCTTATATATATATATATATATATATATATATATATATATATATATATATATATATATAAATAATTTAATCTTGCAAAAGCAGTAGAGTTTAAATACGTCTTGATCTAGGTATTTATAATTAAGACTGGTACTATATTTATGTTGTTATTCTTGTTGTAAAACGCGGTCAGGTTTTTTTTGTAGTTCTTTTCGTCAATCCGAAATAAAGATAGCAGAACTACATTGCCCTTGCTTATAAGTTTATGCACTGTGTTTTATTGTGTTACCTTTAATTTATCTTCCTTAGATAGCGCAACAAATATATCCTGTAAGAACCCGTTCACACAACGTAAGTGGTGCTACCTGCTTTTTCATGACGATCATTTGGTTTAAATAAATTCGCGCATTAACTTTGTTCTTACATTCGAGTTGTGCAGTCACTAGACTGGCCTGGGATCATTACAATACGATGCTCTGTTTGAAATTACTTCTGCGAAAAATTTTGATAATGCTGTAAAGAACGTAGCTATGGCACTTGCTAAAAAGATACCTATCGATGAACGATTTTGAAAAAAACATATAAAATTTGACTTTAAAGCCGTTGTCAGATACCAGACGGTCGAGCCGAATTGATGCTATAACACCTTCAAGGTATCAACTAGGCGAAATACACGATGGTGTTATTGAAATTACTTCTGCGCAAAATTTTGATAATGCGGTAAAAAAAATTTGAACTTGTATTCATGATGATTTTATGGTTTAATATATTAAGCAAAGTTAATATAGTGTCCAAAACTTTACAAACTCAAAATTTTAATATTGTACACGCGTGTGCTGGTTTAAGTAATTTAATTGATTTTTTTAAATAACTGTCGCTCAGATAACAGTTTTGATGACTTATTAAAAGAAGCTAGGAAAATCGCGATTTTATTAGATATCGATCCAAAATCTAAAGATGAAGGCGTTTTAAGACCTCGAAAAGTTACAAAACAATTTAGTTACGAAGGTGACGATGAACCAATACAAAATGAAGGATTAAAATTTAAAATATATTGTTTTTTTTTAATTTTATAGATATTACTACATCTTGTAACGATAGATTCGAACAGTTATCTGCACATGCGGCAAATTTCGAATTTTTATAGAATATTTCGGAATTTAACGGTCACTCTGAATCGGAACAGCTACAGTTTTGTACAATACTTGAGGGTATATTAAGTGATAAAAATCGAAACGGATTTACTATAAATGGGACAGAACTTATGCAAGAATTTCTGTTTTTGCAGAATTTTGGGAAAAGTGTCACTTAATCGCCAATTATTACCCTAAATTACATTGTAACCAGTAATTTATATTATTCTTACCTAAACATTTGTGTCGCATTACGAATTTCATTGACAATGCCAGTTTCCACAGCCACTGCGGAAAGATCGTTTTCTAAATTAAAAATCATTAAAAACTATTTACGTTCTACTATGGTACAAGAACGATTGGAAAATCTTGCCATCATTTCAATCGAGTCTACTTTAATTCAAGAGTTAGACATTGAAACGTTAATATAACAATTTTCAAAAAACAAAGCGTATAAAGTCCAGTTCTGTTAAAATATATTCAGTGTTCCAATAAGTTTGTTTAAAATTTTTGCATTTATAAATACAATTTTTAAAATTACTGTATAATGTTATTTTAAAAATAATTGTATCCAAAATCTAATATCCCATGTTAATTCATTTCTATTAACAGTTTTGATCATTTCGGTAAGTATTCCTATGATTTTAAGTTCTAAACTGAATGTGTGGAAGATAAAACTTAAAACAAAAAAAAATTTCTACTATTTTGTAACAAGGTTTGTTAATTCTTTTATAACAATGTATAGGTGCGCACTTTTTATTTTTACACTAAATGTCATAATTTCATTTTACTATAGTGAAGTTCATTGCAAATTGTTGTAGGGTTTTCGTTTTTGGGCCTTTCTACGCTCACGTGAGGTTTTTCTGAGTCAAAAAAAATGTAATGTGATGCGTAGCTATCATCAAATATATCTTGTTGTTACCGTGTGTTCAGTTTAGAACTACTGTGTTACATCCATCGTAAAAAGAATAACTTTAAAAAAACTTATTATACTTTTTATACTGATTTTCATCAGTATAACACCAAAGAAAAGGATAACTATTGTAACATATTGAATAAATTAAATATTACAGCTAAAGCTCCTCGTCTGACGTTAAAGTGGATAACTGTTTGCCTCAAAGTTTGAAGGAATCCGATACATTGAAACAGTTCAAAAACAATACAAGGGGGTTTCTAATGAAACAAATTATCCGCTATTTAAATTGAAATCATTTTAATTGTATTTTATATTTGTACACGTTTGTACCACAATGACGTAATCTATACCACTTTATGGTTCAATAAATATTATTATTATATTTCGGATTAACGTTTACAAAGAGCAATTTGGATTTATATGCCTTTGTATTTTAAGAGCAGTTGTTTTTTTAATGAAAATAATGTACTTTAAGGATAAGTGCTAGAACATTCCCACGATCTAAATTTAGGTAAAAGGTAGTATGCCCTTACGTATCGTGACAAAACCATGCAACTGAAGATGATTGATTTCGTTAAAGTTTTACAAGTGCCATTACGTGCCTGACCTAGATTAAGGGAGTGTGGCCTGCAAGGTTCATAAATAATTTTTTACTTAATGATGTAGCCGTGGTAGAACACTCTCATATTGAATGCTGTTGTATATTCACACATACAGGAATTTCGAAAATAGAGCTTATTATTGTCATATATATATATATATATATATATATATATATATATATATCACTGAGTGTTGTAAATATTAATATAAGTATGAATATAATAAAATATAAAAGTAAATATTTATAATCTTTATAATATTAATAATAACTTTCGATTAGATCGTAAGATAAATAGACAATAAAATGGAAATAATGAATTACTTAATGTGAATATAATAATGCATTGCAACAGTACGTGTTCATGTGTAGTAAACATGTCACTTGATATGCTACTATTTTAATTATGTAGTTTTTGTTTAATATTCTATACTCTTACACGGAAAGGTAAAATGACTAATTATAAGGGTTTTATGTCTGTTTCTGCAGCTACCTTCCATACAAAAAAGCTTAATCGTTCGCGTGTTTCTAATCGTAATCTACGCACTTGTATATATATATATATATATATATATATATATATATATATATATATATATATATATCTTAGTGTGGATAATTGAATTATATTTTATTAATATTAATGGAACCGACCAATATAATATATAGTAATATATCTTTCTACATGCACATTTCTTATATAAACTTTCAAAATGTGTATTCTACTTAAAACATGACTGGAAACTAATCTTACTCAATGGAAACCACATTCGCTATCAATACTAACGAGATATACTACCCCTTTCAAGTGAAACCCACCTTTTCATGAAACTGCAGTCTTTGTCCTATAAAAGTTAAATTAAATACAGAGTTAAAATAAATAAACAGAATAATGTTTGCATCGTGTGAAATGTATTCTCTTTTCCCATCTCTATTCTGTTTTCTTCTCCATTAATTGTAGTAATCAAGTTAGGTAACTCAATTAAGATATTTTCATCTTTTTGCCTTTCATTCTCGGTTTCAAAGGAAATGTCAATTTAGTCTTCTTGCTTTATTCCATAATTAATTAAAACAAAGCTGAGCTTTTATTATGTTTAGAATGAAATATTTAATTCAAATGCAGAAATAGCATTTGATTTGTTGTTTAATGGTTTATAGTTCTACTTGGCTCAGGAATTATATTATTATGTATACATAATTTTTGAATTATTTTACACACACGCTCGTTAGGCAAGAACAATAACAATATAAATCTTATATTTACATTATACACTGCAAGACTCTTGAGCGACATATACTTGAACATACATATATATATATATATATATATATATATATATATATATATATATATATATATATATATAATTAATTTTTTCACTGTTTTATTACTAATTTAGTCTAATTTTTAAAGACCTACTTAAATTTTTATGCTTCTATTTAAAATTGTAAAGAGAAAACACAATATTAAAAAAATATTAAGCAGCGCCCTCTAGCATTTATGTTATTAATTAGATTGCCTCAAATTTACAAATTTTCTATTGTTTAACAAAAGCTCTTTCGAACAACATCAAGTTTATTAAAATCGGTCAAGCAGAACCTGAATTAAAGGCGTTTTTTCGTAACAAGGTTCCCACTCTTCCCCACCCCTTATTTGAAGAGATAGACTAAAACTTGTCAAGTAAAAAGTATGCAGAATTTGTCGAGGAATCTGATTATAATATTTAATATGCGCCTTAATTGAGTAAATGTTGAACAATTTTGCTTTTTAAAATTTTAACTGTCAAATACGCCCTCTAGCGTTGGACCTATAATTCTGAAAATAATTTCTAGGCGTTTCTCGAGGCCACTTTTGTTATAAACTTTTTTTTCCCGAACCTGTGCTATAATCCATTCCTGAGATATGGCCGACGGCCGTTCTTGGTTGGCCACCCGGTACATACCTACTACAATAAATTTTGCAAAATTTGATTATAATCTTACGGTAAATGTTATATGTTCCAAATCCTTTTCACTATTACACACATTATTACTGTTAATTTTAATACGCATCACTTCCTAAAGTAAACGTTTATCAAATTTTTTTCAATATAATTATATATATATATATATATATATATATATATATTATATATATATATATATATGTTCAAGTATATATCACTCAAGCGCCTTGCAGTGTATAATGTAAATATAAGATTTATGTTGTTATTGTTCTTGCCTAACGAGCTTGTGTGTAAAATAATTCAAAAATGATGTTTACATAATAATATAATTCCTGAACGAAGTAGAACTATAAACCATTAAAAAACAAATACAAATGCAATTTCTGCATTTGAATTAAATATTTCATTCTAAACATAATAAAAGCTCAGCTTTGTTTTAATTAATTATGGAATGAAGCAAGAAGACTAAATTCGACATTTCCTTTGAAACTGAGAATGAAAGGCAAAACGATGAAAATATCTTAATTGAGTTACCTAACTTGATTACTACAATTAATGGAGAAGAAAACAGAATATAGATGGGAAAAGAGAATTCATTTCACACGATGCAAACATTATTCTGTTTATTTATTTTAACTCTGTATTTAATTTAACTTTTATAGGACAAAGACTGCAGCTTCATGAAAAGGTGGGTTTCACTTGAAAGGTGTAGTATATCTCGTTAGAATTGATAGCGAATGTGGTTTCCGTTGAGAAAGCTTAGTTTCCAGTCATGTTTTAAGTAGAATAAACGTTTTGAAAGTTTGTATAAGAAATGTGCATGTAGAAAGATATTACTATATATTATATTGATAGGTTCCATTACTTTTAATAAAATATAATTCAATTGTCCACGCTAAGATATATATATATATATATATATATATATATATATATATATATATATATATATATATATATATATAGATATTGATGTATTGATAGCGAATGTGGTTTCCGTTGAGAATGCTTAGTTTCCCGTCATGTTTTAATTAGAATTAACGTTTTGAAAGTTTATATAAGAAATATGCATGTAGAAAGATACTTACTATATATTATATTAGTAGGTTCCATTATTATTAATAAAATATGATTCAATTAAATTAAATTATTATTATTATTATTATTATATATATATATATATATATATATATATATATATAGTCATGTGCGTAGATTACGATTAGAAACACGCGAACGATTAAGCTTTTTGTATGGAAGGTAGCTGCAGTAACAGACATAAAACCCTTATAATTAGTCATTTTACCTTTCCGTGTAAGAGTATGGAATATTCAACAAAAACTACATAATTAAAATAGTAGCATATCAAGTGGATGTTTACTACATATGAACACGTACAGTTGCAATGCGTTATTATATTCACATTAAGTAATTCATTATTTCCATTTTATTGTCTATTTATCTTACGATCTAATCGAAAGTTATTATTAATATTATAAAGATTATAAATATTTACATTTATATTTTATTATATTCATACTTATATTAATATTTTCAACACTGATATATATGACAATAATAAACTCTATTTTCGAAATTCCTAGATGTTTTACAAAACTTATGTAAGAAAATTACCTTTATGTGTGAATATACAACAGCATTCAATATGAGAGTGTTCTACCACGGCTACATAATTAAGTAAAATTATTTATGAACCTTGCAGACCACACTCCCTTAATCTAGGTCAGGCACGTAATGCCACTTGTAAAACTTTAACGAAATCAATCATCTTCAGTTGCATGGTTTTGTCACGATACCTAAGGGCATACTACCTTTTACCTAAATTTACATCGTGGGAATGTTCTAGCATTTATCCTTAAAATACATTATTTTCATTAAAAAAACAACTGCTCTTAAAATACAAAGGCATATAAATCCAAATTGCTCTTTGTAAATGTTAATCCGAAATATAATAATAATATTTATTGAACCATCAAACCATAAAGTGGTATAGATTACGTCATTGTGGTACAAACGTATACAAATATAAAATACAATTAAAATGATTTCAACTTAAATAGCGTATAATTTGTTTCATTAGAAACCCCCTTGTATTGTTTTTGAACTGTTTCAATGTATCGGATTCCTTCAAACTTTGAGGCAAACAGTTATCCACTTTAACGTCGTACGAGGAGCTTTAGCTGTAATATTTAATTTATTCAACGTGTTACAATAGTTATCCTTTTCTTTGGTGTTATGCTGATGAAAATCAGTATAACAAGTATAATAAGTTTATTTAAAGTTATTCTCACTACGATGGATGTAACGCAGTAGTTCTAAAATGAACACACTTGGTAACAGCACGATATATTTGATGAAATAAGGCCTGCAAGATTCCCTGCTCATTATGCTATCTACGCATCACATTACACTTTTTTTGATTCAGAGAAACCCAGTGGTGAGAAGATACTTCTACAAAAGCATCTTAAGATAAGATAAGATATTAGACTGAAATAAGTATCTTTTTGAAGGTAACATACCTATTCTAAAACAATACCTCAGTAAGATACTAAATCCCAATGTAAAGAATCGAAGATACTATGAAGATACCTACTAAAAAACTACATTTTTTTTTAATTTATATATTTAAGGATCCTTTGAACAAAATACAATTCTCTAAATTTGTATTTGATAATTTGCCTTTTTTCTTACTAAGAATCAGACCACTAGCACTAAATAATTTTTCGACAGCTGCGCTAGATGGCACAGCTGTATTATATTTTATAAATAGGTCCTTAATTAAAGGAAAAGTCCTTTTCAGAAATAGTTTGATAAATTCACCCACGGTAAAACATGTTTCTCTTCCATTGTTACGTTAACAAGACAGATAGCCTCCGTATTCTTAAAATAATAAATAATTACTTCTTTACTCACCTAAATTAGTAATAAAACTGTGCGTCAACTTCCCAAAAACGTTTTAAAGTAATTTACATCACAGTATATACTCCTGTGATTGGTTGAATCATCAATCAGTTGAATGAAATCTGACCAATGGGGTAAAGTAAAATGTGTACGTATAACCATTGACTTTAACACTAAAGTCAATGGTATAACATTGTACTGCTTATTATTTAACTATAGGTACTATATTGAAATCCTTTTGTTAAAATTCGCAAAAGGTGAATCATCACCGTTTTATATCGCTTTCCTGTAATCTGCTTAATGGCGTTTATTTTTACACAGTAGCCAATTTTACAGACTTGGAACGAAGTTTTAAAAGGGATGTGAACCCATTATTTTTTAAGAACTTTAGTTTTTCCTTTTTATTTTGTAAGAACGTGAATTTTTTTGCGAACTTTTCCTAATTACAACGTTTTTCTATAATTACATAAGTTTTCAATATTCATATTTTTTATATATAAATATTCATTTTGTGTCCCTAAAAACTAAACAGTATTGTAAAGATGGACATAGATAATAAAATAAATAACGGAAATTGAATTATTGCATGACAATATAAGTACATTGCTGGTATTTATTATGACAGCCTTGCAGCGCTTTTGTTAAAATCTCAAAAATATACATCTTGTAATTTTAATCTCTTTGCGGAATCTGTATTAGGTATTTAATTTTATTACAGACCAAAGGTATTACGTACTTCCTACTATAACAGGTATTTACTATTTACCTGATTAAATTGTAGTAGGTATACATTGCTTGTATTATTAAAATTTATAAACGAATATGTTTTGAACATTCGGTACCTTAGAAGTATGATATTACGTGCTGTACAATACCAACTTGGATTTAGGGCTAATAACTAATACCTACCTATTTAATGTACCTACCTACGCATGAATTAACTTCTGCAAATTAGTACAAAAAGATCCATGCCCTTTTAAGAAGTCTTAAGCCGGCGATAGCAAGTGTCGGCATTTTTGTAGAGGAACTAAAAAGCAATAAAAAAATTTTTAAAACTTGATTTGCATATTACAAAAGATTTTAAATATTCCGTCAAATAATGCAATAAACAAAAACACGTGGATGAAGTAGAATCTAGGTAGAATAAGTGCTACTTTAATTGAAGATTAGGTAACGTGGATTATTTCATTCAAGGATTGTACATTAAAAATAAAAATAAGAAAGAATACCGTGACACTTCCTTACATTATTTATTCAACCTGTATAAATGTACAATACAAGAGAACAAAGTAAGCTTAACGCAGCGGGTGACAGTGCAGCGAAATAAACGTATGATGTTCACTAAAATTTTAAATCAATACATTCCAGTTTTCAAACATTTTTTCTTTAATGGTATCTTTAAAAATTCAATAAGATACATAAAAAAGTATCGAAAGTAAGATATCGATACAATTTATAAAATGTATCTTATTCCTAGCTATTTTCATAAAAAAGTATCTCGATACCGGTATCGAGATACTTTAAAGTAAGATACTTCCCACCTCTGAAAAAACCTCACGTGGAGCGTAGAAAGGCCCAAAAACGAAAACCCTACAACAATTTGCAATGAACTTCACTAGAATAAAATGAAATTATAACATTAAGTGCCACTGCACTTAATGTCATGTCATGTCGAGCGCCGTCGTGCAAAAATAAAAGGTGCGCTTCTATACAATGTTATAATTTTATAAAAAAATTAACAAACCTTGTAGAATTTTTTTTGTTGTAACTTTTATATTGCACACATTCAGTTTAGAACTTAAAATCATAGGAATACTTACCGAAATGATCAAAACTGTTAATAGAAATGAATTAACATGGGATGTTAGATAATGGATACAATTATTTTTAAAATAACATTATACAGTAATTTAAAAAATTGTATTTATAAATACAAAAATTTTAAACAAACTTATTGGAACACTGAATATATTTTAGCAGAACTGGACTTTATACGCTTTGTTTTTTGAAAATTGTTATAATAACGTTTCAATGTTCAACTCTTGAGTTAAAGTAGACCTGATTGAAATGATGGCAAGATTTTCCAATCGTTCTTGTACCATAGTAGAACGTAAATAGTTTTTTATGATTTTTAATTTATAAAACGATCTTTCCGCAGTGGCTATGGAAACTGGCATTGTCAATAAAATTCGTAATGCGACACAAATGTTTAGGTAAGAATAAAATAAATTACTGGTTACAATGTAATTTAGGGTAATAATTGGCGATTAAGTGACACTTTTCCCAAAATTCTGCAAAAACAGAAATTCTTGCATAAGTTCTGTCCCATTTATAGTAAATCCGTTTCGATTTTTATCACTTAATATACCCTCAAGTATTGTACAAAACTGTAGCTGTTCCGATTCAGAGTGACCGTTAAATTCCGAAATATTCTATAAAAATTCGAAATTTGCCGCATGTGCAGATAACTGTTCGAATCTATCGTTACAAGATGTTGTAGTAATATCTATCAAATTAAAAAAAACAATATATTTTAAATTTTAATCCTTCACTTTGTATTGGTTCATCGTCACCTTCGTAACTAAATCGTTTTATAACTTTTCGAGGTCTTAAAACGCCTTCATCTTTAAATTTTGGATCGATATCTAATAAAATCGCGGTTTTCCTAGCTTCTTCCAATAAGTCATTAAAACTGTTATCTGAACGACAGTTATTTAAAAAATCAAATAATTACTTAAACCAGCACACGCGTGCGCAATATTAAAATTTTGAGTTCGTAAAGTTTTGGACACTATATTAATTTTGCTTAATATATTAAACCATAAAATCATAAAGCATACAAGTTCAAATTTTTTTACAGCATTATCAAAATTTTGCGCAGAAGTAATTTCAATAAAAGCATCGTGTATTTCGCGTAGTTGATACCTTGAAGGCTCGACCATCTGGTATCTGACAACGGCTTTAAAGTTAAATTTTATATGTTTTTTTCAAAATCGATCATCGATAGGTATCTTTTTAGCAAGTGCCATAGCTACATTCTTTACAGCATTATCAAAATTTTGCGCAGAAGTAATTTCAAACAGAGCATCGTATTGTAATGATCCCAGGCCAATCTAGTGACTGCACAACTCGAATGCAAGAACAAAGTTAATGCGCGAATTTATTTAAACCAAATGATCGTCATGAAAAAGCAGGTAGCACCACTTACGTTGTGTGAACGAGTTCTTACAGGATATATGTGTTGCGCTATCTAAGGAGGATAAATTAAAGGTAACACAATAAAACACAGTGTATAAACTTATAAGCAAGTGCAATGTAGTTCTGCTATCTTTATTGCGGATTGAGGAAAAGAACTACAAAAAAAAAACCTGACCGCGTCTTACAACAAGAATAACAACATAAATATAGTATCAGTCTTAATTATAAATACCTAGATCAATACGTATTTAGACTCTACTGTTTTTACAAGATTAAATTGCTATCACCTTACTCTAACCTTAGTAAATCAATTTAGTAATAATTTAATACAGGCCTGTATTTCATAAATGATAATCACCAGGTTACACAGTTAGCTAACTGTGCTATAAGAAAAAACATCACAACATGTTAAGGGTCTGAATTTACAATTAACGAACCTAAAGGTAACATATTTCATAACAGACACGCATACAGTGTTACAACTAGAACATGCTTTAGTGTTGCCACGGTTATCTCCACTAGGTCAGAATTATGCCAGTTTTACCTGAGAGCCGTTTTACATTTCCACTACATTTACAAGGGAACATCCATCTTAAAATATGCTACATAATAGGTAAGAAATAGCAAAATGAAATATATTAAAAATGAAATCAAAAGACCTCTCTACAATAAATAACCAAAACTGTGATGTAACATTAACTTTAAAATTATCCTTGATATTAATTTATATTAGATGAAATAATCACTCTTACCATGGTATTGTAAAACAAACAAATCATATACTCATTTCAATTATTCTTTACTTCAGTCTGTAAGAGAACGTTCTGTTTTCAAATCAATTTATATTAATATTATAATTAATTTACCTTTTCATTTATATAATAACATTATAAACATTTTCTGAAAGAAAATACATTTAGTGCATATATCACGTTACCTTTTATTCTATTCTATTTTATTAGACCAAATAATACTTTTTTCTTTTCTAAATCTCAAAATCAACAATCTTCATTACTTTTTCTAATAACCTAACTCTAAGCACACTTTATTTCTACTACCAAAATACACAGCCACCCATATTTACTAAATGGTTTCAACCCGCTTTCTAATTCATAAAATAAAATAGGTACAGACGCACCAGTTGTAGTACATCACAGTGTATTTCGCCTAGTTGATACTTTGAAGGTGTTATAGCACCAATTCGGCTCGACCATCTGGTATCTGACAACGGCTTTAAAGTCAAATTTTATATGTGTTTTTTCAAAATCGCCTATCGATGGGTTGAAGCAGACAAAAATTTTTGGACCACAGAAAAAAAATTTACAAATAATATATTTGACTGCGCTATCGTAAACGACAAGATTCAAACTATGGTTACAGCAGGGTACAAAGGATGCTCTTGGATTGATATTTAATTTTTTTTTGTAAATCATTATGATTACCCTTTATGTTTGCCCGTTGTACGAGAACGCGTAAATTAAAAACATCTAATCTATAATTTTCTAACGTTGGTAACGAAAAAATTGTTAAACCTTCACCAGTAACATCAGTAACAGAATAAAAAGTGTTCTTCGATACCAATTCCCGAATCGTTTAAATTAACGATTCTGATACATACTGAAATGTGTTCTTGGTGGCTGGCATCGGGTGTACAGTCGAGGATGGTAGAAAAATATTTAGCTTTTTTCGCCATGCTTAAAATTTTAGATCTAACGTTACTCCCTAATAAAGTTATAACTTCGTTTTGGATTTTGTCCCCAAGATAATGAGGCATATTTTTGTGCGCTTTCATTTGAGACCGATTGACGTGTTCAGACATAATAGAATCGAATTTTGCGATCATTTCGATACATTTCAAAAAGTTGTCATTATTTTTTTCATATAATTGATTAGTAGTACCTCGAAAGACTAAGTTCTGTTCAGTCAAAAATTTAACCGTACAAAAAATACGCTCAATAACGGCATGCCAATATTTTGTTTCTTTCTTTTGTGCTTCAGAATCTATAGTTTTATTCCTTTTCATTCGATTTAAAAGATCTGCCATTGCTTTAAATTCTTTAAATGTAACTTACTTTTTTCGTGGTAACTTAAATATTCACATAAACTGTTGCGCGAGGTGTGCGATATCCAAGACTTGGAGAACCCAACGTATAGAGAAGATTGCTTACAACTCAAGCACCGTCTAGGTGGATATACAGAGGTTCATTTCTCCAGGGGGTTTATCAAATTTTCGGGCACTTTGTGTCGTCTACGTACGTTTCATAAAGGGGATTGTGTTTTCTTTTAAGTGCACCTTTTTAGTGAACTAATTAACGCAATTTCGCGAATTGACTTTATCGAGTAAAAACTGTTGTAAAGGCACACCACTCTTTACGTTTAATAGCAATCAGCCTTAACAGATAAAGGTCTTTTTGTACATAAATTTGCGAGTAATTACGCTAATCATAAGCAGACTTGTAAATAAAGCTACCTAATTAATTCAACATTGTGTAAATATTACCGTGTGTAAAACCTTCAGTGTACATAAACTCTATAACGTCGTTATTCAATCAATTAAGAACACAACGTTATCGAATTGGCTATCGGGGAGTTGCTACATTTGGTTGCCGCTTGTGAGTATTAACAATTTTCCTGTCGAGAACATCGCCGAGGAAGTCGTGCATGACCAGGTGGTTTTCGCGGTAACCTGGAGCGGAAGGTTTAAAGTATATTTGTAGAAGGTAATCTAACTTTGTATATTTATGGTACTTGTGTTTATTTTACAATTGACAGTGTTTTGACAAATTATGCGGAAATACGCAGGTGAACGTAGTCGTCTTTCTTGAAGCGTTAGTCTAATTATGTTATTTTCATTAAGTTTGACAAACTACTTTCATCTGCGCTTTTAATATTTTAAGGTTGATTATTTAAATGTACTTCAGATTTATATGTATAAAAATTTCACGTTGTAGAATTGGTAACTTCGTAAATGTGTTGAATTTTGACAGTATTTACGTAACAGTAACGTAAAAATTAATCTAAGATTAGAGGGCATAACTTGCAAGTTAGAATCCATTAAGAAATAGGGGCAGTATATTCTCTCTAACCCAAATTTTAAACCGGCACACAAATTGGTGCTGCTTACGATTATGCATATGTATCGCTTTTTTATGTTTTAATGGTGTTTATTCAATAGATGGATAATTAATTGAGTTTACTAGCATTATTTGTAATTTCCTCCCGAACAGCGAACTCATTAATTAAGGAAAGTTGGTATTTTAGAGATTCAAAGTTAAGAGAATTTATTAAAGGTTAATTTTATTGATCAAATTTCATTGATTTGATCTGAAAGCGACCTGATGGCAAACTCCTGATTTGACATATTTAAATGCATGTAGTTTTTTTTATATCAAATAGTTTTTTTATAATTTTCTAACGTAACAATTTTGAACGACGTTTGTTTAGTTTGTGTTTAATTATATTTAAGTACAACTTATGATAGAATTTTAATAGATGACCAGTGTTTGGATTTTGATTTTTCAGTAAATCAGCGAAATATTTGTGATACAGAATTTTTAACAAGCTCAGTCATAAACGATAAAATCAAAATCAAAATTAAGTGTAAAAATTTTATGGACTGGTGACGTTTAAAACGGGGAATTTATTATTCGGTTAATTGTAAATTTCCTCTAGTTCATCTGGTGTAATGAAAAAATCAATACAACTTATAATTATTAAAATTTTTCCGATACATTCTAATTGTTTAACAACCTGAACCACATAACCTACAAAATTAGAATTGTTTTCAATCATGAATTGAAATTGGTAAATTATTTTCTTAATATAATTGAAGACGTGAGCCGATGAAGGTGATTGTCTCTATTCCATAATTTTGCGTAAATTGCGTTCAAAGTTTACGTATTTCATTTAGGAATATTTACTTTTGTATACGTTTATTGTTGTAAATTCGATGCTAACAGATAGGGTACATTTCAAATTCTCATTAAGAGATAAAAAAGTTTTAAGGGGTGCTGTAAAATAATATTTATTTAAAAAATTATGCACATAACACTTTCATTCATGAGCACACCATTTAATACCGCTAAGCACACTATGGAAATGAAAGAAGCAAATAGACTCGATAAACATAGAAATTAAGGTGTATTTTTTTTCTTTTGGAGTAGTTTTATTAAACAGTGTGTAATTCATTGAAATAATAAATTCAATCACTTTATTTTTATTATGCTTTAAATACCTGTCTAAATTTTTACTCAAATAAAGCATTCAATTAGATGAATGATTATAATCGAGCGAACTAGTAAACATAATATTTTTCTCATTTATTGTACTGATGAATTCATAAAAATAGCGGTACTGAGCCTTAACGGATGGTATCTGGGTTTTTATGTTACCCTTTTTTTCTTCTGATATAGTTCCATGCTTTCTACCCACACGCTCAAGCTCAAACCTATTGTCTGGATTACTGCTTCGCTTTAATATATCAACTTTTTTGAAACGCGTCATTTCATGGTAATTTTCTTTAAAGAGGCATTAGCCAAACTACTTTACACGTATCCATCAGTTTCCATCTCTGAAGCTAACTTTCTGTTTATTAACATCTTTTTTTTATTTATTAAGTTACATTTGATTTGAAGATCACCTATTTTGCGAAAGTAGGAGAACATATCCATGACGGTGTTATTTTTAGAGGCTTGGCAGATAATTTCCCTGTATTTTTCTGGAACATAGATCGCTTCATGTTTTCTTAACAATTTTTGTATCCTTCTAAAGTCCCTATCGGAATCCAGGTATGAGTGACCTACCTCGGGGAATTTATGGTCAATCACTTTAAAATAACCTTTTAAAGTGATATATTGATACAAACTGTTTTTTGGCCAGAGCAAGAATCGGACCAAATTAACAAGTAGTTCGTTACCGCGACGTGCATTGTATACCTCGACAAAACGTATTAATGTGCTTGCAACCTCCACACTACACTGATGGTACTCTTCCTCTGTCCACGTGCAGCTTACAGCTTTATCTTTTCCTCCGTTTCCAACGTGAATGAAAGTATATTATTACTTATGGATGGTTTTTTTCTATCACTCTCCATGGCTTCAACTAGTGCGTGATAATTTGATATGTGTTCTTCAATAGATTCTCCAGCATCACAAGTAGAGGAGGTGTCGCTTCTGGGGTAACCAAATGACAAATTGAACTGTGTGATAAAAACCTTATTATACGTGGTTTTTTTATCTTGAAGTTGAAGGGTAACTTCTCCTCTTCGCACATATCAAAATATAGTTTATGCAATTTTGAAAGGGTTTAGTAATGGTGGCGAGCACAACTTATACGCATTTTTGTTGCGAGAGTAGTATGATTGCTCAGCAGGAAAGCTGAAGATATGTTGTTTAATTTTATATAACACATCATTGTCTGCTCATTATGCTGCTAAAAAGTAAAGCGTTTTTGCTGTTGATATCTAATGAATAATAATTTTTAAGGATGTTTCTTCTAGTTTCAATGTTGAACCTACTGGAACATTGAAGTCCACATTTTTCGAGGCATAATTATCCTTCGAGTATAGATTTTTTCTCTACGGTGATAGTTTTTATAAGACTCCTCGCCCTTTTCTCTAGCTGTAGATGCTACCCTTTTGTCTATGTTTTTTTCATTCCTAGAACGCTTCTTTGATTTGTTTTCTTTTAAGGCAAAGATTTTACGTTTTTGTCTGGTGTGTAATAATTATTGTCATCACTGCCTGAAGAAAAATGAGCAAATTCTTCATTGTGACTTTCTGTAGCACCAACAGCGTCAACATTAACTGTTTTTGGGATAACATTTGACCCATCAATTGAATTAATAGAAGGAGAATCAATACATGCTACATATTGAAAGGTTTGGGTCATAGGCTGAAATATTTCTAGAGTCATATCAAGATCTGGCACTTTTTTGTCAAGATCATGTGTGTTTTGAATTTCTACAATTAAACTGTCATTGTGATCTGCAAGAAGAAAATGCAAATATTGTGCAAAACCGTTGTTGACTAGACTCACGACTAAAGTAAACCACACTGTATCTTAATAAAGTGCAACATGTGCATGTACCTAGTAGTAATTACTAAGGTATTTTAATATTCAAATTTCAAACAACTGCAGCTACCAAAAAAATTATAAATATTGGAAGCTATGTTTAGTTGATGTACAAAGAGACGTATCTACAAGGTAAAGCACTACATATTGTCTGCGGTTAGGATTTTCATTCTCATAATCGGTTTCTCGGCAAAAATCGTTATTAAAGGTTTTAAAGGCCGCTTTCACCATTCTTCTTGCTCTCGACAGGATCACTTACAGGTTTACAATATTAAATATAATAACACTATTTAATTAACGAAGCAAATACCCATTAAATTTATTGTACAACATGAAAACGGAACACGCTACTTGCAAGAGTCAAAAAATGAAACTGAAAGTTATCCAAAAACATGGAAAATGCTGTAAGCGCACATTCCTTATAGTAGATTAAGGGACTACGTGCATATGCGCTGCAGTAGATAAAAGTGGTATGTGCTTGGTTATCTTTATTATTAAGCGTATGTTAGGCATTCTGATAGTACAGGATGTAAATATACATAACACCTTCATCTGCTCATGTCTTCAATTATATTTGGGTGATTTTACCCTTCTTTTTTTATCTCTAGACAGTCCAAAAATAATTTTTTTTTAATTGAAGAATATCAATCTATCCACTGCATAAGATAATATATGTAATTTTTAAACAGATATGTGACTTACACGCATGTTTTTATCTAAAACTTCATTTCTTGTTTATTAAAATCAAAGTACTTACCTTGTTTAAACATTACTATATTACCAATTGAAGACATAGAAACAGGCGAGTTACAAGCTGTAGTTAGTTCGCTTACTTGGCAGAGTAAGAAATCAATATCCTTTCATAATTGCCAAAAGCTCGTAGAAAAGGTATAGTACAAAACTCGGGTGTTTAGCCAACTACGCAATTGTTCGGTTTACTACTCTCGCTTACTAAGTCTGCTCGTGTCGTAATTTTCTCCTAATGCATATCTCACTTCATAACACTCTCGTTATGTAATAATATTATTGTATTAGGATTATGTTTAAAGTATATAAAACATAATTTTGGTTGTATTATAGCTATGGACCTTGTAGTTCTCTTACTACATGTTTTAATGTTGCTATGCGAACTTATTTACGTATTATAAATAAACCTATTACACAACTATTAGTTATTTATGTATCAAGGACATAATGAGGTTTTTATGGTCCGAAGCGCTACTTCGAGCCTGAGCGCGCTACAGCGAGGGTTAAGGAAGCGCCGTAGGATTATAAAAACCAATTATACCAACAATGCATGCACGATTAAGACACTGAATACATAAAATAAATTATAACGTTAATTGTTTCCAAAGAAATAGGTTTCTCAGTTTTGAGAATAGGTATCGGTGCGTTACCATAGAAACGAGTACAAAAGCAGCCATACAAATTGGTAATCCATTTGACGTTTTGGTATAGTGAGTTTGAAACCCAATAACAGCTATTTACAGAAATAAGAGGAATGAAGTTGAGGAATTGCAGCACCTAGTGTAAACATGGCTAATTGTAATAATTGAATTCTAAATATTCTTAAATAAACTCATAGTTTTGTGTCTATTGAGTTCAATTTTTGGAGTTTCATTATTGTCCGCTAGGTCATAAAGACGAGCTATAAAAAGATAGTTAGATCAATGAAATTTGGTTATAATTATCATATTATAATGTGATCGTTCATAAATATTATTTACAGAATTTGCTAAAAATACACTTTCAAAATATTCACCAAAACTATAAACGCAGATTTGTATTCAAATTATAACATATATTTTACAGGACACTAAGCACGTATATAAAATCATTTAAATTGAACATTAATTAAAGGCACAGATAAAATGTTAAATAAGAATTCTCCCTTCTTTGTCGGAACAATACCTTACCCAGTATATTAATCACAAAAAAAGGCAGGAATGCCTTATTCTTAAAATATATTTTATGTAGATTATACGCTTCTTAAGATTTATAATCATAAACAGATAAATTACTCCCACCTTACCCCTCTGAGCTCAATTAATAGAAAACCGTCGACTTTAACTCTTACACTACCAGAACAGTAGTGTTGCAGACAGCTGGTGCTGCCAAATATAGGAGCGAGAAACAGAATAAATGGCTGGTTGTACTCCATATACTGGATAATAACGATTCGACCTAATTAAACTTCTTTAGTGTCCTACTTCGATTCCATTGAATTTTTACAAATTCATTTCCAATGAATAATTGGAAACTGAAATGTATCGCTTTCACTCACGTCCTTTAACGCTTGTATTGATTAGGCGATTTGTTTACTAATTGCATTCTCAAATGTTTGTCGAATTTAATATTTAGCTCAATTCATGCTGAATTATTAAATGTCTGTAAACTTAATTGGTTAAATGTTTTTAACAAACACACATATATTTAGCTCAGCATGAATAATTATTTCATTCAGTCTCAATTTGAATTTTGAATTCCAAAACCTTTACTTACTTATAAAAGATCACTGTAAAAGCTTACTATACTATTGCGCGGCATTTATACCTAATTCTCTTAACATAAATGTTTCTAAACACTTTATTAAAATTTTTAGAAAGGTTTCATAACACAATCTTCAACCCCATGCAACTTTACTTGTAAACGTTTTAATATTCTATCTCTAAAAATGGGTTCTGGAAATAAACACGACACTACTTTAACTGCACTGCACCTAACTGTTACAATAACGAGTGTCCCAATAAAATGTATACACTCTTTAACAGTTCATAACAACCACACTTTTTTTTTAGTTGTGACTGCTTAAAATAATGGCTGGAGTCAGACTAAACTTTGAGGAAAGAAAATTCATTCTAAAGTGCTACTGGAAGACTGAGAACGTAAGTGAAGTGCAAAGACGGTTTAGGATGGAGTTTCAACGAGATACACCAACGAGACTCACAATTACTCGTTTGCGAGATAAGTTTGAGGAAGAAGGAACTGTTAAGGATGTCCATAAGAATCATTCCGGAAGACCACGATCATCCACCAGCCCCACCAGAGAAGGAGAAGTCATTCAGAGATTTCAGCAATCACGTAGAAAATCTGTCCGGCAAGCGGCTCGTGAGACAGGAGTTTCAAAACCGAGCGTCCATCGCATTTTGAAGTGTGCCAAATGGAGAAGTTTTATTCCTAGATTAGTGCACGCTCTCAATGAAGATGATTATGACCGCAGAATCCAATTTTGTGAGTGGTACAAGTTTGTTTGGAGTGATGAGGCTATGTTCAAGTTAAATGGTTCAATAAATCGTCACAATTGCACCTACTGGGCAGCTGAAAATCCTCATGTGACAGTGGAACACCATGTGAACAACCAGGGGTTACAGTGTGATGTGGTTTGTCAGCTTTTGGTTTAATTGTACCTTTCTTTTTTGATGGTACCGTGAATGGTGCAAATTACCTCAACTTGCTACAAGAATCCGCTATGCCACGCATCCAAGAGATGTTTAGGAATGAAGAATGGTACTTCCAGCAGGATGAAGCACCTCCCCACTATCATCGTGACGTAAGGGCCTATCTTGATGGCCACCTGCCAAACAGATGGGTAGGCAGAAGAGGAAGTACCGAGTACCCTCCACGCTCACCGGATTTAACCCCCATGGATTTTTTTCTGTGGGGGCATGTTAAACACAATGTTTACACCACAAAACCAGCTACAATCGATGAGTTGAGAGCAGCTATTGAAAGAGAATGTGCCGGAATACCAATTGAAATGATTAGGAACGTTTTGGATTCAATCAATCAGCGTTATCAGCTGTGCATGGACCACAATGGCCAACAATTTGAACATTTTCGATAATTGGCTAGTTTCTACATTTGTTAACATTATTTTCATTTTTGAAAGTTTTCTGTATTATAATAATTGCTAGTGTTATAGTCATTTAAAGAGTGTATACATTTTATTGGGACGCTCGGTATAAAGTAGTACAGACTCTTACTTTCTCTTTAAGGCATAATGAATTACGCAGGCGACACACAGTGGCACATACTTTTGTTTCAATAGGGCTTTACTAAAGTATGATTTCTCATGCTAAATTAATTCTATCAGCTCACAATTCCTTATACAACATATCCTTTTACATAATATTCATCGCCTTATTAGAGATTCCAGTGACACAACCATCACACCAAATTTTGTCTCGTACAAACACACGTTTATACAATATCAAAAATGCGTCATAAGCACACAACACTAACTATACCCGTGAGTCAAAATAATCTCACAAACGTTTAAGTTAAATAAAACCTAAATTTATATTCGTAAGTTTTGTTTGTACCACTGTAGAGTGGTAATCACTTTGTTAATACTTCTGTTGCCTTTCGAAGCTGTTTATTTGCATCACACGAAATGTTGGGGCTAAGTTGAAGTTAGTGTATGATAGTGTAATTCTAATACCATTAACCATGCATTCTTGCAATCTGAATCTGAATATTAATATGCCTGCTAAACAATCAGAGAAGCTCCTCAGGTATAAGGATCTTCAGAATGAGGTGGATGAAAACCACTATCATATCGATCTTTATTGCTGTTGCTTTCATGAATAGTGCTCATCTGAGTTTCAGAAAATCATATTCTTGAGTATCATCGTTATGCACTGTAACGTTACTGTGGAATATACCATCTCCTAAATTAAGTAATCTGAATATACGCATGTCTAAGTGGCTAAACTGGAAAGGATGAATGGCAATGAGTTCTTCGACGTAATATCGTCTGAAAACTTTTCCTTTAGCAATATGCCAACTTAATATTACGTTACAATATTATTTTAACTATATCTGAATTATTTTATTCTTTTATAGTTTCCAGATTACGATATACTTACTTTCTAGGGAATGGTAGTAATTCCCTAATTTGCGTTTTATTTTCTGGATATTTTAATAGTTGAGCAAAATATCTTCTGGGAACACAGTCATATTTGGGTGTTCCATTGAAACTCATCTTTGGTCAAATTAGCCTCGGAAAAATTTAATCACCCATGTGACGTTTTGTAACGGTCAGTAAATTTTGTAACACAAATAAATATGTTTTATTTATATTTCATAGTCGTTTTAAATATTGCGAGTTTGAAATGACGTTTGTTAAAAAAAATCCGTCCAAGTTTGATCAACGTGCGGTCACTCAATTTTTGTGCGCTGAGGATTTGCAAGCAACTCAAATCCATTTCCATTCAACTGTAAAGGAATGGTGACGAAAATTTATAAATGGTAGAGAGGGAACAAAAGATACGTCACGACCAGGTGTATTGTGTATTGCATTAACAGATACCAATATAACGCGTCTGGAGGGTTTGATTAGAGAAAATCGTCGAATTTCAATCAGAGCGATGTCACAAAATATTGACGTGAGTGCAGGACCCGTCCATAGCATCGTACAGAAACACTTAAACTCTACATTAGGAGTTTTTTGCCGTCGTATGAAAAAATTGCACAGAACATAATTAATCTATGATTAAGGTCTATATATTGGTTTTTTATATCTTTGAAATATACGGCTATTTTACAAATATTTCATAAAAACAAAAACGCTCATAATAAACCACCCTCTCCGCTGCCAAATTTCACCCAAAATCTAATCAGAGTTATCGTAGGTGTTAACATACTTCCACACATATACACACACGCTCGCACACATGAGCGTACGCGCAAGCCCAAACATTCGCACGTGCGCACACTCGCATACGCTCACACACACACACGCACGCGCACGGGCAAACACACACACATACACACAATCACACACACACACACACACACACACACACACACACACACACACACAACACACACACACACAACCGATCTTGGCGAAACTTTGTCAAACGCTGTAAAAATATGTCGATTTAACGTTGATAAAGAAAGTCGATTGCATAACCTTCTATACCTATATATGTATGTGTAGGTTGGAAGGTAAAAGTCAAGGAAGTGTGGTAAAGCTTAGAGTGTACGCAAAATTGATCGTTACTACACATTATGGTTTAATGAAATACTTATTGATGATTTATTTATGTTAGGCTTTCCGTGATGTAATTGTATCTCATCTTTATTAATATAGTACGTGGTTCTTCAAAGTTTAACTCACTATTCAATTTCTGCACCTGTCAGTGGTATCCAATGGTGCAACACAGTTTATTCTATAAACTTAATAAATGTACTATACAACAATCGACTTTTATGTCATTCCTAAAAAATTAAGTGATTAACATTGACGACGCTAACTGTTTTCAAGTTAATCTATCTCCTAAACTTTCTCTAATAAATTTATATTCTTCTATATGCACTTTAGTATGGGGATATTGTCTATAATGGCAGTGTACAATTATTGATAATTTCAATTTACGGAGTTTATCGAATTAAAAATGGTAATAAGATAAAATGCTAAAGTAAATACTTATTATCCAAATTGTAACAACCCATTTTGAGTTGTATTAAAATATACCGTAATTTAGGTTCTGCATTCATTTAGTTGTAAATATATCACAAATTTTATTTATTAATGATTTGTAAGTATGAGGTAGGCAACTTAATTTGCATTTTGGTGTAACTTAAGTGAATATACTTCTTAATGGTTTATACTCTCACTTTAAATTATTTTTTCTGCTCAATATTTTCACGCAATGCGTCATCGTTGACTTAATTCTTTGCGCAAATTTTTTGCGCACGGCTATATCTTCTAACATCCTAAAGCGTCCATTTTTTCACTTTCTGATGAATATTGAGTTGTTTAGGAAGCTTTTTTTGAATTTTGTGGAAAGTGCCATTAAATCAATGGTAAGATATTTTAACGCATTATATTAAAAATTAAAACATTTGCTCTTTGCAGGCACTTTCTTTTTTTTTACTTTGATTTACACCTTTATTACAATTACTTTTCTACTTTAATTACATTTTAAGTACGCATTTAATTTTACTTTTATGTACGCTTTCATTTTAATGCAATAAATATTGGATTCAAAATTTCAAGAAGAAATTTACAAGAAGTAAAATTCCATTTTGGTGAGGTTTACAACAAACAACATTGTTATTTCGAGATATTGGTGCAAAGATGACATCACCCTGGGTTTACATTTCCGTAATCGCTTAGTTACCAGAGGTTTTTAAGATATATTTTATATAATTCTAATTTTACATGTTAATAAACATAGTCTGTATATTTTTTTATTTTTAGATTTTGATAATTTTTTATTGTAAACCTCGGTTTAGTTATTCCGAGCATAATTAAAAAATAACCTGGCGTCCGAGATCTTTTTTATTAGTGTTACATTGCATTTTTATTATTTATGATCAGTGGAAGTAATCGAGCATAAATTGTGGTAATTAAGCAAATCAAAAGATTGAACCACCCTACGTTAATCAACCGACTGAGTCAAAGGCATTATTTTTGGTGAATGGTTTGTATCTCTAGTTAGCTTAACGATTTGTTTTGGAGAACATTTTTACACTTATTTCTTTATTTATATTATTAAAACACTTTTTATACGATTACCATAGCATCTTTATTTATAAGATATCTCAAAATTCGACATATATGCACTAATATAAATCTTAAATACGAATGCAATAATCAACTGTAGTATACGACAAATTGATTAGTACAACAGGCACCGTCGTTTGGGGCTGCTTTGATTCTAGGGTATACTTTGATAAAAACATTCTGAAAGGATAGACAAGCATGATTGAAGCACGTGGCTATGCGCGCGCACGTTTCTAGGTGCACCACAGGTTTTATCAGTTGACTAAAATCGCGTGATGTTTCAGTCGAACTCTGTATCGACGCAGGATCTGTTTTTCTCTCGCTGCTCATTGTGGTCGATATTGATGTGCAAAATAACTTCACAGCTATAACCGTAAATATAAAATTGTAACTGTTTTTAAAATTTTCTCGTTGCTGAGTAGTGCTTTGTTAAGGTGGATAAAAAAATGTTTGCAATTTTTTTCTTAAGGTTAATTTTTAAGAGCTGTTTATGTTAATTGGGGCAACTTTGATCAACTCTAGGGGATACTTTGATCACAAATTTTTGTGATCAAAGTTGCAGGACATGCAGACAATTGGAAATAAAGAGTTTTTTACAGTTATTTTCTTGCTACTATTTAGAAAACACAAAAGATTGCCTGGTAGCCGCTCATATGATTACCTACCACAACAATTGGAAGCAGCCCTAGCAGAGATAGGTAATACATTATCAATCCGAGATGGATCTAAGAAGTACAAAATTCCATATGGAACTTTACATTAATAAGTTTCATGGAAAACAGGGAAACAAACCTAGCCGACCACCAATTTTTACTCATGAAGAGGAGGGGGCGATTTTTCAATCCGCTGCAAAAGGCCTGCATGCGACATATTTCCATTTGATCCTGACCAAGCTTTAAATAAGGTGCTACATGCAGAAACATGGAACGATAATGGTCCCATCATAGAGTCAGCATTGACAGCTATGTTGAAAGAACATAGACTTTCCAGCGAGACAAGCGGTACTCAAAGAAAAAAGACAAGGCTTAGTGTTCCACCTGGAAGTAGTATTGCAACCTATTACCAATACAAAAACAATGAACGCAAGGAAACTGCTAAAAGCGACAAAAATAGCAAAGAATCTACTCAGCTGGAAAATGAACGAATAGAAGCTGTTCAAGACGACGAAAATAATACAGAATCTGATCAATTGGATAAAACACTTGACAGTGAAAATAACAGACCACATGGTGAAAATAAAGTGGCTGTCAACAGTACACACAATAATACTGGTGAAGATGGTTTGAAAATAAATCAATATGTCTTAGCAAAATTTGCCTCTTTAAGAGCAAAAAAAATATACAAATATGCAATGCCAAATTTTAGAAGTAGATCAGGAAATCACAGTAGTTGGACTAAAGTCGGTTGGAAACCCCAACAAAATGACTAGAAAGATTGTTAACGATGTTTCTAAAATTAAGCGGGAAGATATTCGTGAGATTTTACCGGCACCTGTTGGATGAAGATGAAAATGCAGTCTATAAGTTTGCAAAACAAATTAATGTTCAGGAAACTGTGTAAGTGGAAAAAAAATTTTTGTAAGGTGTTAAGGATCGTATTGAAAAGCTAGCTTAAGTTTACCTATTTTTTTAGAATGTTTTTCTTTAACGAAATCTTTTATTTGTTAAACGTTTTTTAAGATGTCTTAGTTTTTAGAATAAGTTTTTTAGAGTTTGAAACAATAAAAAAAGTTGATCATAGTTATCCCGTCATACCAATTACTTAATAATTCAAATACTACCGATATTAAATTTTTTTCTTAAAAACACTTTACTCTGGTAATACTTTATTAATCTGTTAAAAAACAGGAGTTATCAAAGTATCTCCAATCTAAGTATATCTTTGATCAGATGGTTTTACTGTTTTTTCTTGTAAACTACTAGATTTTTTCAAAAATTTGTTTTTTGAATGTGTGCATTGATGAAATCCGCTATTGTCATTTTTTTTGCTTAAGCGCGAAAGTAGTTATTTAGTTTTGAAAAAAAACTGATCAATGTATCCCCAAACCACAGTACTTAATAGCATCGATAATCATGATTCGATATGTGGTAAATAATTACTGAAGTACGTTTCGTTATTCACACCATCAGATGCTTGATTTTTTATCTAACTCGGTACAAAATAATTAATTGAAATATGCATCCAGATTTATGTTTTCATTTCCAAGCTTTCAAATTTAATAATTTGCATTATTATCTATATGTAATAATGACTGTTGAACCATCAACATATAATAATTAGACTTCGTTAAATACTAGTTCATGAGATTCAAATATTATACTGATATGTAGCATACTAGTATTTAAAAATGAATAAATCAGAATAATAATGTATACCTTTGTAACACGTTTATTGAGTAAATTTATAATAGTAATAAAAATGTTGGAGAACTACAAGTTCCATAGTCACAGTACAATAAAATTACATTTTATAAACTAATATAAATATAACGTAATACAAATCATTTTCTTTAAAAACATAAATTAACACCTAATATTTGTGTATGGCTCTATTCGAGCTTTTACATACATCTTTCGCATTTTACCGCCACCACATTTGCGAACATCTACACCGAAAGGTTTTGAATATTGATCGTTGTGGCAATCAGCTAGTTTTATATTTAATGATTTTTTTATCACAGTTTTTTGTTGGTTTTTGATAAAGACGCTTGAAGTTGAGTCACGCGTCACAGTTACACCCTTGCCTGGATTCATCACTATTTTCCTCCGCAGTTGCTTCTTATGCAAGATCTGAGCTCTGATCCTCCTTCTTAATACAGGATCACCTTTACAAATTGTCATAAAATACGTAGCTGACAGAGCTGTATTTAGCAACGCTTCAGAATCTAGAAATCTGTAAGATGATATAATTAATAAAGATGAAAAAAGAAACGAATGATAAGACTTACCGAAACACTGCAGACAACATTTCGACAGGAAGCATTATTAAAACAGGAAAAGAAAACTCCAAGAAAGGAAACATCTTGATTGCACAGTTATAACTGAATGAGAAAATAATAGTGGGGGGGCTTATTTATAGTTCCTGTAATTCCGTTTCATAATGTGTGAAAGTCGTTCAAATTAGAAAGTTTATTGAGGTTTGAAAGTTGTTCAAAATAGAAAGTGTTTCATATAATCATATTTAACTGTATATTTCGTTCAAACTCTCTAAATGTAGATTTCGAACTATAATTCTAAACCATGATGGATTTGTTTTGTTGACTGTATGTACAGGGTGTCCCAACCATAGAGTAAAGTAAGTTTATGCTTAACTAGAATTATTTGTGTAAATATTGTATGGACCATGGGGTAGAGGTAAGAAGTGTGCATTTTTTAAATATTGGAAGTTATACAGGTGCGCCAGAAAAGCAGGACGTGAAAAGTATGATTTTTTAAATAGAATACCCTATTTGATTTTAGTTTTTAATTCTACGTGTCCATACAAACATATTTGCAGCTATTTGCATTTCTTACGTGAAGAATTGCCTGTGTTACTTGAGGATATCAATTTAGAAGGACGACTAAATATGTGGTTGCAATAGGATGGTGCACCTCCACATTATTATCGGGACGTAAGGGAATTCTTGAACCAGCAATACCCGGAGAAATGGATAGGACGTAATGGCTTTATATTATGGCCACCCAGGTCATGCGATTTATCTCCACTGGATTTTTTCCTATGGGGATACATAAAAGATCGGGTGTATATTATTAAACCTACAACAAGGGAGGACATGAAAATAGAATTCGCGAAGCTTGTCGCACAGTGACCCTCTTATGTTATCCGAAGTGAGACAGAACATGAGAAAAAGGCTCAATATGTGTATTCAGCAAGAAGGCCGTCTATTTGAGCATTTACTAAGACGCAATGTTGAATAATTATTGAATTACTGTTGAATTTTTTTTTTCATTAATAAAAACTGTTAATATTTTCGCTTAGGTGGTTTGTTTTATTTCGTCGCAATTGTTTTCCATGGCTACCACGATCCACAATAATGTTATAGTATCGTATGTAACGTAGCTAGTGAGAGAAATCGAAATTCCTCGAAAACTATCAAAGATAGATATAGGATATATTTGACAAAAATGATAGATTTTTTAATCCCGAATAAAATGAAATAAAAATATATAGGGTGTGCAATTAAAAAAAACTGATTTTTTTAATTTGAGAATTTTCAAATTTGAATGGTTATAACAAACACCCTGTTGAGAAAATTAGAAATACTACTCGGTCTAAACGTTAGTATAATATCACTCATTTTTCACACGAAATATCAATTTTTTTTATTGTGAAATAACGGAACAATTGCCCATTCATCAACCCCACGAAAATGACCATAATAATCTTTAAACGCGAATATCTCAAGAACTAAAAACTTTCAGCCAATCTTTTGTATGACAAAATATGTTTGTATGGACACGTAGAATTAAAAACTAAAATCAAATACGGGGTGTTCTATTTAAAAAAATCGTACTTTTTCACGTCCTGCTTTTCTGGCGCACCCTGTATAACTTCCAATATTTTAAAAAAATGCACACTTCTTACCTCTACCCCATGGTCCATACAATATTTACACAAATCATTCTAGTTAAGCATAAACTTACTTTACTCTATCGTTGGGACACCCTGTACAATGTTGTATTTACAACTATATATTAAAATTAATACTTTTTTGTTTTAACTGATTACATGTGTTTTTGAAGATGACAAAATACTGTATTATTTCTTTGGTAGCTATGGCGACCCCACTAGGTCACCGTTCTGTTTTCCTGCGTTTATTTTGAGCATATATCTTTTTAGTGCTACCTACACAAAGTAAATTTACTAGAGTTCGGTACATTCAAATGATGTTTAATAGGATACAAACAAAATAGCAAGAATAAATAACTAATGATAACTTGGAAGTACACATAACTTGGATACTGGTTTTGGAAAGTTTCATTGAGAGGTTTTGATTGCGGATAGCGTCAAAATGGGGCTGTGTGGCAAAAACTTTTCAAAAGGACCATGGAAGAGATGGCTATTTTATAATAAGGTCGCCTATTTTAGTGGATGAACTATGTTTTGACTGCATTCAGGTAGTTGTGTTGTCAGCTATGATCACCTTGCAAACGTTGAATGCTACCAGCTAGCTTATTTTTATATAGAAAAATGTACAACATTAGTTCCGCAAAATGCACTTCAAAAACCTTTTGTTTGGTATAGATTTGTAGATGATGCTTTTGTTATTTGTAGACATGGAGGTAATCGTATAAAAAAATAATAATGTAATAAAGGAATAAGTAAAATAAGTTCTCCAAAAACACAAATCGTTAAACTAACTGGAGATACTAACCATTCACCAAAATAATGCCTTCGACTCAAATCGGTAGATTAACATAGGGCCAGTCTTTTGATTTGCTTGATTACCACAAAATATGCTAGCTTACTTCCACTGAACATAAATAATAAAAATAAAATGTAACACTAATAAAATGGTCTCGGACGCCAAGTTATTTTTAATTATGCTAAACCGAGTTTTACACTAAAACTTTTATCAAAATGTAAAATAATAAAAAATATGCAACTATGTTTATTAAATATTTAAAGTGATAGGGTTAAATAAAATATATCTTAAAAACTAATTTTAAAAACCTTAAATTACTAAATAATCATTAAACATTAAGTACCTGTTTGTAAAATTTTTGTACACAAATTTTGTTTTCAACTGAGGTGATGTCATCTTTGCCACAATATTGCGCAATATCTTGAAATAATGCTTTACGTTGTAAGCCACACCCAAAACTAGAATTATCCTTCTTAAAAATTTATCTTCTTGAAATTGAATAATCCAATATTTATTGCATTTCTTAAAATTTTCAATGCAAAAATTGCAATTATAAAATGAAAGCGTACGCAACAGTAAAATTAAACGCGTACTTAAATTGTAATAAGAGTGTAAATAAAAGTAAAAGTGCTTGAAAAGAGCAAATGTTTTAATTTTTAATATTACGAGTTCAAAGATACCTTACCATCAAATTAATGGTTGGAAACCCCAACAAAATGACGTTTAGAAAGATTGTTAACGATGTTTCTGAAATTAAGCGGGAAGATATTCTTGAGATTTTACCGGCACCTGTTGGATGAAGATGAAAATGTAGTCTACAAGTTTGCAAAAAAAATTAATGTTCAGGAAACTGTGTAGGCGGAGAAAGTTTTTTTGTAAGGTTATTTGATGTTAAGGATCGTATTGAAAAGCTAGCTTAAGTTTACCTATTTTTTTAGACTGTTTTTCTTTAAGGAAATCTTTTATTTGTTAAACGTTTTTTAAGGTGTCTTAGTTTTTAGAATAAGTTTTTTAGATGTTTGAAACAATAAAAAAAGTTGATCATAGTTACCCCATCATACCAATTACTTAATAATTCAAATATCAGTTTTTTTTAAAAACACTTTACTCTGGTGATACTTTATTATTCCGTTAAAAAAACAGGAGTGATCAAAGTATCTCCAATCTAAGTATATCTTTGATCAGACGGTTTTACTGTTTTTTCTTGTAAACTACTAGATTTTTTCAAAAATTTGTTTTTTGAATGTGTGCATTGATGAAATCCGCTATTGTCATTTTTTTTGCTTAAGCGCGAAAGTAGTTATTTAGTTTTGAAAAAAAAACTGATCAATGTGTCCCCAAACCACAGTACTTAATAGCATCGATAAACATGATTCGATATGTGGTAAATAATTACTGAAGTACGTTTCGTTATTCACACCGCGAGACACTTGATTTTTTATTTAACTCGATACAAAAGAATTGATTGAAATATGCATCCAGAGTTATGTTTTCATTTCCAAGCTTTCAAATTTAATAATTTACATTATTATCTATATGTAATAATGACTGTTGACCATTAACATATAATAATTAGACTTCGTAATGTTAAATACTAGTTCATGAGATTCAGATGTTATACTGATATGTAGCATACTAGTATTTAAAAATGAATAAATCGGAATAATAATGTATACCTTTGTAACACGTTTATTGAGTAAATTTATAATAGTAATAAAAATGTTGGAGAACTACAAGTTCCATAGTCATAGTACAATAAAATTACATTTTATAAACTAATATAAATATAATGTAATACAAATAATTTTCTTTAAAAACATAAATTAACACCTAATATTTGTGTATGGCTCTATTCGAGCTTTTACATACATCTTTCGCATTTTACCGCCACCACATTTGCGAACATCTATACCGAAAGGTTTTGAATATTGATCGTTGTGGCAATCAGCTAGTTTTATATTTAATGATTTTTTTATCACAGTTTTTTGTTGGTTTTTGATAAAGACGCTTGAAGTTGAGTCACGCATCACAGTTACACCCTTGCCTGGATTCAGCACTATTTGCCTCCGCAGTTGCTTCTTATGCAAGATCTGATCTCTGATCCTCCTTCTTAATACAGGATCACCTTTACAAATTGTCATAAAATACGTAGCTGACAGAGCTGTATTTAGCAACGCTTCAGAATCTAGGAATCTGTAAGATGATATAATTAATAAAGATGAAACAAGAAACGAATGATAAGACTTACCGAAACACTGCAGACAACATTTCGACAGGAAGCATTATTAAAACAGGAAAAGAAAACTCCAAGAAAGGAAACATCTTGATTGCACAGTTATAACTGAATTAGAAAATAATAGTGGGGGGCTTATTTATAGTTCCTGTAATTCCCGTTTCACTTAATGTGGTGAAAGTCGTTCAAATTAGAAAGTTTATTGAGGTTTGAAAGTTGTTCAAAATAGAAAGTGTTTCATATAATCATATTTAACTGTATATTTCATTCAAACTCTCTAAATATAGATTTCGAACTATAATTCTAAACGATGATGGATTTGTTTTGTTGACTGTATGTACAATGTAGTATTTAGAACTATATATTAAAATTAATACTTTTTTGTTTTAACTGATTACATGTGTTTTTGAAGATGACAAAATACTGTATTATTTCTTTGGTAGCTATGGCGACCCCACTAGGTCACCATTCTGTTTTCCGGCGTTTATTTTGAGCATATATCTTTTTAGTGCTACCTACACAAAGTACATTTACTAGAGTTCGGTACTTTCAAATAATGTTTAATAGGATACAAACAAAATAGCAAGAATAAATAACTAACGATAACTTGGAAGTACACATAACTTGGATACTGGTTTTGGAAAGTTTCATTCAGAGATTTTGACTGCGGATAGCGTCAAAATGGGGCTGTGTGGCAAAAACTTTTCCAAAGGACCATGCAAGATATGCCTGTTTTATAATAAGGTCGCCTATTTTAGTGGATGAACCATGTTTTGACTGCTGGAACGCATTCAGATAGTTGTGTGGTCAGCTATGATCACCTTGCAAACGTTGAATGCTACCAACTAGCTTATTTTTATATAGAAAAATGTACAACATTAGTTCCGCAAAATGCACTTCAAAAACCTTTTGTTTAGTATAGATCTGTAGATGATGCTTTTGTTATTTGTAGACATTGCTAAAAATAACTACATACATTGTTAGTTTTCATAAATGGTATTTATCCAAGTATTCATTTTACCATGGGGAACATAACTAACGTAAGTTTACCGTTTCTAGACATACTAATATCCGAAACATATAATTCTTCTTTTAAGGTTTACCAAAAGCCTACACCGATAGATACCGTCGTAAATTATCAAATCACCATCCACGTCATAAAAGTGATGTAATGAAATCTTTAGTGGGTTGAGCAACACGAATTTGTGATCCTGAATCATTAAAAAATGAGTATAAACATTTAATAAAATCACTATAATCTAATAGGTATTCACTTAGAGATAATAATAATATTATTACACCTGTTGAGCATAACCATAAAGAAAAAGTAGTGCTTAATATCGATATTGCTTATTTTCCTTTTATAATAATACTACTACTAACACGTGTAGGTAGTTAAAATTAAGAACACGTTTAGTACACATTGTGTGTTCAGTAAACAATACCAGTTACAAATATTAACTATTTCTTTGCTAGATTTGACTAGATCTTTAATTGGTGTGTCAAGTTTTTATTTGTGAACGCTTTTATGAATTTCAAGTTAAAGTTTTCCACAACTTTACACTAACGTCATAACTTTTTATTAAATTAAACATTGTTAAATTTGTCAAGACCCTTTTTTTGTTAGCCATTGTCCGTTTGAGTATGTTATGACTTATCATCTTCAAGGCAGTTTAATATTATTTAATTTATGAAAAATCTACCAATCATTAACTAAAATAAAATTACATCCTATAGTTGGCTGTGTACGGTTATCAAACTATCATGATATTTGCAGACTTATATTAAAGTTTCCTATTTCATAAATTTACTCTGACATCTCAACTAGCTATTACTATTTACTGAGAACAGTAACTATACTTGTTATCCAAACGTTTAAATTTATATAAAACATGCACGATTTAATACCTAGAATATAATTATTTTACTTACCGCTATCAGCTCGCTCAAATTCTTTTACACTAATTGTGTCATTCAGATGGAATCTATTGCCTGAAAAAGGCTCATCCTCTACACATCAACATATTTCATCAATACCGAACATAATTTTCAAGATTGAATCAGCGGATTCGAGGTACTGGTGAATTTCAGGTAAAGAAAATAGATTCGGGAGACAATCGTACCGTCCGAAATGTTGACTTTGAGGACCAAGTTTTGCAACAATTTGAAACTAACGCGAAAACAAGACCATGTGATGAATACAAGCCAAGCGTCTGTATGGAGGATATTGAAAGAATACGAAAAGCATCGGTTTCACATTCAAAAAGTGCAATCGTTAATTCCAACTGATTATTCCAACAAAGTTCAATTTGCCGAATGGTACGTAAATAAAATTAACGACGAACCAAAATTTCCTAGGAGTGTACTATGGACAGACGAGGCATGTTTTACAAGAGATGGCTATTTTAATACACAGTTAACCTGCGAACTGCAACGGAAATTTTCTGTTAATATATGGCCTGGGATTGATGACAATTATGTAGTGGGACCATATTTACTGCCTGCACGGTTAGATCATGTGTATAGCATTTTTCTGGAACATACTCAAGCAGACTTGTTTAAAAATGTTCCACTTGATATTCGAAGAAATATTGTTTTCCAGCATGATGGTGCACCAGCACACTTTGGATTAAATTGCCGAAATTATCTAAATGCACAATTTTCAAATGGATGGATCGGAAAAGATGGACCGATTTCTTGGCCTGCGCGTTCACCAGGTATGACTCGAGTTGATCTTTGTATTTGGGGTCAAATTAAACCACTGGTTTATGAGACACCCGTTAATACAGAAGAAGAGTTAGTGGCTCGAATTATTCTGGAGTTTCACGATACTAGTGAACATCCCAAGTTATTTCGAAGAATTCGGCAGTCGATTACACACCGTTATAACTTGTGTATCGAAAATGGTGATCGTAACTTCGAACAATTCCTAAATGTAAAAATTATTTTTTTTTTGTAATTGAGATTGTTTTTTAAGATTTCTAGTTCATCTCGACACTAAGAAATTTTCGAACACTACTTTATTAATAAAAAATATTTCTTTAAGTGTCTATCATTTCTGAAAATTATGAATAGTTATTCTGTGACAACCTGTATAATGATAGAATTGTTGACGCGTTTGAAAAAAAATTTCCACCACGATTCTTTCGCTATTCTTTGCACTTCGAAGGATTTTAAGACATTTGAGTGTGTGTATGATGTATGTATGTGCATTTTGTCAACAAAACGCCAGCTATACTGCTGAATGAAGAAACTTTATATTTTGGATCAGATTTGTGCTCGCATAGTTTACTTCAGTAAAAAATTGTTTCTTTAAGAAAAGGTATAGCAATATACAACAAAATGTTTTAAATAAAATTTATAGAAAAAACAAAACTGGATACAAATGAAATCTTTTACTTTTTTAGAAAATGTATAATAGGTATATAGATTTAATGAAGAAAATTGAGGATGAAATAATTATTTCACAAAATGTTTCAAGTAAAAGTTTTATGGGCTTTAAAAGTCTAGAAAACATAAAGTAAAGTAAAATTGATAAAACTACGATTTCCCTCCGATATGAATGCCATAATGTTATTTACGGGAGTTGTACACTAACATTAAAAGTTAAAACTTGATAACGTTATTAAAATACCTTTTTGAGGTTTCAATATCTTTAACAATTTTGACTACTGACTACTGTCGAAGATAACCGTAAGTGTTATCGAAACGTTTAGATAGTATAACTTAAATATAAAAATATACCATTAAAAAAAACCAAATAAGATAAATAAAGTCCGTAAAATGAATGATTGCGAATTTCGGCTTAACACTTTATTTGGCGTGCACACTCGTGGTTTGTATCTATTTCGTTCTAACACACAATATTTGGAAATAAAGAGAATGGAATGCTGCATTATCATCGCTGCGAGTGGTGATCTAAGACGGACACTATACGTCTAAAAATCTGTATTTGTGTCAGGTGTGTTAGAAGAAGATAGTAATATTTGTTTTAGGCGTCTCTTTAAAGACGAAATTGTCTGTTGTAATACTTTGACAGTGGTATTCAAAAGTATATTTCGAGTGTTTATAACTAACAACTAAATATGTTATATTCCTTCAATTTATAAAAAAAATTAAACGTAATTAAAAATGTAATAATATAATTTATTCAGCAGAGAAAATTTTTTTGCGCCGTGTGAGGTTCGACTGTAGAAAGTTTATATGCTAGACTTATGCGTTACTCAAGTCTAAGCTGATATGTTAAAAATAGTGTATAGTATTAACATGTTAAGATTAGCTCATCCACAGTGACGTATATTCTAGAACGATGAGAGACGAGGGCGGTCATCTTGCAGTGGTGGGATATTACAGGGCGTATGCGTAAAGGGCTATGGTGGTATTGTTGATAGCGAAAACTGGTTCCTCGGGCGTTCTTTAATACGGGAGCTGTTTCTTGAGGATGGCGCTTCGAGTAGCATACTTCCAGTATAAGTATAAAGCCTGAGAAAAATAGTTTGCGCTGTGCGAGATTCGAACAATAGAGAGATTATATGCTAGACATATTAGTTATCGCAAGTCTAATTTACATATTAAATACTAACGTGATATGTTTATAATAATCAAGTATAAACCATGAAAAAATTGTTTTCGCTGTATAAGGTTTGAACTGCTATTAAGTACACATTATTAGCCAGGTGATCATCAAATATATTTTTTTCGCAAACAGATTAATGGTAGAAGAAATAGAAACTAGAAAATAGTTCAAATTTAATACTATCGATAACAAATACAGTAATTAAAAATTATTATTAATTTTATTAAAACCATAAGTAAAAAGTTTACCTCGAGTAGGATTGAAAAATACGACCTGAACTTTGCTAGAGTAGGTTTAAATCCTACTCGAGGAAAAACTTTTTATTTATGTATTTCATAAAATTAATAATTTTTAATTACTTATTTACTTTTGAACTTATTCGTTCATAACAAAAGCTTATAACAAGTATACTAATTCATTTAGCATTCTTAATATTGATAACAATTTGTTATAAATATCGAATGTGATGACCCTGCGGTAGATAATCAGTCTTGAACATTCACCTTTTAACCTGCGATATTTTATAATTACTAGTACACCTTTGAAACATTTTTATTTCTAGAATAGTTTCTAGAATGCTCTAAAATTCATTTGCAAAACAATAACATCTTACGACCGACGTATATAATAGCGCTGTTTCACACCATGGTAGATCATTCGTTATCGTGCTATGCATCAGCTAAGTTTCCTGATATTCTAAGATGTCACTTATAAGAAGCAAGTTTAAAATGTCTACTTAATACTAATATGGTGGATCATTTAATTTAGCGACTGCTTCAATTTGAAGAGCAGGTTAGTGGTTAGGCTCTATCAAAAATAATCTCGTTAACTGTGAACATAAACAGCACAACGCTAATAAGAGCATCATCTTATATAGATTTACCCCTTCAAATAAAAAATAATAAATGCACTGTTAATGTATAAAATGAAGAAACAGGTTTCGGTTGAGCGTTAGCATCAGCCCTCTCTCCCGAACCGTTGACAATAATCGCGTAACATCCTACCCTTACTATGCCCAAATTCTAAATTTTGAATATATACCGTTTCCCATGACCTTAAACTAAATCCCCAAATTTTGAAAAGAAAATCATAATTTATCCTTAAATGTTCATGCTCTTATTAGAAAATCTGAAGTTAAATATATCACAGTACCAATATACTTATATCATGAGCAGCAGCATGTTAATTTATTAATGGTTCAGCAGAATTATGAATTTGAGAGAAATAGATGATAACATTTCTAGCTGTGGAACAACTAAATATGATGATGAAATTAAAATATCATCTCATATATATATATATATATATATATATATATATATATATATATATATATATATATATATACGCGATAGATACCTACACTACTTTAATACGGAAATTATGCTTAGCAATCAGATTGAAATTAGATTAGATTGTATGTTAATCAATAAGATGCTAGAGCCTGGATCACATGTTTATTTTAAGAACCATGAATTTAAACACACTGCGCCATTTACTGTATATTACGACTCGGAATGTTTAGTGCAAGATTTAGATATGACGAAACTCGAAATACTGTAAAGAATAAGAAGCATAAGGTATGCACCATTGAATATTATCTCCACTGTGCCCTTAGCGATTCCTTATCAAAATTTCGGTTGCAGGAGGTCGAGAAATGGATTAATTGATTTACAAAGGAGCTGACAGATATTGGAAGTAATATGCAGCAGTACTCCGATAATCCGACCCCGATGGACACGGTAAGCTATATTCAAATGTTAGAATTTAATGCATCCACATACATTGTCATATTTGTGGGTATCCCTCCATTAACGATATTAACGTGCGGGACTACTGTGATTTCACCGGTCAATTTAGATGTAGCGGTCATCAAGTGCGCAATCTCCAGTATAATGTCTTCCGAAAAACCCAAAACTAAAAAAATGCTACATTTCATTCACTAAAGATGTGTTAAATACAACAGTTAAATCTAGAGTTGTAGATTCATATTGGTTCATGAACGAGTCTCTAGATAAATTATGATCCTAATTATCGTTTAAAGGTTTCAAAATTTTTCGTAGCACGCTAAGCCCTTTTAACGATGAGCAGCTACAGTTATTAACAAAAAAAGGGGCGTATCCGTATGAGTATGTAGATACGTGGGTTAAGTTCGACAAAACTAGTCTTCCGGATAAAAAGAGATTTTACAGCAAGTTGAAGCAACCGCATGTTTCTGATAATGATTATGCGCGTGCTAAAAACGTTTGGCAAAAATTTCAAATTCGAAATTTAGGTCAATATAACGACGTTTACTTAGCATGCGACGTGCTTCTACTTGCTGACGTATTTGCATATTTTAGAAATAAATGCATAAGAACCGCTGCCGGATATACTTGGGAGTGCATGCTAAATTACACTAAATTTAGACTGGAGCTGCTTTCTGATGGGGTGGACTAAAGCAATGTTGCACTAAACATAGCAAGGCAAATAATAAATATATGGACGATTGCGATCCCAGCAAACCATCCTCTTATATCCTTTACGCAGATATGGTTAACTTATATAGATGGGCTCAAAGCCAATGTTTACCGCGGAACGACTTCAAATGGCTTAGCGAGGCGCTATTAAATTTATTAACCCAGGAAGCAATATTGAATTTACCAGATGATGCGATTAAAGATTAACTCTAGAGGTGGATCTATTATATCCCTATAGTTTGCATGATCGCCATAAATATATTCCATTTTGCGTGTAACATGGTACTTCACCTGGTGGCAAAAACATGAAACTGCTCGTAACGTTGCATTCTAAGGCTAAGTATGTCATTGATTATTGTAATTTGAAACAATGCCTTCAAGCAGACCTTGTGGTTGAGAAAGTTCATCGCGCGATTATCTTCAACCAGTCAAGCTAGTTTAGATCATACATATACTTGAACACAAGAAATCACAAAATTGTTAAAATTGTAACCAGGTGGAGTAGCAGGTATGGAGCCAATTATTACATTTTACTGCCGAATTTTCGCAGCAGAGAAATATTTGATGAGAAACTGATAGCTATCGAGTTAGCTAAGGTGGAAATATACTTTAATAACTATATGTGGAAATGGCGATTTTAGATATACCTACAATATTGATGTATGATTTCAACTATAATTTCAATTTAGCGATGATTGTTTCAAATTATTATACACGGATACCGATAGTCGTGTACGAGATGCGATATGTATGATCTTATACGTAATAATAATTCATACTTCGATACTTCCGATTATCCTGCCAACATCCATAACATTCCAAGGTGTACTTGGGATGAAATGAGCGGTCGAATAATCACCGATTAGGTGGCTCTGGCATAGAAAATGTACAATACTTAAGGGTCAGGAAGTAACAAAACTTAAAGGTGTAAGAGAATATATTGTTAAAGATAGGATTAGATGATAATAGGTATTTGTTACCTAATGGCATCCATACGCAGCCTTGGGGGCATTGTAATATCCCCGCTACTGTGGATGAAATTAAGTATTTATTCTATCTTAGATTTAGATTAAGAAATTATTTATTACACATATATAAAAATATATACATGGTATACGAAATCTGATTTATTAATCCAGGAGTCATATGATTTATCTATATCAAGCCATCGGACGTACAGTTGGCTTCCCTTGCGACGTAGCACTTTCTCAACGAGAAAATGTATCCGAATGAGCTATTTTCTGCAGTTCTTCAGCGTAAAATTGACCTAGTATCGGTTTAGCCTACATATCCTTAAGTAAATGCCATGACCGAAACGTTTCGTGCTGATTAGCGGCTTAATACCGTTCCGGTATTTAGACAACCTGGTACCCATAATTGCTCCGTGAGGGTCGTGATTCTTCCTACATGCGTTAGTTTTAGCTAAAATATCAACATAGACACACTTGTGTACTTTTTTTCGGATCTTTCAATATAAGCAGCTCGTATAGTCCTGGAGTACCTTCATATATTTCATCTTTTATAACTAGATTAGGTCCTATTTCCACCGGAGAATCTTCGATACCCCATTTATCTAAGCTTGCATCATAACGAAGTCCGCATGTATTGCCAACATGTTCTTAGTTCCCGCGAATCAGTAATTCTACATAGTAGTGGGGTATAGGACGACATTGGTCTAAGAATCCTTCGGTAACGCCCGCGTCATCGAGTAATCGCGGTAAATTAGATGGTTCCGAGTGCCCTTCCTGCTCTTCAATAGGACCTGTTTTAGCAATAACGTGCGCTTCCACGAATGAAGGTGCAAGAGAAAGTTTGAACTTGAACACAGCAGAAGCGGCAGATACTTGTTTGAACTCTGATTTCACCGGTTCTACTATAGCTGCTTTAGATACCTGCTTTAAAGGTTCCACTACAAGTTTATATGCAGTTTCCGCCAAACGATATGTTTCAAGTTCCCCTCTCTTCAATAATTCCAGCTTACGTTTGATTGCATTACGAGTTTGCCTTAATTTCCGCTTAACCACCTTATCTCGAATATCCATTGCGACTGAAGGCATACTGCATCTGAATGTGCATTATAAGCAGGTGATATAGCAATCAAACCCACTTAGGTATCTACCGTAATCAAAGTCTTTTACAATGCGTACGAAATCGTATACAGTCTGCCAACTTTGCGAGCAAATTGATTTAAATTGATCGATGGTCATATCGGTACTTACGTGCTCATCGTATACATGCTTCAAATTTATGCAACCCTATTTAAATGGCACAACCATATTTACATTATCGCGAATCAACTTGTTAGGAATCTTCGAATAGGTTTGACAGAGATAAGGGTCCGCACCTGAGTGTCCCCCTCTACTGAAATAATCGCGAATTATATCTTGATTGAGACACAAGATGTCATCGAAGATCATTATAGAATTCTTAGCGATCTCTTCGGGCATGAGTACACCCGCCTTATCGTTGAACACATCATACCTAATACCTCTTATCGGTTTAAGTACATCCTCTAAGTATTTATACTTCCGCTGCTCTTAGCGACTTGGAGTAAACGTACAAATTTTCAAATTCTAAACCTTGATAATAAGCTAATCATAACATTAGTTTTCCCGCACCCCGATGGTCCGGACATAATTGCTCTAATTGACGCGGGAAAGAGACGACCATGCTTTCCCGCAACTTTCGATTTCAACAAATCGTGACCGTTCACAAGTAGTTCTTGAGTCTTCTTCGTAAACTTCATCATTCAGTAGCTGATAGAATACTGATTAGTTCACAGGCTGCTGGGGAGAGGAGTGTTAAACACCTTAATCAACAAATTATCTGTTGAACTGCATACTCCGGGTTATCAATATTGCGGACCAGAAACCAAGCTACAGAGACGTTTAGCTTGCGGCTATCCCTCTATAAATCCTCTATACGAACCTTACACACAACACGATATTGGTTATCATAATTCTAAATATATAACAAGTCGCCATCAAGCAGATAGGGTGCTTTGAGATCAAGCTTCGTATCGTGTACTCTCGAAGAATTCGAGTTTTGGTGAGAAAACAGTCGCCTTTACCGCAGCGAACGCTATGAAAGTAAAAACAACGCTGTGTACGGGCGCTAAGAAGATAACGAGTTAAGATTTCCGGTGGAGATAGGAAGGTGCAAGTGCTTAGAATCATCCCGATACTGTAAACTGGCGGCTTTCTTCCAGTCCTCACACCCCTATTCGCCGGTCTCTCGGATGCAGGTGCTTTTACCGGTAGTGCAAGCGGTATAGCTAGAGCTGTCAACGCCGCTTTGTCGGCGAAGCAACAATTGGAGGAGGCTCCAGATCATAACGCAAAATGGAGGCGGTGGCTCTAAAGAGCAGCAGATGACGATTTGAAGCCCCTATAAGAAGGGATGTGCTTTATACTTGAGGCCGTATTAAAAAAACTCATACACTAACCTCGGAGAGCATTAACCGATTCCGATCTAAATAAATTCGCTAAAGGCGTGTCATTTTTTAGAGGAGTACTTATGCGTGATACCTTGGGGCATAAACCGTATCTTAATGAATGTGCTACCATGAACCTTGACAACAATGGAGGAAGAGGTACGTATTGGGGTTGCTTTCAAGAAACGTGGTGATGAAGGCATCTACTACGACAGCTTTGGAGATTTAACGACACCACTTGAAATAATTATACATTTAGAGGTTGTAAAATTACATATAATTATGATAAGGAGCCAAATTATAATGCATTTGTATGTGGACATTTATGTTTAGATTATCTACATAATAAATAGCGTGCAATATTATTTATTTGTAGTCCCAAACGTTCACGTTGACAGGTGCGGGAAACTTGCTCAGTGCAACGTATTTTCCGCCAATCGAACTTGATCCTAAATACCTGTATGGATTAAGATTGGCTGGGGTTGGAATTCCATAGGAAATATTCATGAGGGTAACAACAAGTTTTACTATATTACGCAAAGCGGTAAGCAAGAAGAAATTACTATTCCAAGCGGAGTATATGGAATTGGAGGGATTAACAAATTTCTGCAGCGTAAAGTTAACCCGCAAAACGCGAACGACTATTTTAAGACCAAACAATGGTACGCTAAGATGCAAAGTTAACGCTATACATCACGTGGACTTTAGATAAACGCATTCGATTGGACCACGCCGTACTTTATACCAGTTGGGAATATAGCTCCGGCAATAACGTCGGTAGGTCGAACCGGTGTGAAGTTAGCCCCCCAACTTTCGAAATTTTCACTTTTTTCAATTGCAATCGTTTGTTGGTCGTTTGTCGGTGTTTGTTGGCTATTTTTGAACGTTTGTCGGTTTTTTATATTTATAATAATCACGATTATAGTTTAGGTGTGAAGTTAGCCCCCCAACTTTCTAAATTTTTACTTTTTTCAATTGCAATCGTTTGTTGGTCGTTTTTCGGTGTTTCTTGGCTATTTTTGAACGTTTGTCGGTTTTTTATATTTATAATAATCACGATTATAATTTAGGTGTGAAGTTAGCCCCCCAACTTTCGAAATTTTCACTTTTTTCAATTGCAATCATTTGTTGGTCGTTTGTAGGTGTTTGTTCGCCATTTTTGAACGTTTGTCGGTTTTTTATATTTACAATAATTACGGTTATAACTTAGGCGTGAAGTTAAGCCCCCCAACATTCGAAATATTCACTTTTTTCAATTGCAATCGTTTTTTGATCGTTTGCCGGTGTTTTTTGGCTATTTTTGAATTTAAACGTAAAGTGGTAGGTGTTATTTTATGTATATTTAGACGAACTTATGCGGAACAAGTAGAACTATCAATTCGGTGTAGAGTGTATGGGTGATGTGGAATATAGCAATGTTCTTATAGAGATTTTCGAGGCGAAAATGAAAATATTCTATATAAGCCAGAACAAGGTTAGGGAAAGAAGGAAATTAAAACCTATGCTGACATACCATAGAATCCAAGGATAGCAATCCATTCATGACTTCTAGCAGGATGCGGTGTGTCAGGATGACTGATAATATTTTCCTCATTTATTAGTGCTTGGTTTGTAGAACCACTCAGACGCTACCCACCCCACTTATAGTTACATCCTTTGTAGCAGTGGTTATTTAACCTGCAAATACTTATTGTATTGTAATATTTTTGTAATTATGGTTCATTTCTTTTGCGATTTTATTGCGGCGTAGATACTTCAACGAATTACTAGTTTCAGTCAGCGTAGGTTTTAATTTCTTTTCTTTCCCTAAACTTGTTCTGACTTAGAGTATTTATAGAGTATTTTCATTTTCGCCTCGAAAATCTCTATAAGAATATTGTTATATTGCACATCACCCATACACACTACACCGATTTGATACTTATTCTTGTTCCGCATAAGTTCGTCTACATAGACATAAAATAACACCTACCACTTCACGTTTAAATTATAAACGTGATTATTATAAATATAAAAAAAACCGTGCAATTGAAAAAAGTGAAAATTTCAAAGTAGGGGGGCTAACTTCACACCTAAATTATAATCGTGATTATTATAAATATAAAAAACCGACAAACGTTCAAAAACAGCCAACAAACACCGACAAACGACCAACAAACGATTGCAATTGAAAAAGTGAAAATTTCGAAAGTTGGCTAACTTCACACCTAAATTATAATCGTGATTATTATAAATATAAAAACCGGCAAACGTTCAAAATAGCCAACAAACACCGACAAACGACCAACAAACGATTGCAATTGAAAAAGTGAAAATTTCGAAGTTGGGGCTAACTTCACACCTAAATTATAATCGTGATTATTATAAATATAAAAACCGACAAACGTTCAAAATAGCCAACAAACACCGACAAACGACCAACAAACGATTGCAATTGAAAAAAGTGAAAATTTCGAAAGTTGGGGGGCTAACTTCACACCTAAATTATAATCGTGATTATTATAAATATAAAAAACCGACAAACGTTCAAAAATAGCCAACAAACACCGACAAACGACCAACAAACGATTGCAATTGAAAAAAGTAAAAATATCGAAAGTCGGGGGGCTAACTTCACACCTAAATTATAATCGTGATTATTATAAATATAAAAAACCGACAAACGTTCAAAAATAGCCAACAAACACCGAAAAACGACCAACAAACGATTGCAATTGAAAAAAGTGAAAATTTCGAAAGTTGGGGGGCTAACTTCACACCGGTGTAGGTCGATTTCCGTACGGAAAGTATTGAGAAACGGGCAGAATTCCTTGTTGTTAATCAAATTTTAAAGACAAAAAGCCAAAACTCTGGTCTCAAATGATGGAAATTATATTATTTAAGAATAACAATCCAAACAAAAAAAATATCAGTAATAATATCTCGTTTAGAAGTCTTCCTAGAATTAAACAATGCCTGTTATTCCTTATCTCTAATGTAAAAGTGATAGTGAATGTTTAAGCGTAATTTCTATAATTCAGTTGTAATTGATACTAATGTAACACGAATAATAAAAAAGTCGGGAATTTATTTCAATGTTTTTAATTCCCTTTTTGACGACAAACTTGTTTTGCGGTCTGCAATTACATTATTTCTTAATTTTTTAGTTAGACAAAACAATATTTCGTACATTAGAAACAAATTGCATCAGCATGTTTCATGGATATTGTGTCGATTCATTAACTGATAGTAACTGTAGTAAACAGCTGGTAATCCTATTCCTATTATTAATCAACCAGATTTCTTAAAATTAGGAAAATATCCGTGTATTTTTTTTAATAAACACATATGTATCTGCAATTTCAATAAATACAACCATTAATAAGACTTATTGCAATGCTATTAAACTTTCACAATTGATTTATAGAGGTTTCGTAATTTTTTATAATTATACAATGCAATATTTTGTAACATTCAATAAAGTAGTACTATGACAGATGTTTCGAGAATCCGGTATATGCATATGCGAATCATATTCCGACAAATATTAGAAATTGTTAGTCAAACCTAAAACTCCACGATTCCTATATACTACTTCATGCACTTCATTAAACTTCTAGACCTACCCACGTCACGTCTTCCACTCCTATACTCCCCCCTGGTATAGAGTGCTCCGCGATTAGACGCATGCTCGGCTTCTCTCCCAACGTGTACAAGGCAGGCCACACCCATCAATCTGATTTGGATGTTCAAATAATTAATGCTACAAATATACATGTGGAGCGTAGTTTAACTGGAGGCGCCTACAGGAACAGTGAGCAGTCGTACACCATCGTTGAGTTTGACGTAAACGTTAAACCGGGTTGTAGATGAATCAAGGCGCCGTCCACAGTCGCTTATTTACGTGTACTTTACACGACGTACAGGTCACCGTGAAATTGGTTGATCAAGAGGCATGATTAATACCCTTCGGTAACGAGAAGGTGGCTATTAGATTGCAGATGAAGAAGCATGGGTGTCAACATTTTCGGCAGTAGATCTTTATCTGCAGACGAGAGCACACAGTTAACCGAAGACGACATCCAGTTTCTGCAATATCTCGCTATAAAGACTAAGACTATATGGGAGAAGCGTTGAAAGTGTTTATTTAGGGGAATATGATCATGGAATGCGATCGCCGAACTATCATCCGTACACGGCTAATCTAGTTACAGCCACCTACGATAGTGTCATATTTGGAAGGTACTTTGACCCCTAAGAAAATAAAAAAAGAGTATAACCTTACGAATAATGCACCCCTCTACCTATTTGATAACATTCGATTCACGTTAGGCGATCAGGTGTTGGAAACTATACGTTTACCTGGCGTTAACAGCACCATTAAAGGATTTTGCTCATATACCGCGGATCAAAGCAATTGTTTATCGCATGCAGGATGGAGTCCACAAACAAGCCTCTTCAACTGTTAAACAGCACCAAGACCGCCATTTGCACCTTCATACCGCTCAAGCACATATTTGGATTTGCAGAGGGTTACACGAAGCCTCCAGTCAGTATACGTCAAGAGCTGGAGTTGGTTCGATGCAAGACCAATGTGGACTACTTCAGCGGAAAAACACAACAAGTTGACTTTACGAAAGTGACATGAAAAGTTCCGTATGTAACTCCAAATGATGCTATGAAGTTTCTATCAGAAGATGACAATTAAAATTCGTCGATAGAAGTTGCGTTTTACGCTTGAGATTTATACATTCATCAATCCGTCCCATCACCAACGTCAATGTTTTGTCCGGTGAAGAGCTGTACAGGCTTTCAACGCTCTCTATGGTTTCTGGTTGCTTTTCATACCAAGAAACGTAATAACAGGGAAGAAAGCGCAGCATAATTCGATTATTAAATATCTCGAATATGAAAGCAAATATTAATAATAGAAGATATTGATATGAACAGCAAAATCTCGTTTTCACAGATAACAAGTGTGTGGATGCTTATGAAGAATATATCTACTGCAGTCATCACATTCATTATAGTTACAGCAAATTGCAACTACTTTCATCTTTATTTTATATGTACGATGACCGGTACGTAATATTAATATGAATTTTATTGTAAGTTAACATCTTCATTACAGAATTTAATATCTTGATGGGACTTACCCGGACGAAATCCGGTAATTAGAATATACGTAAATTAAGTTTTCAGAAAAACGATTGATAAGGTACCTAGAAACTAAATATCTTAAAGTGAGTAACTGTGTTACGTTTTCTTTTGTTTTTAATAGTTTAATTTTAGTATGATGTAACGTTCCTACGGGGGGAAGGGGGGAGCCCCCACAAGCGGTACTCGGTTGATAAAAGAAGACATTTACGAACAAATGAAATTTGGGTTGTATGAAGCTGTATAGAACCCTGTAGATAGTGAGAGTAAATACCTAAATTATTATTTTTACTAGTATTTTTTGTTTTAGATTATGTAATTTCAGAATACATTTATATATATTTTTACATGTGTTTTTATTATTTCCCTCGCCATACTTTTATGCTGTAGATTGTGTTACTTAACCCCTTCTGTTTTTTGTTAGTAGTGTTGTAGTTAATAAAACCAGAAACACTTTTAGTTAAAATCAGAAGTAACGTCATAGGTGGATTATCTACTGCAGGGTCATCACATTCGATATTTATAGCAAATTCATATCACTATTAAGAATGCAAATGAATTACCATATTTATTAGCTAAATTTGAATAAATTATTTCCTAATTCCTATTTTTTCTAACATAAAAGTGTCTGAGAAAACAAGCACCTGACGTACACCTAGCGACTAATGTATAGGTACCTAATAACAGTGCAAACCTTATACGGCGAAAACAATTATTTCATGGTGTTTGCTTCATTATTATAAATACGTTAGTATTTACAAGCATAAATTAGACTTCACCTTAGGCTTGCGGTAACGCATAAGTCTAGCATATCAATTTGCTGCAGTTCGAACCTCGCACGACTCAAACAATTTTTTTTCTGAATTTATACTACCAGAAGTATGCTACCAGAAGCGCTATCCTCAAGAAGCAACTCCTGCATTAAAGAACGCCCGAAGAAGCAGTTTTCGCTATCAGCAGTGCCAACAGGGCCTTTCCCGCAAGCGCACTGTAACATCCCACACCTGTAAGATGACCGCCCACACCTCTCATCATTTTCTAGAATAAACATCACAGTGGATCAGCTAATCTTGAACATATTAATGCAATACAAATACATGATATTTGTAACGTATTAGCTTAGACTTGCGGTAACGCATAAGTCTAGCATATAAACGTTCTACAGTTTGAACCTCACACAGCGTAAACAAAGTTTTTTAGTGTTTATACTTCTACCGGAAGTAAGCTATCAGAAGCGCCATTTCTCAAGAAGCAAGTTCCGCGTTAAAGAATCCCGAAGGACAGCTTCAGCATCAACAATGCCAACATGACCCTTTACGCATGTGCAACGCAACATCCACCCCTACAAGATGGCCGCCTACGTTTCTGATTGCATAACGAACGGCCCCATGCTCACCCTAGCAAGGGAGGGCCCATCCTCGCAACCCATTGGTTTGTCGTCACCAACAACTTTCAGGGACGGAGCTTAGCTGCTCACTCACGCATCTCATTGGTTTGACGCCGGAGGGGGCGGAACTCAAGTGCTCGTCCACATCGCTGACGTCACTTCCTGGTCTAGAAGTCACTATACAACTATATTATTTACATGACTCTCTTTGGTTACAATTAATGATATCCAATCCCATACTGCCTAGAGTGTATTGCCTGCCTGAGATTCATAAACCAGCTAACGCTCTGCGACAAATTGCTTTTGGTATTAATGCATCAACTTATCCGCTGTCCAAATGGTCGTATAGTAAATTTAATAATCCCTCCTATCAACAACCCAACTTTAGCGTTTCAAATTCGTGTGAATTTAACGATAAAATTAAAACTTTGTACTTACAGAAGATGACATTTTGATCTCATTCAACGTTGGTACATTGTTTCCGAGCGTTCCAATAGATCAAGCTATAGTTTATTTAGAGGATGTTTATAAAGAAAACCATTTGGACGATTCAGAAGTAGTAGAATTTCTTAAATTAACAGAGCTGTGTATGTAACAAACCTTTCTCAAAATTAACCATCAATTCTTCGAACAAGAGCATGGTACGACAATGGTCTTATCTCCGTTTATGGCCAATCTTTTCATGGGTAAGACTTAAAACGCGATTTGGCTTATTCTCTTGGGGTTCGATTAGATACGTAGACGATGTATTCAACCTCCTTAATAGCAACATTTTTAGTGTTCACAACTTTGTAGAAACTTTAAATTCTAAATTTCCGACAATCGAATTTTTCTATGAGATAGAGGCAAATGACAATTTCCGACTTCTTAATACTCTCATAACAAGAAATTGTAGTGAACTAGATATAAAATATTTATCGTAAGAAAACTAGCACTAAAAAATTCACAAGCAATGACTCCAATTACAGTAAGCAGCATTAACTCACGGCTTTTATTTTTTGGTTCGTAGATTGCTTAATTTTCCTCTTTCAGTTCAAAAATATAGTAAAGAATTGCCCACTGTTAAATAAATTGCTGCATACAATGAGTATTCACTTGAAGTGTTTATAAGTACAGTTCGGAAATAAACACATAGGATGAGGGTTAAGCATGTAACTACATTTGGTAACGTTAGAGAACAAAGAGAAACAAAGTATGTAAAATTACCAAACCATCCTGCTTATACAAAAGGTCTATCTAAAATCCTTTCAAAAATTAATATGAAAACAGCCGCTACTTCAGATAATGGTTTGAAAATTTTTTTAGGCAATTTAAAAGATCAAGTGGAAAGAACATTAGCTCATATGAAATACAAACGTTCGGACAATTCTGCCGTAGTCCTACACACGTTTGATAAAAATCACGTATCAGGTAAGGTATCCTTAATTAAACATGTCAGTAATAAGTACGACCTTGAGTGCTATGAAAGTTCAAAGAATTTCAAAAACAAATTCTAACGAATAATGATGATCCAGGACCTTTAGGTTACTCAGAACTCATTAAACTTTCATAACTTTTGCTTTAACTTTCACCAGAGAGTGGAAGGTACACGCACACAAGCAACACACCACGCACCCACACACACACAACACACACACTGTGTGTGTGTGTGTGTGTGTGTGTGTGTGTGTGTGTGTGTGTGTGTGTGTGTGTGTGTGTGTGTGTGTGTGTGTGTGTGTGTGTGTGTGTGTGTGTGTGTGTGTGTGTGTGTGTGTGTGTGTGTGTGTGTGTGTGTGTGTGTGTGTGTGTGTGTGTGTGTGTGTGTGTGTGTGTGTGTGTGTGTGTGTGTGTGTGTGTGTGTGTGTGTGTGTGTGTGTGTGTGTGTGTGTGTGTGTGTGTGTGTGTGTGGTGTGGTGTGTGTGTGTGGGTGTGTGTGGTGTGGTGTGGTGTGTGTGGTGTGTGTGTGTGATGTGGTGTGTGTGGTGTGGTGTGGTGTGTGTGGTGTGAGTGTGGTGTGGTGTGGGTGTGGGTGTGGGTGTGGTGTGGGTGTGGTGTGGTGTGAGTGTGGTGTGGTGTGGTGTGAGTGTGGTGTGGTGTGGTGTGAGTGTGGGTGTGGTGTGAGTGTGGTGTGGTGTGAGTGTGGTGTGGTGTGGTGTGGTGTGGTGTGAGTGTGGTGTGGTGTGGTGTGTGGTGTGGTGTGGTGTGAGTGTGGTGTGGTGTGGTGTGAGTGTGAGTGTGGGTGTGGTGTGGTGTGGTGTGGTGTGGGTGTGGTGTGGTGTGAGTGTGGTGTGGTGTGTAGTGTGGTGTGGTGTGAGTGTGAGTGTGGTGTGAGTGTGGTGTGGTGTGGTGTGGTGTGGTGTGAGTGTGTGTGTGTGAGTGTGGTGTGGTGTGGTGTGAGTGTGGTGTGGTGTGGTGTGGTGTGGTGTGAGTGTGAGTGTGAGTGTGGTGTGGTGTGGTGTGGTGTGGTGTGGTGTGGTGTGAGTGTGGTGTGAGTGTGAGTGTGGGTGTGGTGTGAGTGTGGTGTGAGTGTGGTGTGGTGTGAGGTGTGGTGTGGTGTGGGTGTGGTGTGGTGTGGTGTGAGTGTGGTGTGAGTGTGAGTGTGGTGTGAGTGTGAGTGTGTGGTGTGGTGTGGTGTGGTGTGGTGTGAGTGTGGGTGTGAGTGTGGTGTGGTGTGGTGTGGTGTGAGGTGTGAGGTGTGTGAGTGTGGTGTGGTGGTGTGAGTGTGGTGTGAGTGTGGTGTGAGTGTGGTGTGAGTGTGGTGTGGTGTGAGTGTGGTGTGAGTGTGTGGTGTGTGTGTGAGTGTGAGTGTGAGTGTGGTGTGTGGTGTGGTGTGAGTGTGAGTGTGGTGTGAGTGTGGTGTGAGTGTGTGTGAGTGTGGTGTGAGTGTGAGTGTGAGTGTGAGTGTGGAGTGTGGTGTGAGTGTGGAGTGTGAGTGTGGTGTGAGTGTGAGTGTGGTGTGGTGTGGTGTGAGTGTGGTGTGTGAGTGTGGTGTGAGTGTGAGTGTGTGGTGTGGTGTGAGTGTGAGTGTGAGTGTGAGTGTGGTGTGGTGTGAGTGTGGTGTGAGTGTGGGTGTGGTGTGGTGTGAGTGTGTGTGGTGTGGTGTGTGTGGTGTGGTGTGAGTGTGAGTGTGGTGTGGTGTGGTGTGGTGTGAGTGTGGTGTGGTGTGGTGGTGTGGTGTGGTGTGAGTGTGAGTGTGGTGTGGTGTGTGTGGTGTGAGTGTGATGTGGTGTGAGTGTGGTGTGTGAGTGTGAGTGTGGTGTGGTGTGTGTGTGGTGTGAGTGTGAGTGTGAGTGTGGGTGTGGTGTGGTGTGGTGTGGTGTGAGTGTGGTGTGAGTGTGGTGTGGTGTGGTGTGGTGTGGTGTGTGTGGTGTGGTGTGGTGTGAGTGTGGTGTGAGTGTGGTGTGGGTGTGGTGTGGTGTGGTGTGGTGTGGTGTGTGTGTGGTGTGGTGTGGTGTGTGTGTGTGTGTGTGAGTGTGGTGTGGTGTGGTGTGTGGTGTGGTGTGGTGTGTGTGTGGTGTGTGTGTGTGATGTGTGTGGTGTGAGTGTGAGTGTGTAGTGTGTGTGTGGTGTGTGGTGTGTGTGTGGTGTGAGTGTGTGGTGTGGTGTGAGGTGTGTGAGTGTGGTGTGGTGTGGTGTGGTGTGGTGGGGTGTGGTGTGAGTGTGAGTGTGGTGTGAGGTGTGGTGTGAGTGTGGTGTGGTGTGGTGTGGTGTGGTGGAGTGTGGTGTGGTGTGGTGTGAGTGTGAGTGTGGTGTGAGTGTGGGTGTGGTGTGGTGTGAGTGTGAGTGTGGTGTGGTGTGGTGTGGTGTGGTGTGAGTGTGGTGTGGTGTGGTGTGGTGTGAGTGTGAGTGTGGTGTGGGTGTGGTGTGAGTGTGAGTGTGGTGTGGTGTGGGTGTGAGTGTGGTGTGAGTGTGGGTGTGGGTGTGAGTGTGGTGTGAGTGTGAGTGTGTGGGTGTGGTGTGAGTGTGAGTGTGAGTGTGGTGTGAGTGTGAGTGTGAGTGTGGTGTGAGTGTGGTGTGAGTGTGGTGTGAGTGTGGTGGAGTGTGGTGTGGTGTGAGTGTGAGTGTGGTGTGGTGTGAGTGTGAGTGTGGTGTGAGTGTGAGTGTGAGTGTGAGTGTGGGTGTGAGTGTGAGTGTGAGTGTGGTGTGAGTGTGGTGTGGTGTGGTGTGGTGTGGTGTGAGTGTGAGTGTGAGTGGGTGTGAGTGTGAGTGTGGTGTGTGTGAGTGTGAGTGTGAGTGTGAGTGTGGTGTGTGAGTGTGAGTGTGGTGTGGTGTGGTGTGGTGTGAGTGTGGTGTGAGTGTGAGTGTGAGTGTGGTGTGTGTGAGTGTGAGTGTGGTGTGAGTGTGAGTGTGGTGTGGTGTGAGTGTGAGTGTGAGTGTGGTGTGAGTGTGAGTGTGAGTGTGAGTGTGAGTGTGAGTGTGGTGTGAGTGTGGTGTGAGTGTGGTGTGGTGTGAGTGTGAGTGTGAGTGTGGTGTGAGTGTGGTGTGAGTGTGGTGTGGTGTGAGTGTGGTGTGAGTGTGGTGTGAGTGTGGTGTGGTGTGAGTGTGGTGTGAGGTGTGAGTGTGAGTGTGAGTGTGGTGTGAGTGTGAGTGTGAGTGTGAGTGTGAGTGTGAGGTGTGAGTGTGAGTGTGGTGTGGTGTGAGTGTGAGTGTGAGTGTGAGTGTGAGTGTGAGTGTGAGTGTGGTGTGAGTGTGAGTGTGAGGTGTGGTGTGAGTGTGGTGTGTGAGTGTGGTGTGGTGTGAGTGTGAGTGTGGTGTGAGTGTGAGTGTGGTGTGGAGTGTGAGTGTGAGTGTGAGTGTGGTGTGAGTGTGGTGTGAGTGTGAGTGTGAGTGTGAGTGTGAGTGTGAGTGTGAGTGTGAGTGTGGTGTGGTGTGAGTGTGAGTGTGGTGTGAGTGTGTGGGTGTGAGTGTGAGGTGTGAGTGTGAGTGTGGTGTGGTGTGAGTGTGAGTGTGGTGTGAGTGTGGTGTGGTGTGAGTGTGTGTGTGAGTGTGAGTGTGAGTGTGAGTGTGAGTGTGAGTGTGGGTGTGAGTGTGAGTGTGAGTGTGGTGTGGTGTGTGAGTGTGAGTGTGAGGTGTGAGTGTGGGTGGTGTGGTGTGAGTGTGGTGTGAGTGTGTGGTGTGAGGGGTGTGAGTGTGAGGGTGTGAGTGTGGTGTGAGTGTGGTGTGGTGTGAGTGTGAGTGTGGTGTGAGTGTGAGGTGTGTGGTGTGGTGTGAGTGTGGTGTGGGTGTGAGTGTGAGTGTGGTGTGAGTGTGGTGTGAGTGTGAGTGTGAGTGTGAGTGTGGTGTGAGTGTGAGTGTGAGTGTGAGTGTGAGTGTGAGTGTGGTGTGAGTGTGGTGTGAGTGTGGTGTGAGTGTGAGTGTGAGGTGTGGTGTGAGTGTGAGGTGTGGGTGTGAGTGTGGTGTGGTGTGGTGTGAGTGTGAGTGTGGTGTGAGTGTGGTGTGAGGTGTGGTGTGAGTGTGAGTGTGAGTGTGGGTGTGGTGTGAGTGTGGTGTGGTGTGAGTGTGAGTGTGAGTGTGGTGTGGTGTGAGTGTGGTGTGAGTGTGAGTGTGGTGTGGTGTGAGTGTGGTGTGAGGTGTGAGTGTGGTGTGAGTGTGAGTGTGGTGTGAGTGTGAGTGTGAGTGTGGTGTGGTGTGGTGTGAGTGTGAGTGTGAGTGTGGTGTGAGTGTGGTGTGAGTGTGAGTGTGGTGTGAGTGTGAGTGTGAGTGTGAGGTGTGAGTGTGGGTGTGGTGTGAGTGTGGTGTGAGTGTGGGTGTGGTGTGAGTGTGAGTGTGGTGTGAGTGTGAGTGTGGTGTGAGTGTGAGTGTGAGTGTGGTGTGAGTGTGGTGTGGTGTGGTGTGAGTGTGAGTGTGTGGGTGTGAGGTGTGAGTGTGAGTGTGAGTGTGGTGTGGTGTGAGTGTGGTGTGAGTGTGGTGTGGTGTGAGTGTGGTGTGAGTGTGAGGTGTGGTGTGAGTGTGAGTGGTGTGAGTGTGGTGTGGTGTGAGTGTGGTGTGAGTGTGGAGTGTGGTGTGAGTGTGAGTGTGAGTGTGAGTGTGAGTGTGGTGTGAGTGTGGGTGTGAGTGTGAGTGTGGGTGTGAGTGTGAGTGTGGTGTGAGTGTGGTGTGGTGTGGTGTGAGTGTGAGTGTGGTGTGGTGTGGTGTGAGTGTGAGGTGTGGTGTGGGTGTGAGTGTGAGTGTGAGTGTGGTGTGAGTGTGAGTGTGAGTGTGAGTGTGAGTGTGAGTGTGGTGTGAGTGTGAGTGTGGTGTGAGTGTGGTGTGAGTGTGAGTGTGAGTGTGAGTGTGGTGTGAGTGTGAGTGTGAGGTGTGAGTGTGGTGTGAGTGTGAGTGTGAGTGGGTGTGAGGTGTGAGTGTGGTGTGGTGTGGTGTGAGTGTGAGTGTGAGTGTGGGTGTGGGTGTGAGTGTGGTGTGAGTGTGGTGTGAGTGTGAGTGTGAGTGTGAGTGTGAGTGTGAGGTGTGAGTGTGAGTGTGAGTGTGGTGTGGTGTGGTGTGAGTGTGAGTGTGGTGTGAGTGTGAGTGTGGGGGTGTGGTGTGGTGTGAGTGTGAGTGTGGTGTGAGTGTGGTGTGAGTGTGGTGTGAGTGTGGTGTGGTGTGAGTGTGAGTGTGAGTGTGGTGTGGTGTGAGTGTGAGTGTGAGTGTGAGTGTGGTGTGAGTGTGAGTGTGAGTGTGGGTGTGAGTGTGGTGTGAGTGTGAGTGTGGTGTGAGTGTGGTGTGAGTGTGGTGTGTGTGTGTGTGTGTGTGTGTGTGTGTGTGTGTGTGTGTGTGTGTGTGTGTGTGTGTGTGTGTGTGTGTGTGTGTGTGTGTGTGTGTGTGGTGTGTCTTCTATTCGTCACTGTCGACAGCTGGTCGGAGTTCTTTAATTCTTGTGTGGTACGTGGGTGTATTTTGGTTGTCCTGCCATCATACCAGTGTTCCAGATATTTCTAACTCCTAATTTGTAAAATTTTTACACTAACGTTACAGCCTCAACTGTGTTGGGATTGCGAAATAAACAAACCGGATTATTGGTCACGGCCACATTAAAGACCGACAGAAACGCTTTGTATCAGTCGTTACAGGAGAGAGCAGAGTACGCACGTGTTTGTACCTCTACTGTTATAAAAATGGTTTTGAATGGTTTAATAATGGAATAAGCGTAAAAGTTCTCCAAACAAATCGTTAAACTAACTGGAGATACAAACCATTCACCAAAAATAATGCCTTTGGCCCAGTCGGTAGTTTAAAGTAGAGCGGTTCAATCTTTTGATTTGCTTAATGACCACAATTTCTGATTGATTACTTCCACTTAAATATAAATATAGTAACTGCAATGTAACAATGATAAAAATGATGTCGGACGCCAAGTTATTTTTTAATTATGCTGGGAACAACTAAACCGAGGTTGTTTACAATAAAAATTTACCAAAATGTAAAAATAAAAAATATACAAACTATGTTTATTAACATGTAAAATTAGAATTACATAAAATATATCTTAAAAGCTAATTGTAATAGCCTTAAATTACTAAATAATGGTTACACTTATAAATACCTGTACAAAATATAGTAGATCTTCTAGAGAACCCCTGGTATCATAAAAAATAAATGCGGAAATGCGAACCAAGGTGATGTAATCCTTGTATCAATGTTTCGCAATATCTCGAAATAACAATGCTGTTCGTTGTAAACCTCACCAAAATGGAATTTTCCTTCTTATACATTGATCTTCATGAAATTGAATAATCCGTTTACTGCATTTTTTTGAAATTTCAAATAAAAAATTGTGATCAAAATTTAGATCAGCATTGAATGCAAAATTGCAACCATAAAATGAAAGCGTACGTAAAAATAGAATTAAACGGGCAATTAAAATGTAATTAAAGTATAAAAGTAAAAGTAATAAAAGTGCCTGCAAAGGTCAAATGTTTTAATTTTTAGTATTACGAGTTAAATATCTTACCATTAAATCAATGGCACTTTTCCCAAAATTTAGGTGGAAACCCAAAAAAAAGCTTCCTGCATAACACAGCGTACCACAAGAAGTGAAAAAATGGACTCATAGAATATCTGGTCATGACACGTTGCGCAAAAAAAATGAGCAACAAAAATAATTTAAAGAAGTGGGAGTATAAACCCTTCAGAAAATATGCAACTTAAGTTACACCAAAATGCAAATTAAGTTGCCTACCACATGCCTATAAATCATTAATTAAAATTTTTTTTTCTTATATTTACAACTAAATGAACGAAGAACGTAAATTACGGTATATTTTAATACAACTCAAAATTGGTTGTTACACTGTAACCTTAGCGTAAGACGACCATATACGGAACAGTCCCTTTTTTAAACATTCGTATATGTAATTACTTTAATAAATTACGTTAATGTTTCGTATTTATACAGAAGTTCTGTGCATTGTTTAGAAGGTATTAACCAAAGTCTAGACAGTACGAAGCAGGTAACGCGACCTTCAGATAAGACACAACAGGATGACATCAATTTAAGACCTTTATAGCACTTTTGTCAATTTAAATAAATAGCGCGTGATCCCGCTTATGAGGCAGTATTAAGTATCAAGTCCAGCGCGAAAATAATTTGCTTACGACGGTATTTTGTATGTGTGAAAAGTAAATATACCGATTCGTGTAAATTAATATAGTATAAACAGTCGTTAGTTAAGTGTTAATAAATAATTGTTTTTTAATAAATAATCGTAATAGTGTAGTATGTATCTAGGACGGTAGAAAATCAGAAAATGCCAAAGGGTACGTTTAATATAGATTTTGAAAGTAAATATCCATCTATTAAAAAGACAACCTCAGATAGTGATGTAAAGTGCTTAAAATGCTGTGCACAGTTTTCACTTAACGTGGTGGAAAGGCGGATATCAACACTTAAGTATAAAAATGGAGATACTATTGCTTCTAGTAGTAGCAAAATGTGACCCTTTTTTCGTAAGGACTCATTTAGAGATAAAGAACGAGAGCATATCTCCGATTGAATGTACTTGGTTATACTACAACGTGATCCACAACCAGTTATTTGATTCTATTGATTGCATTACTAAGCTAATAAAAGGTTGCTTTCAACAAAAATTTGCATGTGCTAGAATCAAATCTGAAAGTATTGTATGTAACATTTTACAAAAATAATCATTAAGCTCCATACAAGTTGATTTTGGAACGGTCAATTTAGTAACAATCTATATCGATTGTTCAAAGCACGAGAGCGTAAAAAATCTGTCTTAATACTCGTAAGATATTTTATGAAAAACTAGGGCATCCAAGTAAAATATTTGGAAGTTCAAGATGTGATTATATTATTAAATCGGTTGATAAATACGATTTAACAGCAAAAGTAATGGCAATGTTCTCTAACAACACAAATTGCAATTTTGGAAGAGCAGCAAGACGGTCAAAATAACGTTCTTCATAAAGTTTAGCAGTTACGTGAATAGCTTTAGTTGGGGTGAATTTTACTGGTCGTGTCCTTCATAACTGTATTTAAACATCAGCAGACTGCTGTTGCCTATTGATACCCAAGCCATTATTGTGCAAATCTATGGGTATTTCTCCACATTTACACTTTTCGAGAACAGTTAAAAGAATCTTGTGAGTTTGTTTATGTTGAATAGTGAAAACTGTTGGGGTACAGTAAAACCAGATGATTAGCATTGTTACTTTGGAAAGAAAGAATATTAAAAATGTTCAAACCTCTCGAGAAAAATGATTCGTAATAGTTTTACTAACAATAGTTTGGCTATGGTTTCTTCACTCACAAGCTTCTACATTCCATAAATGTATGCTGCAAGTGGAATCTGAAAAATCTTCAACGGTAGAAGTATATATATATATATATATATATATATATATATATATATATATATAAGTGGTTCAATCAAATGTACAACAATTAATAGAACGTAAAAATGAAGGCTTTTTGCCAAATCAAGTTAACACTATACTAGTAGCTTTCGTAAATGAATGAGAAGACCTAGCTGTAACTGAATTTAAAACGTTAGTGACAATATTTTATACTACCTGATTGTCCTATTTGGATAAATGGACGCAACGCTTAGAAGATTCGTGATCGTTTCGTTGGGTATTGTTAAAAAAAGAACCTCTGTGATCAGATGTTGGAAACTTAATAACTGTTTTTCAAAAACAACATACAACATAAATTCATATAGATGATTTAAAACTTTTTTGATGGAATTATGTGCATTAAAAAATATGCAATCAGTCAAAAAATAAAAGAGTAGAAAGAAGTGACTGTTTCTCATTGACAAATAATGGGTCGAGCTTCTTAACCACTTCAAGAGTGAAGATATACCACACAACACAATATTAAAAATTGTTGGAATGAACAAGAGGATCCAACCCCGCCACGGAAAGGATTTCATCTGATATGAATCAAATTTAGACCAGGAACAATCACTCGTACTGCAAGAGCTTGAAAATGACTTTTAAGGACAAAACATAATTTTAAAATGATTTGCCTTAAATCTTTGAAGTATCTCCAAGATCGTCCAGATATTTTACAAATGGTACATTAAATGGAAAAATAACCAAATGAGTAAAGTTTCGCTCGCCATTTTATTAACTATGTACTTTTAAAAACCGAATTTAAATACAGAATTAACTAGATTTTTTTATTATTTTTTTTGGCACTATTGCATTAATACAAGGGGTGCCTAAAAACTTATCATAAACAAAACTACCACTACATTTGTCACATAGGCTAGAGAGCATAAAAACTCGTCATTTTGTATCTAATTTAATAGTAGATTTCGCAACTAGTGCGCTGTTTACACATTTCTTGGTGCGAGGCTGTTCTTTTTTACCCGAGGCGTAGCCGAGGATAAAATATGCGAGCACCAAAAGGTGACAACGCACGTGTTCTGATATGTAATCGTTCATAAAATTAGAAAAAATTAAATTTTGAAATATTTGTTGACAAATGTCAAATTAAATACATAAATAAAAAAGTTTATATATTTAGTTATATACCACTTTTCTCTTTATGTATTAAAAATAACGATTACAAAAAAGAAATTTTTCTATCTCTTTCCCCTTATTGAGCAGTATTTGGTACCCCCAGACTCTTCGGGTGATGCGTCCATGCCCCGTATTTCCTTTTTACACGAATGGTTACCTTACCTTAAACCATTTTTGTTCCGTATATGTACGTCTCGAGTGGTCTATCATACTACGTACATATACGTGAGAGTATCGAAATGGTTCATGTTACCTATATTAAAACCCACCTCTTTCTTTCGAATGTTGTATCAACGTAACGGAAAGACACAAGCACACTTCCGTTACTGTATGATTTGTACGTCACATTCTATGTACGGTATCAATTATAAATTACCCAGGTTGTATTTATGAGTATTAGTCAGGGATACATCACACAAGGAAGGATGTCAGAAGCAACATTTATCAACTTATCTTGCTGTTTTTTTTAATACCAAATTGAATTATGTATGAAACCAAAAACGATGGATGATGAAAAATTTTGCTTTTATTATTTATTCCTTTGTAGGTGTAACGTATTAGTAGCTAACAATTATAGGAACCCTTTAAGACCATTATTAGAGCATCAGCTTTTACACATGGCAGAAGTGAAAACAACAAAAACAAAAATGAACACTTTTCGATCAACACTAACTAATATAAGAAATACAGAGCTCAACGTGTTATTGATTATGAGTTAAACTTAAGTGTTAGACATTTTTTTTGTGAACAAAAATAGCAGAACAAATAATAGACCATTAAATCGAATGCTATAGCGCGATACAATAAAAGGTGTGTATCTATAGCAATATATTTGATTAAATGTTACACGTTGCATGAACTAAATGCTTGTCATTAAACGTAAATTCAATAACTTTAGTCAGCTCAGATTACCTGCTTACTAACGCAAGAACTAATTACATTTCCTCATCGGAAATTAAACTATGAATCGTCACGTACAGGGACAGGGATTACACACTATTAGTATGAGCAACGTCATCTGAACTAAATAACAAAAAGGTTTTGGATTAACTTTTTAAATTATTTTTCACACAAAACGTGAGAACGTATCCAATTAGTCTAATTATACGTGTTATTTAGCACTTTAGTAGAGGCAGCAAAACACACAAAAATTTTAAATGTTGAGCCTTATCTTCTATTAACCTACGTGTTGCGTTTCAACTTGTATTTTAACGAGTATACAATTATTCGCGTTGTAACTTGAATTGTGTGACTTGTATTTCGACCTCCTACATAAAAAGAGTTTACTTGAAAAATTTGTTTTATACTTATTATATTATCATACCGTTTGATAAATAGTTAAGAAGAAATAATTTTAATAGTGATATTCATTTACCTAATAAATTTTGTGTTGGTTTAATCATTTATTACTTAGTTATTTATTAGATCGAATTGATTACTTAAAAGCTTTATTTAAGGTAAGTTAAATAAGTTTTGTAATCAATTTGGTTTATAATTAATTTTTTTTTTCAGTTTAAGCACTAAATATTTTTAATTGTTACCCATCTTGTGTTAAAGAAACTACTTTAAAAGTTTTTCCGCAACCGCAGGAATACTTAAAAACTCAAACGGTTTTCTTGTTTATTAATTTTCACGATTGAGGTATTTTAGCAATTAATATAATATATATATATATATATATATATATATATATATATATATATATATATATATATATATATATATATATATATATATATATATATATATATATATATATATGTAGTTGATGTTGTGTGTGTGTGTGTGTGTGTGTGTGTGTGTGTGTGTGTGTATGATGTGTGTGGTATTGCTGTGGTGTGTGTGTGTGTGATGTGTGTGTGTGTGTGTGTGTGTGTTGTGTGTTGTGTTGTGTGTGTGTGTGTGTGTCTAAGAGGAAAAATAAATTTATCGAACAAAAGAAAACGAGAAGAAAACTTAGAGAAAACTAATGCAAAAATAACGTTTTCTCAAAAACCAACCATATTTCTCAAGAAAACAAAGACCTTCTGTCTACATCAACGGAGGAATTAGAAACTGAACCAAGTAGAAGCGAAATGGTAGTAGAATAAAACTATAGATTCTGAAACACAAAAGATATTGAATAAAGGAACAAAATATTGGCATGTCGTTATTGAGCGTATTTTTTGTACGGTTAAATTTTTGACTGAACAGAACTGATCGCAAAATTCGATCCAATTAAGTCTGCACATGTCAACCGGTCTCGAATGAAAGCACACAAAAATATGCCTCATTATCTTGGGGACAAAATCCAAAACGAGGTTATAACTTTGTTAGGGAGTAATGTTAGATCTAAAATTTTAAACATGGCGAAAAAAGCTAAATATTTTTTATAATTTATTATTTATTAATCTTCACGATTGAATTATTCGTGCAATTAATACAATATAAAGCGAATTAATTTGGATTTATATATAGATGTCTAAAGAGGAAGAAAGAAATTATCCGGATATGAAAACTTATTTTATTAAACAACTGAAAACGAAAAGAAATCGTTTTTCAAAAACCAACCATTTATAATGGGTTTAATGATGGCATCATTTAAGTTACCACGAACAGGACTTAGCCTTTGGAGGTACCCACTACTAATAAATTATATGAAAAAAAATTTTGAAATGTATCGAAATCATCGCAAAATTCGATCCTATTATGTATGAACATGTCAACCGGTCTCAAATGAAAGCTCATAAAAATATGCCTCATTATCTTGGGGACGAAATCCAAAACGAAGTTAAAACTTTAAGTAACGTTTGATCAAAAATTTTAAACATGGCGAAAAAAGCTAAATATTTTTCTATCATCCTCAACTGTACACCCGATGTCAGCCACCAAGAACACATTTATTTCAGTATGTATCAGATTCGTCAATTTTAACGATTCAGGAATTAATATTGAAGAATACTTCCTAACTTTTTGTTCTGTTACTGATGTTACCGGTGAAGGTTTAATACATTTTTGGTTAACGTTAGAAAATTAAAGTTGAGCATAATGGTTAAAAAAAAATTTAAATATCAATCCAAGAGCATTCTTTGTGCCCTGTTGTAACCATAGTTTGAATCTTGTCGTTGACGATGGCACAAAGTCAAATATATTATTTGTAAATTATTTTCTATAGTTCAAGAACTTCATAACTTTTTCTCTGCTTCAACCCATCGATGGACGATTTGAAAAACGTTTAAAATTTGACTTTAAAGCCGTTGTCAGATACCAGATGGTCGCGCTATAACACCTTCAAGGTATCAACTAGGCGAAATACACGATGTTCTTATTGAAATTACTTTTGCGCAAAATTGTGATGATGCTGTAAAAAAATTAAAACTTGTATGTATGATGATTTTATGGTTTAATATAAATTAAGCATAGTGTCCAAAATTTTACAAACTCAACATTTTAATATTGTGCAAGCGTGTGCTGGTTTATGTAAACTAATTGATGTTTTAAAAAACTGTCGTTCAGATAACAGTTTTAATGATTTATTAGAAGAAGCTAGGAAAGTCGCGATTTTATTAGATATCGATCCAAAATTTAAAGATGAAGGCGTTTTAAGACCTCGAAAAGTTACAAGACAATTTAGTTACGAAGATGACGGTGAACCAACACAAAATGAAGAATCAAAATTTAAAGTACATTGCTTTTTAATTTGATAGATATTTCTACATCTTACAACAATAGATTCGAACTGGTATGTGCCCATGCGGTAATTTTCAAATTGTTATGGAATATTTTGAAATTTAACCGTCACTCTGAATAGGAACAGCTAGAGTTTGGTTCAAAACTTGAGAGTATATTATGAGATAAAAAGCGAAATGAATTTGAAATAAATGGTATAGAACTTACGCAAGAATTTCAGTTTTTGCAGAATTTTGAGAAGAGTGTCACTTATTGGCCAATTACTACCCTACATTATATTGTAACCAATAATTTACATTATTCTTATCCAAACATTTTTGTGGCATTACGAACTTTATTGACAATCGTGGTTTCCATAGCCACAGCGGAAAGATTGTTTTCCAAATTAGAAACCATTAAAAACTATTCACGTTTTACTATGGTACAAGAACGATTGGAAAATCTTGCCATCATTTCCATCGAGTCTACTTTAATTCAAGAGTTAGACATTGAAACGTTAATATAACAATTTTCAAAAAACAATGCGTGTAAAGTCCAGTTCTGTTAAGATATGTTCAGTGTCCCAATAATTTTGTTTAAAATTTTTGCATGTATGAATAAAATTTTTAAAATTTAAAATTACTGTGTAATGTTACTTTTAAAAATAATTTTATCCATTATCTAACATCCCATGTTAATCCATTTCTATTAACAGTTTTAATATTTGCGGTAAGTATTCTATGATTTTAACTTGAAAAATTCTAAGCTGAATGTGTGCAAAACAAAAGTTAAAACAAAAAAAATTCTATTATTTTATAACAAGGTTTGTTAATTTTTTGATAACAATGTATAGTGGTGCACTTTTTGTTTTTGCACGACGGCGTTCGATAAAGTTGGCGCGCCACCGATAACATGTGCAGATAAAAATTAATAGACAAAACAGTTTTTCTAAAAATTTTTAAATTATATTGTTATCATAGGCCAAAAGAGGGCTGACGTCTAAAAAACGAAAACTACACCTCCTACTTCTTCCAAATTGCACTAAAAATATTACTAGTTTACTTCGGACAGATGAGACAGCAGTGAAAGTAAATATGTGTTGTCAATAAAACGAAATAATGTAAAAGGATATAATTCTGATTTTTGTCATTAACGTAATAGTAACATAAAATGTATTTTTCCATCTTGTTATATCGCTTTATCGTTGCACGCATGCATCTTATTTAATCAGCTTACTCGTGTAAGTAATTTTGATCAAGAGGGCTTTGATACAGAAGTGTCATTTTTCATATTTAAAGCATATATTAGTGCCAAAAGTGCTTTGAAATATTTCATTTCAGCCACTCTAAACATACCATTTGGAAGCTTTTGATACGATTGTTTATTTTGAGTGCTTAAAAAATGTTGATACAAGTGTAAATATGGTTTAAAAGTGCCAGGTATAATAATAATAATATGTTTATGGTATATAATATAGGTGTAAATGTTTTAAAACGTTCTCAATACCAATTATTAAAATAACTAGAGGCATAAACACTCACTAAAAGATAACGACGTTGGCTCAGTAGGTAGATTAAATAGGGCTGGTTCATGCTTTTTGATTTGATTAATTACCACAAATTTCTGCTTAGTTATTTTCACTTAACATCAATATAGTAACTTCTCGGTAACAATAATAAAAATTATCTCGGACGCCAAGTTATTTTTTTTTTTGATTAGGCTCGGAATAACTAAACCGAGGATACCATAAAAAATTCACCAAAATGTCAAAATAAAAAATATACAAACTATGTTTATTAAGCATTTAAATTTGGTATTATATAAAATAAATCTTAAAAATAGCCCTATACTAAGAAATCATAAGAGTATAAATACCTGTTTTAAAAATTTATGTACAACTTTTTGAGAACCTCTGGTATCAAAAGGAATGCGGAAATGTAAACCAAAGATGATGTAATCTTCCTATCAATGTTGCGCAATATGTCGTATTTTCAATGTTTTACGTTGTAAAGTATACCAACGTTGAAATTACTTCTTACAAATTTATATTCCTTGAAATTTGAATAATCCAAAATTTACTGCATTCTCTTGAAGGTTCAAATAAAAGGAGTGATCTAAATTTAGATCTGAATTAAATGCAACATGCAATCATAAAATGAAATCATCCAAAAATAGCAACGTATAAGTATAAGTGTACTTAAAAGTACCAATAAAAGTAAGTAAAAGAATAAATCAAAGTGCCTGCAAAAAGCAAATGTTTCAGGTTTTAGTATAATACGAGTTAAAAGTATCTTACCATTAAATCAATTGCACTTTTTAAAAAATTTAGGTGGAAACCAAAAATGGCTTCCTGCTCAAAACAAAATACATCAAGCAATGCTAAAAAGGACACCCATTCTATCAGGTGATGTCGCGATGCGCCAGAAATATGTGCAGAAATTTAATTCCACGATATGGAAGTATAAACCTTTAAGAAAATATGCAACTTAAGTTACACCAAAATGCAAATTAAGTTTCCTACCACAACTTATAATCATTAATAACCAAAAACCCTTTTTTTCTTGTATTTTACAACTAAATGAACGAAGAACGTAAAAGATTCGTAACACAAGGGTATGTGCCATACGGTACCTTCATAAAAGGTGTACAATAAAACAGATCTCCTGTTTACGAACTACGGAAAGTGTTCATAGTCTCCTATTACAAAGGCGCCGTCCGGTGTACACCGAAAAAATATTGTCTATGTTTTGACCTAGGTATGTGAACATGGGAGTAGTCAGACTACCGACAAAAATGTACTAAGAGAACACAAATAGGTCAATAATATGTTTCAATACGTTATGGAGTTAATCCATTATATGCGTAAACTTTGATATGCTGCATCCCTATAACCTTCTTGTTCATCTAATTGTGTACATGTAGGTTGGAAGGTAGAAAGTTTTCCTTTTCGTCGGTTTTTTTAGCTTATCGTCTTCTTTTTACCTAGATAAACGTATAGTAGGGGAAAAACGTAGAATAAAAAAGCACTTCAAATATCCTTTCAATAAGATGCAAGTATTCTCAGTAATACATAACGAGTTGGGAAAATAGAGAAAATACGATTTTTCTAATTAATATTCCGTATTCGATCACTGTTTACTCTCAAAGTTACGAGATTAACCGTTTCTGAGAAGTAGCAGGCATTTGTTACGTGCACAAAGGTACTGATTCCCAAAACTAGGTGGTGTGTCGTAACCCCTAATAAGATAACTGGAAGCTCAGTTGTTTTGGGAAAGCACTAGCATCACTTGGTTTGTACTTGTACCGCCCTCAAACCAAGAAAAGGACTAAGAGTTTTGTAATTTAAAGCATCCTGTGTCTAAAATTTGGAATGTGATTGGTATCTTCATTATGTTTTGCTAAAGCACGAGAATTTTTCCTGTTTTACAGTCACTTCCATGCTGAGTAAGCCTTGTTTCAAGCCATCGTGATGTTGGTCCAATATATACTTTATTGCATTCGCTACACGGTATGGAAAATACTACTAATTTTGAAAAAAAGTTTTTTGATAGGTTTAATGTTATATTTAGCTATATGCATTTGTTCGTTGTTTAAGATATTACATAAGATTGGTGTCAAGTTCAATATGTAAGGGATTCTTCTGCTGGTCATGTTTGTTTGTGTTAAATATGTATTTTGAATATTAATTTGAGGATTGACTGGTGTACTGTATAATAAATTTTTTAATAGTGTTTTTGAATATCCATTGTTACTAAGAATCAAGAATAAGGTATCTACAATCGTTTTGTGTAATGATTGATGTGAAATCTTAAGTATTCTGTTCTTGAGAGCCACAACAACTTTAATTTTTTGATTAAAAGGATGATTAGAATAGTAATTGATATATCTACCTGAGTTAGTCTACTATTAAACTGTTATCAGGTTTTCTTATGATTCTGGTGTCTGAGAAGAGGATACTATTAATGTTTTCTTCTTCTATTTTAAACTGAATATGTGTATTAAAACTGTTAAAAGTCTCTAGAACTTGAGTCTTAGTACCATTGGGAATGGAAATAATTACATCGTCTACATATTTTTTAATTAAAGGGGTATCAAAGTTAGGTAAAGGTAATAGAGTAAAGGTAAAGAGAATCCATTAATATTGTAGCCAGTATAGGGCTATTTTGTAAAATATTTTTAAACAGGATCATATGGAAAGTAATATCTCATTTGAAAGCTTGTTTCAAATACTTTTCAACGACATCAACAACATTAAAATATTACTGCAGATTACGAGTTTCAATAGAAAAATTTCAATTATATAATAATTAGCGTTTTTGGGATAAAACTCATGAATCAGTAGTAATATTTTAATGCTGTTGATGTTAAAAAGGACTTAGAACGAGCTTTCAAATGAGGTACTTGCCATATGATCCCATTTAGTAGTAAAATTTTGTATATAGGGTGGCCCAAAAATAAGTTACCACCACCAACTTCATTTTCTCAAATGAAAACACCTGCTTTTTATTTCATTTTCTGAATCTGCCTTGAATTCTGAGTAAATCTCGTGTACCATGTCCTATACCTAAAGTCAACAGATCTCGAGGAGTTTACAATTGAACGTATCAACAATTAAGACCGCATCAAGGAAGGCGCCTTTGTTTTCTGTCAAAAGGTACAATTTATTCAAAAAAACAACAACAAATCAAATCAAATGTTCAAAATGTGCACCATTTGCGGCTTGACAATAGCCAAGGCGATGAATAAACTCTCTTTGAACGTTTTCAACCACTTCTGGAGTTATGGCACGCACTTCTTTTCTGATTTTGTCTTTCAATATCTCAATATTTTTGGCCTGTCAACATATACTTTTGATTTGAAATAACCACACAGAAAGAAATCGAACGGGTTTAGGTCGGGTGACCTAGCAGGCCATTCGATAGGTCCTCTCCTTCTTACCCACCTATTAGGAAATGTTGCATCAAAAAATATACCATTTCGGAAAGGACAAGTGTTGAAATTCGACATCAGAAATAAATTAACATACAGAACGAAATGAAAACATGTACTTATTGATCACCGTGGATACGATTATTTTGCAAGTGTTCTTGATAGTTTTATAAACACAATATTTATTTTTTTTCGTAAATATCTCGAGATCTGTTGACTATAGGTATAGGAGATGGTACATGTGATTTTCTGAGAATTCAATGCAGATTCAGAAAATAAAAAACAAGTGTTTCCATTTGACAAAATCAAGTTGGTGGTCGCAAATAATTTTTGGGCGACCCTATATACAAAATTTTACCATTCCACTAAAAAACCGCAGTCAAAAATAAAAATCGACCGGTCCGAGCGTTTCTCAAAAAACTAGACCCTTGAACTAATGAATTTAGTCATATCTTCCTCGACTCACTATGTATATATATATATATATATATATATATATATATATATATATATATATATATATATATATATATATATATATATATATATATATATGTGTGTGTGTGTGTGTGTGTGTGTGTGTGTGTGTGTGTGTGTGTGTGTGTGTGTATATAAACCCAAACAAAGAGGAAGGTTTTGATCATGAATGAAAATTTAAAAATTTTGCATTTTCATAATCAGTAACGTAATATTTAAGAAAAGCACCCGAATACGATAATATTTTAACTCTCACGCATATGATTTATGTAAAATATCACTGATTACAAACGTTAACAATTTTACACACATACAAATGGTCTCAGATTGTTCAACGTGTGAATGAAAACCATAATCACAATTAGTTTTGTTGTTCCTGTTTAGGGAATTGCTATTGTTTTGAAAAATGGGTTTCAGCTGCTACTTCGAATTAATATTTATTAATTTGCGATTAATCAAATGTTATAATCGCACTTATGTGAATACACAACTCGGTCTTACCGCCTTGGCGTAAAAACTTTTACATGTATGCGATAATAATGTATATTTCCCAATTTTTGCATAAATAACTATTAATGTATTTTCATGTATATTTCAATTATTTACTAAAGAACTACATAAACTAACGAGGTAACGGGAAAAAAATGGTGTGGCGGCCCTCGGAAAATTTCTTTTTGCGAGTGTAAGAACCTTGTCAGACGTGTTAAAAAAATGAGATTCGCACGCTAATTAAATTTTGGTCTGAAAGCTAAAGCCATCAGTAAACACTCTGGTACATATTCATTTGACCCCATGACATCTTTTAATGGATCTGTAGTTGCTGATCTGTAGACAAAGCCAATCTTTTTTATTTGTATCAAACTCGTGTCTTAATGATTCTGGAAAAGATGTGCACTTACTCAACTCTTCTTCATACGCCATGAAACCAATGTATTTTCGATGTAAGCTCCTATAATAGATTATTATCGGTAGGCTTTATCTCAATAAGGCGACTGGCCCAGACCCCAGCTATGGTCTTAAAGAAATGTTCCCCCGAACTAGTACCAGTCCTATCTAAGTTCTATTCAATCTCTGTTCCTTCTGGGGAACTTCCTTCATCATGGAAGTAAGCAAATGTTCAATCTATTCCCAAAAAAGGCGATAAGACCGATTCATCGAACTACCGACCGATGGACATCACTTCCATTTTGTCTAAAAGCTCCTTAGTGACCACCAGTATGGGTTTAGGTAGAGTCGTTGAACAGGTGATATTCTTTCATATGTTTGCAACAATACATCAGGATTAGAACAATCCGGTGAAACAGTTGTAGTCGCTTTAGATATCTTAAAGGCATTTGACCAACTTTGGTATGCGTTTACTTGTCAAACTCACCTCGTGTTGGTTAAATGATACGCTCATCAAGCGGGTTCTTAGTTTCATGGATAAAAGACGAATACGTCGCAGCTGATGGTTCTTTTCTGAAAAGTTAGCATTAACGTGGGCGTGCCACCGGGATCAGTTATAACGCATACACTTTTTCTGCTATAGAACCCTTCATTGAAGTTCAATTCAGTCTACTCATAATGGCAATTCACCTTCTGACCATATCAAATCAAGACATTAAAGTTGAAATGGCAATTTCAATCAACAAAGACATTCAACGTATCCTGGAGTGGGAAATCAATAATCTAGGTAGATTTAATGCTAATGTAACTCAGTGTTGCCTTGTGTCCGCCAAAAAAAAACACTATCATTTCCTGTTGTAAGTATGAATGGCTCAGATGTGAAGTTTTCAGAACCTATTACTATTTTGGGAATAACTGTAACTTCAAATCTATCATATGTTGACCATCCTCTATCAGATACTAAAGCAGCTACTCATATACTTTTTATACAGATCTAAGCAGTACTTTACTCTCCCACAACTCTTTCTGCTGTATAAGGCCCAAATTCGACCTCATCAGGAATAGAATTCTCACCTGCGGGTTGGTGCTCTCCAATACGCTCTCGATATCATTAATTGTATTATAAACGGAGCCATTAGGCTTATTAATGATCTGTCCGTAATTTATAACGTATAATCCCTTGAGCATAGAAGAATCGTTTCTTTCTTCATATTGTCGGTATGACAATGTAAAGAGCGAGAATCCTTTATCAACATTTTTTAATTAATTTTTTGACAGTTTTAGTTAAATTTCAGAAATCCCAAATAAGGAAACTTTTTCTCCTCCGACGCTATTCCGAAAATGTTAAGAATTTTGCTACGTCACCTTTTTCTTATAGCTTTGAAAATATTTCCAACTCGAAATCACGTTATAATAACGGTGTACAATCAACTGCCCTCTGTCGTTTTCTACCAGACAAGAAAGGACTTAAAATACTCTGGTATTTTTATTAATTTTCCTTTTGCTTTCTTTCTATATTCACTTTATATAGGAATTTAAGATCATTTTCCTATTGAATAAACACGCAGGTAATTTTATTTTCGCAGCAAACAGGATATCCCTCTGGTGGATGGTGGATTTTTGTTTGATGTGGAGTATACGTATATTTTTTGTGTTACTTTACTTACTTACTTGTAAATATGTAGAATTTAAGATAGTTTAAGTATAGAATATTTCTGACATAGATTATTGCTTTTGTTTTTACAATGTTGCCTGTTTTCGTTATGAACCTATAAAAAAGATGTTGCATAGTTATCCTAAAAAAATTGAAATTAAAATTATTTCATTTCTTTTAATTTAAGTTAGCATCTAGATGTTTGTTAACCTTAATCAGTCATGAAGTTTTAAAAGTCTATTTGACATAGATTATTGTTTTTTCCGCCTTTCGATATGTTAACAAATCATTACAACCACGTTAATTTAGATGTAATGTTACTCATTACTCCCATAGGCCCGTAATAACTTTCCCGTTACCATCGAAACTGAAAATTCTTTAGATAGAGACAGAAAATTATTAATAAATGCGCTAGAAAGATGTAAATTTACCTTTCCTCGAAATTTAGTTGCCATGAAATAAATGCGTAGATGGTTTGTCAAATAAACGTCAGTCTGACAATTAAGTAATATGTATTTAATAAAAATGCTGTTTGCAATTATAGTGCAAAATAAAATCTCTTCAGGCGGAAAAATATTGTACGCGCTACAGGAGTAATGTGGGTTACAGTCTCAGCTTGTTACGCCCTCAGCTACGCTTCGGGCGCAACCTCAAGCTTCGACTGTAAAATGCCACATTACTCCCTAGCAGCGCAAATAACTATTACGTTTACAATGTTTCCTATTTTCGTAATGAACTTCTTATGGAAGAGGTTGCATAATTATCCTGCAAAAATGTTATTAAAATTATTTCATTTCTCTTAATTTCCATTTTGTAGGTTGGAAGGTTGTGTGGTATTCCACACTAGATATTTTCAATATCTGAATAAGGATTAATTTTATAAGAAAAAGTGTAGACATATTTTTTAGAGAAAATTTAATTTTGCATAACTTTTCTTTATAAGATTTCTTAATATAACGTAAGATAGGTCTCAAAATTAATTAAATATCAATAAAAATGGTTAAACTGTATTATAGGTATCATATGTAGAAGCGGGCGGGCTTTGGAACTTTTTCTTAAGTTAACATGTATTTATGTCTATTAATCTTTATCTGAAATTAAGTTTTAAACGTCATTCTGACATAGATTACTGTTTTTGTTTTTACAATGTTGCCTGTTTTCGTTATAAACGTATAAAAAAGAGGTTTGCATAGTTACTCTAAAAAAATATAACTAAAATTATTTCATACCTCTTAGTATTTTAAGTTAGCTTCTAGATGTCTTTAAACCTCTGTCTGTCATGAAGTTTTAAACATCTATTTGGCATAGATTATTATTTTTACAGTGTTGCCTATTTTCGTAATGAACTTCTTATAAAAGAGGTTGCATAATGACCCTAAAGAAAATCTTATTAAAATTATTTCATTTCTTTTAATTTCCATTTTGTAGGTTGGATGGTCGTGTGATGTTCCACTCGTTTGATAACTAAACATCCGTTATGTAAGCAAACAATTGAGTTATGAAATGAACAAAATGATAGTTTATCCAAATGATACATTTCACATTGTCACATTATATCATTCGTATATCTCCACACATATTGAACTAATCAATACTTATCAATTCAATATCCATAAACAAAAAGTATTAATCCCGTAGAGTCACTAAATTATCCAAACGTGTACTTATATCCGAGATACTCCCACTTTGAATGTATAAACTTTCAAAATCGATCGCAGATAAAATTAGTTACTTTATTACGTACACGTTGTCGAGAAAACAAGTCATTCAAAAACAAAAAGTGAAATACTTTGTAAGCATACATCCTTATTTATTGATACTTTGTTGAATTTATTTACTATTGAAAGTAATTCCCGTAATTCTTTTGTTGCTTCAAGGGGCTAATAAACTTGTCATTATCGCTGTCAATTTTGATAGTTTAAGTTGTCTTTTATTTGTGTATTTCGAATCACATGCACCTTGTGCCATTATTCATTTCAACCTAATAATGGGATTGAAGTTGAACTAATATGATTTTGATAGAAAATTTTAGATAGAAACTAATAATGGGACTAGGACAATGTCATTTTGATAGAAAACTTCAGATA